>VDFB02000002.1:158868054-159085803 GCA_007258455.2 Sequoia sempervirens | reverse complement strand
AGATCACCTTCTGCAATTGGGACGAGGCTATTCTCCCTACAAAAATGTATGTCGCATGCATCATAACAGTCATCATGTTTTAAAAATCATATTTCAAAATGGACAAAAAGCCCAAAATGTGGCATTTGAAACCATTATTTGCAAATAGAAAAAATCCCAAACGAGGTCCCATTTTCACTGCCGTTTTCCACAGTGACATTTTGCAAGTTGTTGGATAGCAATAGGAAGGAGTTGCAAGAATTTAGAGGTTGAAGCAGTGCAGTCACCCTTACGAAAACACATTTGACAGTCATAGGCAGCTAGCTAGCTGTAGGTATGTTTATCTGCCAACAATATATGCCATTTTCCCATTCTTCCTAGGAACAGTGAAGAAATGAATGACTATTTGTTGCAAAGATAGGTTTTCATTGATGTGAAAACAAAGGGTTTTCCTTGGGAAAATGGGTTTTCATTTGAAATGCAAAGTTGTTTACGTGTTTTTGTGTTGAGGGTTTTTTAATTTTTGTTTCCTCTTGTTTGTTGGTTTTGAAATTTTGCGATTTCTGAATGAAATAACTGACAACCCATTGTGGAAATATGAGTGAAATAACTAAATAATGTTTAGAGAAATCAGAAACCATGCAGAATATATAAGAGTTTTGTTTCTTTATGCTCCAAGAATGTAATGAAGTCCACTTTCAAATTTTTGAACAACTATTTGCTACAGTCCAAATGTCATTTCATTTTCTTCATCTGATTGGAACAAAACGCCCCAATGGAAAAGGTCGGACAGACAAATCGCACTAATGGAAAGACTTGACAGTCGGACGTTAACTCCAACCTGTCATGGCCTGTCCCATCGTCAGGAAAACGTGTCAACATTGACAGGTTTTCAAAATCATATTTCAAAATGGACAAAAACCCAAAAAAATGTGGCCTTCAAAACCATTATTTGTAAATAACAAAAAAAGGTCCCAAGAATGTAATGAAATTGTAAAATAGTAGGTATTATGAAACTGCAATGCACAATGTTGTTATACATTGTTTGTAGTGTTGGAAAACACACTGTCCCATGTCGATTAGTTCGTTATGAAGAGTTTTTTTTCATTATGCTCCAAGAATGTAATGAAGTCCACTTTCAAATTTTTGAACAACTCTTTGCTATAGTCCAAATGTCATTTCACTTTCTTCGTCTAATTGGAAGAAATAAAATGCTTGCATTATTTGTAGTGTTGGAAAACACACTGTCTCCTCTCAAATGCAGAGGGTTTTACAAAACTATATGGGTTGCTTGTTTCTTAGCACCTAGGGTTTTCCAACATGAATTTTTACAAAATAGAAAGAATGTCTCGAAAATATTTTGTAATATAGACAGTTTGAATGTATTGAAAGGCCCTTTCAAAATTTATAAGGACTTTTAATTTGGGTAAAAATTGCATTTAAATTTCGCATGATTGAAAACAAAAGTGCACAAAATAATTGTAATTTGGAAAACACAATGGTGGTTTTCATTTATTTGAATCTTTGTGTTTAAATGTAAAGGGTTGTCTCATAGTGGATTGCTTGCTTCTTAACACCTACGATTTTGTAACATGGAATGTTACAAAATAGTATGAATGTCTTCAAAATCACACCTTCCATTCTTGTGTTTAAATTTTGGATGATTGAAAAAGAAAATGCATAAAATAGTTGTATTTTGGAAAACACAATGTGGGTTTTTAGTTATTTGAATCTCCTTGTTTAAATGTAAGGGGTTATCTCACAGCGGATTGCTTGCTTCTTAACACGTATGGTTTTGCAACATGGAATGTTATAAAATAGTGTGAAATTGTTGTATTTAAATTTCAAGGATATAAAAAATTGCATGCTTCATAACACACTGCATTTTTCAACCTCCACATCACAACATACCCAAGCCCTTCGAGTTTTCAAACCTGTATATGTAGGTGTGCATTACAAATAGCAAGAACACCAATTTCTTGTAGTTATTGGAAATAATGAATAAACTTGTTGAAAGTGGTGAATGTTGTGTAGTGCAGGTTGGAAAACACAATGTGTTTTGAAGCCTACCTTTGCTTATACCCAAGCTTTGTCTTGAAATGCAGATATACAAACATATAAATGGGGTTCTATTTTATCAAAAAAAACATCTCTCATTTAAGGGGGACTCCATTAACCATCAATACATAGTGTGCTCCATAGTACGCACTTCATTCTGTTTTGTAAAAATTCATGTTGGAAAACCCTAGGTGTTAAGAAACAAGCAACCCAAATAGTGTTGTAAAATCCTCTGCAACACTATTGGTTAGTACCCCTCACCTCGATTTGGTTGGTTTTCTCCTCCAACTCCTCCATGTGTATGCCAGAAAAAAGCTCTAAAAGTGAAACTTCAGTGGCACGCCACAGGGCCCAATTTTATCGATCGACTCGAGGCAAGAAAACTGACTTGACGGCGATGTTAACTCCTACCTACCATTTCCTAGACGTTTGGTCATGTCTGCCAGTTTCATCACTTTTATCCCTTGTCTAGCTAGCCTCGCACTCACCATCTCATCATGTTATGTATGTTTCCATTTATGTTGTTATGTATGTTTTTATGTATGGTTTTATGCATTTTTGTATGTATATAGGTGCATCTTTTTGGCATAAGAGTTTGCACAATTGACAACACATTGTGTTTCTAAACCTCCAAAATGGGCGACATGGAAAACTCATACTTGTAAAGAGGCTTCTACATTGCAAAAAACATTGTGTTTACAAAACTTTTGCATTGTGTTATAGAACAACAATTCCATTACAAAATTTGGGAAGCCTAATGGCCATTTTTGTGTTATTATGGCCTTGCCTTTGCAGTTTGTATGGTATATTGTATTGAGTAAAAACAATAACAATGTTCCTTATTCATAACCTTATGAAACCCAACTATGCAACGATGCTTCACAACTAAACAAAGGTACATGATTTAAAAGGAGAATTACTCTAATGTAAAATCATAAACATTATGTTCTTTTCGAAATATACCTGATCTAATTGCCAAGGATCCAAAGGTTCTTGTTCTATTTTGGGAGATAAATGATATTGATGTAGTGTTGTAGAAATCATCCTAAAATTAACACAAATCAATTATGAGAAGGATAATTAAAAGGATGCAGTATCACCCTTCACTGATGCTTTAAACATTTCTTGTGTAACACTCACACTTCAATGATAAAACATGATTGACATAAAATTTTGAGATATAATACACACACAATAATGTAACATTTATTTTATTTAAATTAAACTACAAATTTTTTACATTCCCCACACAAAGCATCACATCTATATATAAATCAAAACTTCTAAATGCAAAATAAATTTTGAAAATTTAACAATCCAATATACTTGCAATTCAAGCTATGACAGCTAGAATCACCTGTATTTAGTGCAGAAGCTTCACGTCTCCTGAAGCGTCCTTCTCAATCCACCTACCCTTGTTTTGTTCAATTTTGTTTCCTCGCCTATATCAACCACCTAGAAGAAAGACAAGTGTTAGTGATAGATTAAATTGGCAAATTAAAGACATTTGGTGCTACAAAGAATTCACTTCATTCCAAACTTCACCAATATTGGATTATATGTTGTGTTGACTGCAACATGCTAGCTTGTACAAATAATAAACAAACATATTAATTTGTACAATGGGAATTTAATTTCTAATTTAACCTATCGCTAACACTAGTAATATATATCAACAATTATATCTATCATTTTTCCATTTTTGCTAGAACCATGAAGCACTGAATGTTCATTCAGATATATCTCAAACTCATCTCTCCTAGCATATGAAAGAGGCCATAACTTGCATAATCAATAAGGGCAGACAAGACACACAAGAAAGATACCGCGCACCACTATCAAACTTTTCTTTATATCATTACTTGTACAAATAACTGAAAAATATAGATTATTGCAAGACACATTGGTTGCAAAGCACAGTGTGCATCGACTAATCAAGAATAAAGGTTAAGAACTTAATAAAAACCTTGGTGATCACCTTGATTGACCAAAAAATAATAGGTGATCACATTGGTTAAATATGATAATGCACAAAATAATTACACATTGGATAAAACTTTGCGTTTCAATCTCCATGCTCAAACCTAAAGGGTGAAGAGCACAGGGAGGATTTGCACATGGGGAAACCACAAAACTTACCAAATTGAGGTGAGGGTGACTAAGCAATTAGGTTGCTACTTGTAAAGGGCTTTAGAACAGTATGTGGGCTACAACTTGTATAACACCCAACGTTTCCCAACCTAGAATTTTAGAAAATAGTAAGAATGTATTCAAATCCTTTTGTGATCAATGCAGTAACAACCCAATTGGTTTGTGACCCCTCGGCTCGATTTCATTATACACCCAATTTTTTCCAACATGTAGTTATATATAGATAGTAAGACTATGTAATGAAAAAAATTTGTTTAGTACATAGTAAGAATGTAATGGGACGTAGCTAATCTCTACATAAAACACACCTATGTACATACAAAAATGCATGAAACCATACATAGAATCATACATAACATGATGAGATAGTTTAGTGGGGGACCCACCACACAGGGGATAAAAGTGACGAAATTGACATAGGGGAGCAAACATTAGGGAAACAGTAGCAAGGAGATAATGGCACCATCAGGTCGGTTTTCCCACCTCCTGTCGACCGATAAAACTAGGCCCTGTGGCTTGCACAAGCATAGGGAGGAGTTGCAGGTGGGGAATACAAAAAACATACCAAATTGAGGTGAGGGGTGACTAAGCAATTGGGTTGCTACTTGTAAAGGGTTTTAGAATGGTATGTGGGTTGCAAGTTTTATAACACCCATTATTTTCCAACCTAGAATTTTAGAAAACAGTAAGAATGGAATCAAAACCTTTTCTAATTAACACAGTAACAACCCAATTGGTTTGTCACCCCTTACCTCAATTTAATTACACACCTTTTGTTTTCCAACATGCAGTTATATATAGATTGTATGAACGTAATGAAAAAGATTTGTTTAGTACACAATAAGAATGTAATGAAGATCACCTTTGAAACTTATGCAGACCACATTGAATGAGATAGGTAAAAGATAATGTATTGAGTGAAGAGATTCTCCCTGCTCTTCAGAAGTTGAGGAAGGTGCATGTGTAGTGTGCGCAATCAGAAAATGGCAACGGAGAACTCGACCAATAGGTAGTAGAAAGCATGTAATCAAAAAGGAGTTTTCTCTAAAAATACTTGAAAAGAAGCAAACCAAAGTGAATGAGATAGATAATGTATTGACTGAAGAGATTGTTCGTCCTCTTCAAAAGTTGACGAAGGAGCATGTGCACTATGTGAAGTGGGAAAATGGCAATGCAGAACCGGAGACAACAACTACTAGAATGCATGGAATGAAAAAGGATTCTTCTCTAAAAACACTTGAAAAGAAGTAGAGTAGTATGAGTGAGATACCTAATGTATTGACTGAAAAGATCCTCCATGCTCTTGAAAAGTCGAGGAAGGTGCATGCACAATATAAGAAAAGGGAAAATGGCAATGCACAAGTGGAAAAATTGAAGAGGTTTCATTTTGCACAAAAAAAATTGTAGGCAAAGAAATTGAGAGATGCTGCTATGGATAGAGTTGAACAAGTATATTCTATAATGAATAACTTCTACAACACAGTATATTTTCCACTATGAAAATAACTATTTTATTTATTAGTTTTGAAGCTTCATAAGTGTTAGTTGTCGAACTAATAACTTGTAATTTTCTCGTGACACATTGCACGAAATTATTTTTTCCATCAAAACATTTTCTCGAACTTCCCTAACTTATTATCCTTTTCAAAAAAAATACATAGAAATTTGAATATTCCTGCTCTTCAAGCCACTTTTAATGCATTCCAATCAATTATGAACACACCTTGGATAACTCCGCTTTCCTAATTTTGATTGAATGAGATAAAAGAGGAGTTACACAAACTATGGTCAACATTGATTGGAAGTGCATTAAAAGTTGTGCTTCAAGAGGAAGATTATTCAAATTAATTTTGTACTCTCTCTAAAAAGGACAATAATCTAAGGGAAGTTCTTGAAAAAGATTTCATGGACAAGACAACTTAGGTGCTCTATATCCTAGTAAAATTACAAGTTATTAGTTTCACATAATTAAATGTAGACAGTGTTTTACACAAAACAACTTTTTTTTGCTTCATTAAGGCATTTTGATTAAAATGGTCTAAATCCTATAAAAGTGTCATCAAAACTCAATTTTTGGGCAAATCAAGCATGGGCTTTTTGTGGGTTTCATTTCTAGAAGATACTAGAAAAATTTGAAAATTTTGAAAATTAGGGTTTTTGTGCCCCTATTTTTAGGAAAAACCCTAAAAAGATAGGATCTTGGCATAATTGGCTGAAATTAATTTTGATTGGCTTATTTCACCTCACGATCACAGTGGTGAAGTCAGAATCAAGAAAAAGTCAGTTTAAGCCTGGTGGGTAGTTTTCACTTTTTTAGGAGAAAAGTTAGGACCTCTGACGTCATCAATGGTTGTTGGCCAGTACCAAGTGTCAAAGTCTAAGCTTGAAATTCATCGTAGAATATTTTGTGGTGAAAGATGTTGAGAAAGATGCTTCATGGCAGAGGGGATTTTCAAATGGTCAAAAATGGGAAAAATATTCTCAGTCTATAAATGCTTCACCTTGCAATGTGGGAGATACTTGTGCAATCAACGTGCAAGTAAACTTTGCAATGTTCGTATACGTACAAATGGTGAAATGTAGTCATGCACTCGCGTTAGTAGCAATGATGCTTCAACGCAGTCAACTCAACAAGCAACACGGTGTTCGTGAAGCGTGAAAAATGGTGAAAATCATCTGAAAACTACAAAATATGGAGCATATTGCGCCCATGCAGGCCAAGGGCACCCTTCAATTTGAAGGTGCAAATGTAGTTATTAGTGGTTACAAATACATTCATCTTCTTTGGATTTCTGTCAGCTTTCCAACAAGTCATCAAACAAATCCATCAAATTTGCGAAAATCTAGCAAATGATGGCAGAAGTAGAAAATACAGAAGATTAACACATCAAAGATAGCAGTCAAAATTCAGAATCTACGCCCCTGTAGCCCAAGGGTGCCCTTGAATTAAGCTTGGCAGATGTTAGAATTTGCAAAAACTGTATCTGGGGGATCTCTTCAAATTCAGCCCAACTCTGCAATGAATCCTTTCGCCAGTCTGTAAGACATACTGAGCAACCGTGGTAGTTGATCATGTGAGCACATAAAACAAAGGGAAAATAAAAGTCAAAATATCAAATTGTACCTCTATAGACCAGGGGTGCCTAGCCTTTTGGCCAACTAGTTGAGAATTTCAGCAACTGTCGTCTTCACGTGATCTATTCAGAATCCTCCTAGCTATGCAGTGAATCCAATCATCAACCCTCGGGATCCGTAAAAAACCCATAGATGAAGAATCAACAAAAAAATTTGAAGGATAAAGGCAAGTAGGAAAATGGCTAAGTATGGAAAAATGCACCTTCCTTGAGAAAGGCACCCTTCTACTAGAGGTCTTAGAAGCAGTTTTCTAGCTTCGTCACTCCCAGGAACATCTCTTCCAAGTTGTTCTATCTCTGCAATGAGATCATCAGCACAGGCATCAGAGCAATCCAGCTCTCAGCAACGAGAGTCAAAGTGGAGCATTCTATTGAAAATTACAAATTGCAAAATCATTCTCAAAAGGTCAATTGTGCCCCTACAGGCCAAGGGTTCCCTTGCATTTGAGGGTCTTAATCCAACTTTCAAGACTTGCATATACAGTCATCCCTTGCGGAATTCTTCCAACTACATGATAGATCCAACATCCAGTCGACGAGAGTCATCAGTCACTGGTAGCGGAAAATTGAAGCACAAAGAGTCAAAAGTAGAAAAATGGCTCTGGTGTCATATGTACCCTTTTGGAAAAAAGGCGCCCTAGTTTTTGAGGCATCAGACTCAATTTTTAGCACTTGCAGCTCCCAACAACATTTTGTCAAACTTGTTCCGGCTACATGATGAATTTGTCAGCTCAGCTTCAGGATCAACCAGACATCTAGAATTCAGGATCAAACAAAGGCTTCGGTGACATTTGCAAGGGTTAAAAAGTTGAAAAAGTTCTAAGTCTGAGTAATGGCGCCCCAAAAGTCAAAAGTTCAACTTTCAAAATTGAAGTACATGCTTTGGCCGCCCTATAAAGGTGGAGTCAATTAACTGAATTAAGATAATATTAAAACTTCAGTTTTAAATGCCAGTTTTACTTGCATGTGGTGTATTTATGCCTTTCATGATGGATGGTGCCCATTTCAAGGCTCATTCTCTATTTATGTTAACTAAATGCAGTCCAATGAGATAATTGCGTCCAAAATTTAGGTTTTTCTTCTACATGTGATGCCTTACCTCTCAAAAATTCTTTAAATATGCATTTGGTCATCCATTATTTTCACAACAGGTTGAAGGAAATCACATTTTTCCTCACGCAAGCAAGATTTGAAGGCACTACAAGAAGAATTTTTTAGTGTTCTTCGCATCCTAGGGATCCGAATTGATGTTAATGGGATAGTTTGCATGCTTCCATTTTTCCAAAACCAGATTCCATTAGATTAGACAAGGAAGGAGAATTTCTTTGAAGATTCTGACAAAATATAACTATGACACCTCATAACCTTTCTTCTATCTTAATCCTTAGGTTTACATTAACACATGTCAATCATAGCATATTTTTAGTATCTAATCCTTGGGTTTGTTGACCACGACTTTTTCTGCAAGCTAGGTGCTAGATTTTTTTCAAGAGAAAAATTCCTCATAAACCTGAACCTTGAGCTTTCTTTCAAAGATTCATACTTTGCATGTAGTGAGAAAAGTCAAAAATTTGAAAAACAAAGAATCTAGGTGTGATCAGCACATTGGCAACAACAAAACCCATATGTCAAAAAAAATCATAAGGAAAAGCTTCTGAAGCCCCGCTACCCCTACTACTTCTATTCCAAAAAGTGTTTGCATATCAAGCAAAAAAATATTTTTTCGAATTTCTAACATTGTGGGTTTGCTTAGAATCATTTTCTCTACAAAACCCATGTCTCATAATTTTTTCATAAAATTTTCCCCTCAACAGGCTATTTTTAGCCGCATCAAGAGCCATTTTAGCTTTCTGGAAGAAATTGTCAGAATATAGTCATGTTCAAAGTCAAGAGGCTAGTTTTTCAAAATGCATTTCACTTAGACTAAATTCAAGACAAAATCGGTCGTAATTCATGATTTCATCAAAACGATTGACATAGATTTGCATCAAGTGGATCCAGAGTTTGACTTGAACGCTTCAGAGATAGACCAGATCATAGTTCAGAATCTCGAGGAATCTGGGTTACTAGAAGCAGCTTCACTTCCCATCACAACACAGTGTATAGAGTTTGTTATGACTTGTGTAAAGCATTATAACTCTTCTATACAAGAATTTCAATCAGTGGATCGGTGAATGATATGCTGTCTCAAGCCCAAAGACATCAATGCTTCGGTATTCCTCTGAATCTAAATAATTTGGTTATTTCCATGGAGAAGTGCAAGAAGGCGTTCAATGCTGATACGGAAAAATGTCACAAAAGAATGGCAGAGAAATGGCTCAAACAGAAAAGGACTAGTTTTCCAAAGAATGTGGGTCGTGGAGAATTCAAAGATGAATTCACGGTTATGATTACCCTTCTTAACCATGTCACTGGTCAAGCAGATGCTCACAAATTTCAACCTTAGATGTATTACGTCATGGCTCAGATCATCAATAGAAAGGAGCACTATGATTGGGCATCTTTGATCAGTGATGTTCACCACAAATAGTTGACCAACTTCTTGGTTGCTCACGAGTTTCACATGTGTTCATACCTCGTGCATTTGATAGCCTTCCAAGGCCAGTTTAGAGGATTGAATACTGTGGGGATTCTAAGTGTACATTCTAAATATACAAAGGGTTCATCAGTACTACTCATAGCTTGAGTTCACATAGTCTGAGCGACATTTCAAGTGAGTGCAGGAGGCATTCTTAATATACATTGTGAGAAATCTTGGTCGAGAGCTACACGTGCATATTTCAGCAAAAGCTAAATCAACAATGGTAGAATGGGTGGATTGGTTCATCTAGTTCCCTACTTTCACCTGCATCCACTTGTATGGATACTCAGGTCATCCTTCCATGCTACCCTATTATCCCTCAGATAAGGTGGTGTTCATGGAATTTCTATCGCAGTTGTACGAGTTTCACTCCTATCTGCGCAACAAACATAAGTCAGTTGCCACTTTTCCATTACAGATGGGAATTTACAGGTGCAAGACAATAGCTAACGCCAAGGCCATGAGTAATGAGATGGAGAGATTGAACCTTAAGTATATCGTTGAGACATGCTCATATGATCCTTGGGGTCACTTTTCAGTATGCCTTGGAGGTTGTTCTTCACACAAGCCTTCTATGGAAGACTATTGGTTCAATTGTGAGGATGAGTTTGAGGTGAAAAGACACAACTACAACAGGTTCACCCTTTCACAAATTATTGATTTCATGTCAAAGTATGTGGAAGGGTTATCCAATGATGATGGGGATGTCACACTTCCTCAATTCTTTCAAGATCAAGTTGACACACAACCTCTCCAGCCATTGATTGGTACTCCAAAGAATGCACATTTGTAAAGGAAAGAACAAGCAAAGTTGTTAGAAATTGCATACTTTACTTGGATAGCAAAAGGATGAGGAAGGAAACCATGCCAAACACAAAGCCGCCACCAATAATCACTTCTCTTCCTTCCACATCAAAACCAAAGCCCAAACAAAAGACACATGAGTTAACTTGATGCCTCTTTCCGAGTTAACTTGTTGTCCCACATATCATGGCATGTCTATTTTGGAATCATCTATGTACAGTTGGAGTTTTCATTTAGTTTTCAATTTCAATTAATTGATATTAGTTGTCAATTAACTCTCATTTCAATAAGGACTTGTGTTTTGCATAGTCCAATTAGTTTAGTTTAGAATTAGTTAACTGAGGTAGTTTTTCCAATTAACTGTTAAGTTTCATACATTTAGACTTAAGAATAAATCTTGCATGCTTGCAAGACTCATGTTAACTCAAGGATATTTTAGGGTTCCCTACTCCTCCAAGCTTCTATAAATAAGAGAACCCTTGCTCATTTGTACTTTAACTTTTGTTGTGATAAAAAATTGTTGAGCCACCTTGCCGTGCAATATTGCTATTCTATACTTGTTCACTTGTTTAATATAAAGTTGGTTGATCATTCATTGTGTGATAGGTCCTTTATGCAATTTATTGTCCCAAATTTATTTGTTTTAAATAAACTTGTTTCATATCTACACCTTGGATAGGAGTCCCTCCTCCTTGGGAATTTAGAAATAAAGTTTATCATTTGATGTTGCTATTAATAATCTTTCTTTCATAGCTACACCTCAGATAGGAGTCCCTCGTCCTTGGGAATTTAGAAATAGAGATTGTTGTTTAAGTGTTGTTTCCAGTAATCTACTTTCAGCCTACACCTCGAATAGGTGTCCCACCTCCTTGGGAATCCTGAGAACTAGCTTGTCATTTGATCTTGTTTCCAATAACATTCATTTCAATCTACACCACAGATAGGTGTCCCACCTCCTTGGGAATCCTAACTTAAAGTTTATCGTATACCAATTCCTTGCTCCTAATTCCTCTTGCTCTATTTATCTAGAGGAGATAGTATAGTTTTAGTGTTAGCTTAGTTGTAGTTAAGATTTGCAGACACTAGTAGAATTTAACAAATAAATGACTACGTGACTAAAACTTTTAGTCACGTGACTAACACTAGTAGTATTTTGAAAATAAATGACTAATTTGGTAATTGGGTAAAATCACAACTAAATGACTAAATAAATGACTAATATCAAACAAATAAAAATGACTAAATAAATGATTAATGTCAGATAAATAAAAATGACTAAATATATGGCTAAATTAATGACTAAATAAATGACTATTACTCCTCTATTCTTTTTTCTTTCAAATTTGATCATAATCCATAGAGCTTAAGCCCCCCTCATGGGACCCCTACCAAAGCGGGTCCTTTGGCCGCCTAGGTTGCTTGGTGCACCAAAAATACCTATTGTGTGGAAGGCATTGCCTTTCGATGCAGTCTTAAGGCCTTCACATATTTTATCAATTTTTTTAACAGTTACATTCTTTAACTTTTATTTTTTATTATAGAATACAATATATAATAATAATATAACCTATATATACTATTAAACATAATAATAAATATAATCTATTATATATAATTTAATCTTATTAATATTATATTAAATATATATAATATATTAATTATATTTTATATTATATTAAATTTTTACGGCTAAACGAATCTTAATGATATCAAGTTTCCACAATCCATATAGATTATTGTTAGATGATTTCTGGATTTGATTGTGTAAGAATTTTTGCATCAACATTTTGGATCACACTGTGATCCATCATCAGGATAGATGAGAGCTCAAGGAGAAAAATGATAAGTTGCAGACCAAGAATTAGCTAAAAAAGGCCAAGAGAAGGGATGAGGGAGAGAGGTGGCACATATAGCAAGGACAATAGCAAATAACCAATAGGCCACTTGGACCAAAAGACATATTCAATTAAAAGGATACACTACAAATAAAGAAGAATACATAAAGAAAAATAAAACGTTCAATCAAAAGGCTATTGAAAATTAAAATAATAAGATAATACCAATGAGAAAAAAAATAATATTCCCTTTAAGTATGAGACAATTTAAATTAAATTCAAAAAATTAAATTAAATTAAATTAGCTCATTTTAAATATTCAAATATAATGATAAATTGTCTCATATTTATATTTAAATAAAAATGTCTTACACATACATATATATATATATATATATAATAAAGATAGAAAAATAAGAGACAATTGAAATTAAAAATAAATAAGAGAATTGAACGAATCTTAGTCATTCATCATTTTTTGCCTTTTTTTGGTTGTTTTTCACCATATTTTGTTGCTTCTCCTGCCACTATTGGTTCCCGCTCCTCCAAACTCTTCCTCACTCGTATTGACCTTTCACTTCTCCAATTTGGCGAGTTGCAATCTGAAAATAAGGATTCGCCGAGGGTTCAAGGTTTTCCTGTTTCAAACTCAAGAATCTAAGTAAGCCCTTAAACCCTGATATTTTCAAATTTCATTTACTGTGAATAGATTGAAGCAAACATTTATAGGTGTAATTATTAGTGTTTAAGAAAATTTGGTTTACTATGGATAGATTAAAGGTTGAGGATTTGGGATTTACACCCACTGTTTGCATTTGCTTAAATTTTTCTAAGGAATTTTTAGAAAGACCCATTTTGAACATATCTTGTAGGGTGGATGGAGGTCCATACCCTGTTCCAAAGATCTCATTTGTGCAAGTGGAAAGAATGCTAGCAAAGTTTTTGGAGGCAGGTCTTACACCTGCCAATAACATTTGCTTGAAGGTTTCAAAATCCTTTCCAACAAATTCATCCTACATGTACCTTGCAATCAATGTATTTTATAAGATCACATCTCTTTGAGAAACTATGTTTAAGACTCCACAATTTCCAGTAAGAGCAATAAGAAAAAGTAAGAAAATATTCCCTACTGAGGCAACAAATTGACAATGCCATGTATATTAAGAAAGACTGGAGAGAAACTAGTATATTATAGAAGATGGGATTGTTTGCCATTGGATTGCAGATGAATGTCTAATTCCTTTTAGTGTGGCACCCTACTGAATATAACTTTTCTGTGAAGTTTGTGGAATCTCCTGCATTGGATGATTTGTATGTTTGATTGATGAGGAACCATGTTGAAGATAAAATCTCCATCAGGATACCATGCCACTTGTGGATAAGATGTCTTTGTGAAATTCTTTGAATTAACATAATATATTTTTGTTGTTATAATGTTAAAGGCAGGCAGTTTTGATGCTTTTAAGTTCATAAAACCCAAGCGTAGGGCTTTGTGCTCCTTTCAAGTAGAGTAATGGAATTTATAAACTCTTGGGCATATCCCACTCTACAAGATAACATTGTTGTGGTGTGGTAGTAGTTGTCAATTTATTCAATCTCAAGCTCTTCCTTAAGAATATGTGTTGTTGGTTGTTTTTTAAATAATTTATCAATTTTGTCTAGGAAAGCAAGCCTGTTTGGCCCCATTATGTATTCTTTGGAGAAAGCAGATTTATATCTTAGAAAAAAACAATAAAATATTTTTGTTAGTTAGTTTTACTGTATCTTTGATTAATGACATTTTGTGTATGATTACACAATTCTTCCCTAAGGATAATTTTAGGGAGAAGACTAAAAATATTCTATAGCTTCATATACTCTTTGTATATTTGTTATTATATCCAATTGTATACTTGGAAGAGGTGGTTCGTACTGTTAAATATTTAATTATTTTATGTCTTAACTCAACAATCAATTATTGTTTTAAATTTAATTTACTGTACAAAAGTTATTTCTCAGAGCTAATATGCAGATAATATATTAAATTCTTATTCCAATTTATACAACTGATATTTAGGAATATTGATTGTTTTATCCGTGTTCTCCATTTAGGCTTGTGGAATGAAACTTTTGAAGAAAAAGGATAACCCTTACTACAAGGTAACTAGTAGTTTTTTGTGCATGGTCTGATTCTCTTTGAATATAATATAGTTATACTGATAATATTTAATAAACATGTTGGATTTTCTTTTTTTTTTGGGAGTAAACGCCCTTAATGGATTTTAAAATCTCGCAATATACAATAGCAATGTTGGGATATGCGAAAGAGGAAGAGAAATATTTTGGAGCTAACATATAATTATGGTGTTATTGAATACACCAAAGGCAATGCATATGCACAAGTAAGAGCATATCATATGAATAACACAAGTCATGGGTTTTGGAGACTATTCTTGTTTCTTAATAATCAAATTTTGCAATCTGTGTTTGTAGATTGCACTTGGCACAGATGATGTATACAAGAGTGCAGAGGCTCTTCGTATAGTTATACAGGAACTTGGTGGGAAAATAACCTAGGAACCAGGACCAATACCAGGGATTAATACTAAAATTACTTCTTTCCTTGATCCTGATGGATGGAAAATGGTGAGTTTTATCTCTTGCTTATTGTTGCTTGTAGTTATAGACCTTAATTTTACAGAAGTTATCTAATGAAACTAAGCAAACTGACTCATTAAGAATGAAAAAACATGTCACTATTGATTTCTCACATAGGCAAAGGAGATATTATGGTTATAAGTTGTTACTTTGATCGGATAGATAGAATTAGTTTGCCATGGCTATTACAATTCATGATTCCCTCATCGCTGGGACAATCTGTTATGCTATTGAGAAATATTGTCATATTATTGTTGACTTGCTTTGATTTTCACATAGATCCACATGATATATAGCATTTTGAAGGAAATTATTGAAGGAATATAGAAATTATATGCAATAACAAGTCTTCAAGTGGCATATTCTTGTGTAAATTCAGCTCATGACATCATTTTATCATGATCTCATCATCATTTAGTCCCAGAGATTGGTCTCATTCCCTAGAATCCCCCACTCACCACCCAAGTCATTTTTGCAGTCAAGGATTTAAACCTTAAACATTAAAATAAAATTCAAATTTACACCTCACTAACCTTTTCACTAGCCATTGCAAACCAGCCTAGTGCACATTTGTTTTGAATGTTTCTATCTTGTGGCCTCTGGATTTCCTTGACTGATGCCATCTAGTAGTGGCCAGTGGTGCCATATTCACCTTTGCTATGATAAGATCGTGCAAGATTATAATATGAATGAGATTTCATGAGAGGGTGGTCAGTTGAAACAAGAGCTATCTCAGTCAACTGTTACACAAGAAAATGTTGCCCTGTGAAGAAAAAATGGTTTGCTAAATGATTCAATGCCATTGCACAGTACGGGTATAATTCAAAGGCTCTATGTATCTTTTCCATTCCTTCATGAACACTACTTTTTCACTAACTTGCAAGTCCATTATTCCAAGGGCCACCCAAGCTTCAACATTTTAAGGTTCTAGCTGTAAAACACATTCAAATGCTTATTTGGATTTCTTAAGTTGATCAAGTTTGTAGTGGCACAAGCCTAACCCAATTCTTACTATTGTAGGACAACTAGGATAAGCTCGCAAATCCTTCTTATACAACTCCAATGATTCGATATACCATCCACGGTTGAATAGCACACAGGCTTGACCAAGAAGTGTAGGAAAATCATCAGGTTGTCCATCTAGCACAATCTTGAATGCACCATATGCTTGTTCATGATCTCCTCTTGCTAAAAGTAATTTACCTTTTCCAACCCAAGTCGATGGCTCAAGATTATCAATTCTAGAAGCCTTGTTATAGTAAAATATTGCATGAACGAATTGTTCTTCCTTCTCTGAATGCTTTGTCTTAATCTTACCAACATTGTTGTAGTATGCACCAAGGGCATTTAAAATGGAAACTCTGTCATACCTCACATTAGCATAGTACTCATCAATTTCTGGACTAGCACCTTCTTCTAGTATTTGTCGAAACTCCTCAATTTTGCCTTGCTTGAAATATTCTCTTGCTATAACTAGACATAAATCGAGAGGAGCTTGCTCTGCTTTCAGGATGTCAAGAATGTCAGTGGCATCTCTCGATAGTTGATCTAATGCTACTATCACTTCTTCCTCTAAATTTTGCACTAGTGTGTACACACACCCCATTCTTCCAAGCAAATTCCTTCTCTGACATAAATTCTCCTTATATGCACCTACAAATGTGCAAATATATGACTTCAACAATTAAACATAGAATAAACATATAAGAAACATTCAAATATATGCACCTATAGATGTGCAAATATATGACTTCAACAAGTAAATATATATATATATATATATGAGTTCAAAACATAGAAGAAACATAGATCTTGAGAGTTCTCTCTCAATTTTTGAAAAGGTTCTAGAGGTCCACCCTGAGAAATGTGAGAGGTTAAAAGTTGTAGGCCATATATATGCTCAGCAAGGGCAGGCAGAGAAGACTTTGGAAATTTTAAGAAAGGCAACTCACATAGATCCATGTGATGCCCATGCATTTATCAAGATGGGTGAGTTATTAATATCTTTTAAGACAACAAAGTCTCTTTTGAAGAAGAGCAGAGAAGAAGTACCCATTGAATTTTTGAACAACATTGGGGTTCTTCATTTTGAGCGTGATGAACTAGAGTTGGCTCAACAAAATTTTATGGAGGAATTAAGAAATGGCATTTGGGCTGAATTCATAAATAAAAGCCCTAGTGCCAATTCTACAAAAAAAATTGTGCGCTTTAAGGATATGGAATTCTTCCATCGACTAGAAGAAGGTGGTGTTTCACTTGAGTTACCATGGGATAAAGTCACAACACTATTTAATCTTGCTAGGTTGTTTAAACAACTACATGATACTAAAAAAGAAAATCTTTTATACAGGCTCATATTGTTCATGTTTCCTGATTATGTGGATGCATATCTATGTCTTGCAGCCATGGCTCAGGCTTGGAATGAGATCCAACCAAGCCTAGAATTGATTGGGGATGCACTTAAGGTGGATAAAAACTTATCAAATGCTTTATGTATACTTGGAAACATGGAACTGAAAACAGATGATTGGCTTAAAGCAGAAGAAACAATTAAAGTTGCACAAAGTGAATCAGATGCAATTAAAAAGTCTTTGTTCTTTGTTCTTAATTTTCTCTAAACTTTCCTTCTTGAGTTTGGGATGTAGTTGATTAGGATTAGGCCTGATTAGGGTTATACAAATGCTTATTGAAAAGGTTCTAATTCTACAAAAATTGACCAGTTATTTTCCCCAGATTAGATTAAAACAGAAACTTTGGTCAGAGAGAACAAAGTGGAGTGGGAATATTGTTTTAGAGGGATATTGTTGTTTGACACATTGATCTTTGAGATACGAGAAAAGAGAATGGGTTTTCAGGGCTAGCAGGTTACTTATTTCTGGTTGGAGTCAGTTTGTATTATTTTTATTTCATTTAAATTGCTTCATATCATATTTATGTATCTTAAGAAGCAGATAAGCAGCATAAAAACTTAGATCATTCATCTAATTATTTTTCACTACTATTATCCTGACTAAATCCTTGAAATAAAGAAGAACTGGACAACAAAAAATGTATGAATGATGGTGCAACTGGGGGAGGTCTACATATTTTTAGTCAGACTGACAACTAAAACCATGATGACCTAGAAGAGGATTGGAAATGGTAGAATAATATCCCATAAGAGAATTTATTGACAGGTACTTAGTTTTGATATAGAAGGTGATGTAAATTCACAATGTCTTCCATTTTCTTTTTGATAAAAGAGAAGACTACATCTAAAACAAGAGAATGTTTTACAATGTTTGGAATAGAGGTAAATCTGTTTACATATTATATATTTGAAATAGGATAACGACTTTAAAGTTTAAACCAAAATAGCAAACTGAGAAGCCACAACAAGAAGAACCCTAAAACAGAATGTACAAAAGTTGGTCAAACCAGCAAGATCAAACAGAAACCATCGGAAGAGTTACTAGCATGAGAAGATTATCCATACAAGTAAAAAAAAAGATTATCTTTCTTGACCAGGATAGTCAACAACATAACACAACATATAATTTTCCACTTACCACTTCTTTGGGGCTTTGGAAAGGAATTGGTTGCTCCACAACAACATCCACAATTGTCCAATTTGCAATGGTATTTATAGGGACAGGCTTGTAGAGAGGAGGGTTCCAATTTCCCCTTTAATAATTGTCTCCACAAAATTTTCTATTTGAATAGCTTGCCTTTTGTTGCATGGCTAAAGCAAGTCTTTTCCTATTTTTCTCTGTGGTGAGTATTTCCTCAATGGTCTCAATCCTGCTTAGAAGAAATTTGAAATTATGGATCAGGTACAGGAGGCAATCCCTTTTGATTCTCAATTCATACCTAAAGGGCTTTGATGCTTGTTGTTGAATGCATTTCACCATCATAGCATTGGATTTTTCCGTGTAAGGGGTATAAATGCTTTTTCTCATCCAACTTCTTGCACACACTTTGTTCATAATTTAAGGCTTAAGAGTTAGTTGAGTACAGAGCATGAAGATATCAGTATGCAAATTATAGGATGCAAGTTTACTGGGGTTGGTCCATGGTTATAGAGATACATAACCAGCTCATGTATCACTAGGATAAAAAAGAAGAATACAGTAGTATTAGTTTATAGATTCATTGATTAATTCATAACAGTCCTTAAAAGTACATTGTCTTCATTGAAGGACACATGAGAACATAGTATCTCATTGCAATAACCTCTTTAAGACTTTGTTCATTTTTACCTAAGTCAATAGTGGCAAATATCCATACATATTACGTAAGTGATTTCTTGGTGAAACAAGAAATCATCAAACCCTTATAAGGCTCTTAGAGGAAATTAGTGTTATACTAATTTAAGGACTCATCAATACTCCCATAATCACCTAAAAGACTAAAATTAGGATCAAATGTTGCTATTAGAATCAAAACAACTACAATATAATGAGCAACTTAGACCTTGGAGAGATACCAACTTAATGTAGAAGTACTAGTATTGATACATCAGAATCTGATTATTTTTCAAATACTCCTGAAGAAAATTCCACTACCATCAACGAAGTTTCAAACACAGAGGTTTGTTAAACAGGTTTACACTTGTCCAAATGTTTTATGTCATTCAAGGTCCAGAAACACAATGATATCATCTCACTGCATGATCAAGCATTTCAAAAGGATAATTTTGCAGATAAAATTTATTACTAATTTTCTTAGACATTTCAAGGTCTAGAATCTCATAAATATTAAGAAGAATGGTCTTGAAGATAATCTCAAATTTCAATAAATATCAAATCATTTTGAACTTCATTTGCTAACAGTAAATCAAGAATGTATTAAGTTTAACATATGAAGATGATCTAATCTCTATTGTTCACTCTATATGAAAATAGCTCTGAAAACCATTGCATTTACAGCTTCAAGAGTAGCTGCTATACATTCAATACTAAATAGTTATGTTAGGAGAATTGTCACAAAAATAACCTCAAGGGCAAGGAAAACAAAATAAACAAAAAAATTAAACCACCAAATGATCATTTCATAGTTCAAAATACCTCCATGGGGAGAAACAAACAAGGGTATAACACTTTGTATTACAATAATTTTATATATGAAAACATCCAAAGATAAAACCATAGAACCAATGCCTTTATTTACCAAATAACAACATATATGCTTTAGAATGAAATAAAACACAACAAAAACTAAAAGTGATCTAGCCGCGTACAGATTTCCAAAAAAAATTCATTGAAATCATGGCAAGTGGCTTACCTCAAGATTTTGCACAAGTTCTATTGTGTTGTCAATGATGTCAATGAGAAAAATGGTTAGAGTTTGCAGGAAAAATATTACGAAACACTACCAAAGTAGAATTTAAGAAAAAATGAGATGAGCCAAAATGAGTCTCCATACAGTTGTCGCTTCAATCTATTCATAATAAATGAAAAGTAGATCTAAAAATATCGAGGTTTAGAGCTACTAAATTCTTGAGCTTGGGATAAGATTTTTGTAGCCTTTTAAATAAAAAGATTGTGTTGTTAAGGTGAAGACCATTCTCCCTTGCATCATGTTCATACCCTGCTCCAAAGCTCCCATTTTGGTAGAGGCAGGGAGGATGTTGGAATAGGTTGTGGAATTTGGCTTCAAACCTGCTAATTGCATTTGCTTGAAAGTTTTTAAAGCCTTTTCAGCAATTCCATTTTGTGCATATCCCACAATCATCGTATTCCATGAGATGGTATCTATTTCAGGCATTCTATCAAACAATTCACATGCCTTGTCTATGCTTCCACATTTTGCATACATGTCTACTAGGGCAGTTGCAACTACAACATCTGGCAAAATTCCTCTATTCTTTATGGTTTGATGGATGTTCATACCCTGTTCCAAAGCCCCCATTTTGGCACAGGCAAGAAAGATGTTGGCAAAGGTTGTGGAATTTGGCTTTATACCTGCCAATTGCATTTGCTTGAAATTTTCTAAAGTGTTTCCAACAAATCCATTTTGTGCATATCCAACAATAATTGAAGTCCAAGAGATTACATCTCTTCGAGGCATTCGGTCAAAAACTTCACATGCTTTCTCTATGCTTCCACATTTTGCATACATGTCAAGCAAAGCATTTCCAACTATAATATTAGATGAAAATCCCCCTTCTATTATGCTTTGATGGATGTCCATACCCTGTTCCAAAGCTTCCATTTTGGAGCAGGCAAAGAGGATGTTGGCAAAGGTTGCAGAGTCTGGCTTTAAACCTGCAAATTGCATTTGCTTGAAAGTTTCTAAAGCCTTTTCAATAGATCTAATTTGTGTATATCCTGCAATAATTGCAGTCCATGAGACCACATTTCTTTGAGGCATTTTGTCGAACACTTCAAGTGCCTTGTCTATGATCCCACATTTAGCATACATGTCTACAAAAGCAGTTGCAACTACAATATCTGACCAAATTCCTCTATCCTTAATGCTTTGATGGATGTCCATACCCTGTTCCAAGGCTCCCAATTTGGCACAGGCAAGTATGAAGAGGGTTCACAAAAGGTGTGAAGTTCAAAACAAGATGACATTAGATGAATTACACTTAAATGTGTAAATTTTTAACATTCCTTTTGTAAAACATTGAAATTTAAAATAAAAGCTAGTAGAAAGATAAATGAAATTTCTATGCTTAGTTATAGGGAGGAACATGTTTTGACAAGGGGGCAAAGGATCCAACATGAAGACATCCAACTATGGAGGTACAAGATTCCTAACTAGGGCATCTATTTGAAGAGATACATGATGGCAAATTAGGATTTTGTGAAGTGAAAAATAGACATAAAATTAAACAATTTGAGTTTTTGTTGAAGCTATTGGCATCCAATTAAACAATTTTAGAGGTTTTGATCAAGACATTCATGTGGCAGCCTCAATCAAATTCCCTAAAAATATCTACACATAGGCCACATCTCTCACTACCTGTCACAGCTGCAACACTTGAACATAGAAGACTGTAGAGGTTTAAATAACCTTCTTGATTCCATTAGCAACCTATCACATCTACAACACTTGAAAATAGAAAGTTATAGAGGTTTAAATAACCTCCCCAATTCCATCAACCTCTCATAGCTGCAACACTTGAATATAATAGGAAGTTTTAAAGGTTTAAATAACCTCCTTGATTCTATTGACAATCTATTACAGCTGCAACATTCAAAACTAAAATATTGTCATGGTTTAAATAACCTCCTTGATTCCATTGGCAACCTATCATAGCTGCAACCTTGAACACAGAAGGGTGTGAACATTTAAATAACCTTCCTAATTCCATTGGCAACCTGTCACAACTGTAGCACTTGAACATGGCAGGGTCTAAGATTTAAATAGCCTCTCTAATTCATTGGCAACTTGTCACAGCTACAACACTTGAACATAGAAGGGTGTAAAAGTTTAAATGACCTCCCTGATTCCATTGAAAGCAGAATGTTAGGATGTGTTCTAGAGTGCTTCATTAATTCAAATATTTTGAGAGGTTCCTTGCAAAATCCATTTTGTGCACATTCTGCAATCAATCATTTCATTCCATGGGATGACATCTCTTTGAGTCATTATGTCAAAAAATTCAAGTGTTTTGTCTATGATTCCACATCTTTCATTCATGTCTACTAGAGCATATCCAGCTATAACATATGACAAAAATTCCCCTACCATTATGCTTTCATCAGTCTATCAGTGGAGCTATGAGGGGAGTTCCCTTAATGTAGTAATGTTAGGCTGATAGTGACACTATCGACGTAACATTACTACATCAAGGGAACTCCCCTCATAGCTCCACCGATAGACCGATATATGAAAAAGTGAGCTGCTTTCATCAATCTATCGGTGGAGCTATGAAGGGAGCTCCCTCCATGTAGTAATGTTAGGCCGATAGTGTCACTATTAGCCTAACATTACTACATCGAAGGAACTCGCCTCATAGCTCCACCAATAGACCTATATATGAACGTCCCACCAATTTTTTGCCACTCAAAAAATCATGAAAATGAGGTGTGCCATGGAGTTTTGTATGGTTTTGGAAGCCTTAAATTGGTGTTAGTGGCGGGGGCGCTGCCCCTCAACCCTGCCCTGTACTGCGACAGGGAGTGCGCCAGGGGCGCTACCCTCGGACCCCGCAAGGGGCACTGCCCCTCGACCTCGCTGGGGGCATTGCCCCCAAACCCCCTATGAGGGGCATTGCCCCTCGACCTCATTGGGGGTGTTGCCCCCAAACCCCTACAAGGGGCATTACCCCCAAACCCCGGCGAGGGGCACTGCCCCTCGACCCCGCTGGGGGTGCTACCCCCAGACCTCCACGAGGGGCATTGTCCCTTGACCTCGTTGGGGGCACTGTCCCCAAACCCTCGTGATAAAACACTATTTAGAGTGCATCAAACAACTCAAGAGGTTTCAAGAGAGAGGATACCAGGTGCAAGATTGTATTAAGCAAAAATTTTGTACATTATCCAAGAGGTTGAATTGTACAAGATTTCCATCTGATGCTATCTTGTTATTATCTTAATAATAAATTTGAAAGATTAGTCCAAATACATTGGTATGAAAGTGTGGAAGATGAAGGGACACCTTGACAGTTGCATGATACACAAACTGTTCCTCTTCAGTCAATTTATTTCCTTTGCTTTGTTATTTTTTAGAAATGGTGCAAAACAAGGATGACATTGTTGGAGCTATGTGACATGATTGTAGAGAAGTAAGGATATTGTAGTATGTCCATATGCTCTAGAAGATATCTTGAAGGTGATGTTAAAGAAAAAGCATGTCACAGAGTAGTGAGTGCCATTTCATTATAAGCATATACGTCATATATCCTTCTAGATAAGTTAGTCACTTGCTCCTATGAGACAAGGCGTCTTATCTTTTTACAACATTTGGCTGAATTCCATGTAGACTTTTGTGATACATAATTGAAGATTGACCCAAATACAAACAACTTAATAATTGACACAGGTTTATATATTCAGGATGGTAACAAAGTTAGGCTCTAGTAGAACAAGCAAAGATTTAAATCTTAGCATCATTAGCTCAAATCTATTGATTATTTGCCTTATACTATTTTGTGGTAGGTTGGTAAATGCTTTTGACTAGATATTCCTTCTCAGCTAGGTACAAATGATATTGTTAATGTGTAACAGTCTAAACTCTATGAGCCACCACACTTGGAGGATGAGGTGACATGAATTTACTACCACTTGGTTGGAAAGGCTTATTTTTTTAATTATTTTTAGACTGTAGGAATTGGCTTAGCCCCACTATAACCTGCAGTGTGTCGAGCAAAATTTCTAATGTGACTGGTGAATTTGGCATGAAAGACCCTCTAGTACCATGTGGATAGGGGGATTGGACCTCATGACCACTTGCCTACAACTGGATGCTTTCAGCCAATCAAGCCAGGACCACTACCCGATTGGAAAAGCTAATTGCCAAATCAAGAATTGTGGATTTGTTCAATCAGACTGTGAGCAGAATTTTTCACATCTAAAATAGAAATTGAGGATTATTGCCTCAGAGTAGGGAGTAAATGATGAGAATTAGTCAAATGGGATAGAAAATAGTATAATTTTTTTTTTGTCTTAATTTAAAATCTCTAGAAGCTTCCTTCCTTTCTTTTCCAAGAAGCTTCATCGTATGGATACTTTTCTTTGTTCAGGAGATTCCTCCTCCTACAAAATTTCTTGTACATACTTCTTAATCTATAAATACATAGTACAAATGAGTGGACAGTATGTACAGTTTCTACATTTGTTTGTTGCTTCAATTGTGTACATATCAACGTCCAATGTTGGATGATCTTCAAGGAAGGATCTTGCCCATTTCAGTCTCTCACTATCATCACTGACATGTTCTTTGGGAGTCTTGAGGAGGATAGTTAATCAGCTATTTTTCTATCAGGCTTTTGGTATGCCCATAACCATGAATGGCCAGGTAGCTTGGAAATAATGTCTTACTCCATTGAATGCCACCTCTGAGCGCATGTAGAATTAGTTGTTCTCCAGTTATGTGAAATTTCTTTATCTTTCATGAACACTTGTCACTTAAATTTGTGTTGCTACATTAGTCATTGACTAATCCTTACCTTGGGTAACTTGTAGTAAATTAAGCCTCTGACCAGCTATCCATTATATGAACAATAATAACAAATGAAACTATAGGATAAAGGACATATGATAAAACAACGACTATAAAGGACGAAAGTAATCTCACTATAAAAAGCCAATACTACCAGTCTTCTTTGCTTGATAGAGAAATGACATCAATGTAAGAAATGACTGCTTTGTCCAATGGCAAGTACAAAAACATAACATTATTGAAAATTAACTTAACAAGGAATCAATGGTGGAGAGTAGATGAAAGACAGTCAAGGAGAGCATCTATCATATTCATACACACAGAGCGAAGGCCATGCTTTTGAAAAAGGTTGCAGAATAAAGCTCTTCTTTGAAGATTCAGAGAAAAAATAGAAGTGAAAGAAGTTATGGAGAAAGTCTTGTATTGTTTAGGAAATTGATCTTAAAAATCTAAGTTACTGATTCATTTTTGGGTTCGAGTATGGGTACTAGAATCTAGTACGGAATTCGGTCAATTTTTTTTTGGGGTTGGGTACATTTTGGGTATGTTAATACAAAAACATATAAAAATCAGAAATATATACATATTTGTAGTAGTAATTAAGTTCAAAATACACCACCATATTAATAGTCAAATAACATAGCAAAAATACACCACCACTTTAGCAATAGTTAGTCTATTTTATAAACTATGTATCTTACAAAGAAATCCAGACAAAAAAAAAATAACAGTAACCCATTGTTGTAGCCATCCAAGGAGAACTTCACCAAATCATATCTAACAAGAAACCATTAGCTGGTAAAATTTTCTAGGATCTGCATCTGTCTAACTAGTTCACTCATTCAAATTGCCTTGTATTCAGTGCATTAATGCATGCTACATTCCCACCTCATATTTATAAGTCAGCAAACTTACAATCGTATTAAAACCCCAAATTATTCTACCATATTTTGATACATGCATACAACTCCAATGACCTTAAATGAAATAAAACAGCTCCCATCAGAAGGGTGATGAATAAAGATACAAAATTGGTATCATTTTCTATTTAAGTTTCTCTACCATACTATCAAAGGTTGTCAGAAAAGGAATGCCTCCAACTGCAACTAATGAAAGTGGGCTTTTACTGTTAGATGTATCAATTGCAGGCTGCAAATAACACAATAATTTTTTTGCAGTTTGCACTCTAGACAGTAGCTACAAGACACATAATTGCCAAATTTTCCTGCTCATGAATGGTAAATGGATTTTCTTATCTTCAATAAATTTTAACAAAGTTAGATGATATACCCAGGTATATAAAGCACATAAAACTCTAGTCACCAGGGATACAAAATTATACACCATTTATTGTTAATAATTGGCATTGTATTCAAACAACATGCACATGTTTTTTGTTTCATGGGTTGGCAGTTGCTGCCAACAACTATTTGTGGGTGGTGAAATCTTAATATCAAAAATAGGCCCTCTCGATCAAAATCATTTTTGATCATTACAAACTTGGGCATTGCACATCTCGGTCTGCTGATGAAATTATTCTTTTTAGTCTTTTAGTGAACATATAAATAAGTACTTCACTTATAACTTTTTTTTATTATATGCTCTCCAGCCCTACAGTCACCATGAATAGTAATGTTGAATATTCTGCAGCCTGGGCATTCAAATAGTCAGATTTGGTCTGGGTACGTACCAGGTGCAAAAATTTTGTACCCACATGGTGGGTTTCATATCCTGCCTGTATCCACAGGCCTATACCCGTATCTTGGACGAATTTGAATCAAATCCGTATCGAATTTTGTATCTATATCGAATCAAATCATATCCGACACCTTTATTGGGTGAATCAGTAACTTAGTTAAAAATTTAAAACACAAAGTGGACAGCCAAAGGCTTGAGAAAAAGAAAAAAAGAAAAAAAAATTACTATTTGAGACTGCACATATATGAGGATCGATAGAAGTTCTAATGCAATATGTAAAAAGAAAGAACACAAGGGAAAGGTGTTGGGGAAAATGATTTAAGTGTTACATTTGAAGGGTTTTTATTGTGGGAAGATAGCCTTGAATGTTTTTATTAGGACAATTGCAGATCTTTTGATGTAAGTCTGAACCTATGAGAATCCAGTAGTATAAATATTCATTTAAATTTTTTAAAATTTATGAGGGTTGTGGTTAGAGCAACCATATTTTTGCAAAAGATTTGGTATCCATACTTCAACTTTGTTCTGTCTGAACTCGATGAAATCCTTTTTATAAAGTGTCACGGTTCTTAGCTAAATATATGGTGTTGTGCCATTGACAGTACTGTAAAAAATTAGGTTAAGAGGATGACTTATCCTTCTGGGAGAGGAAATTAAGATTGGCTATCATTGATTTACAAGACTGTTAATGTTGGGCTTGGGATTAAAAAAGGGTTGTCCAAGTTCATTATCTTGGGATTGAAAGAGAATTATTTAATATTTGTGTTTTTCCCTACTTGCAGATTTGCATGGTTAATTTTGTTACTAAAATCAATTTTTTAATCTCCTTATGTTAGCATTGAATTTATTTCTGGGACTTTTTGGTTTGAAATAAATTTTTATCCCTTTCAAATGTGTATGATTTGCAGGTTGATTATACATGATCTCATCAAGGTGTTAAAGCCCCCAGATGATGATATAGGAAGTCAATGGTTTCACTTGCAAATGCGGAACAAATGTTGAAGATTTATGAAAAAGTCTTAATGTCCAATAGTAAGCAACTCACAAAAATGGTCGAGGTAATAATCCATGCATATAATTTAGCTTGAGTTTTATCTAACAAAAATATTTATCATCAATATGGCTTTTGTTTGTAAATATTTGTTTAGATGGCTATTGGTAGTTGGTGATGGTTACCATGTCAAAAATTTATTTTGGCAAAACAAAATCGAGATATTGGGGCTGATTGGTTTCACCAGGGTTTTGCATAACATTTTTATAATTCTGAATTTCTGAGGCCTTATTTTTAATTAAAAAGCAGAACTATAGTCAGATTTTTTTTTAGATTGTGTTTGGTTTACCACATTTTTCTAGTTAAAATGATCGACTATTTTCCTTTGGATGGAAGTAATGTTGAAAATTCGGTTGCTTTGTTTTTCAGGATATACAGGATGATTTGATTCATGAAGAGGTTGAGGTCAACAAAGTTTCTAATGAATACTCTTTCCCACCCCCACTACAAAATCTTGATTGATTGCTTAAGGCTTTACATTATGGGAATGTTACTCTTTCGATAAATTTATCTACAGTTGGGGGTTTGGTAACTAAATCTTGCAAGAGAGAGTTGTATCATTTTGCTCGCGTATCTGGAGAGCATGTCCTTGAGGTTGTTTTGAAGGCAACTCTCTTTGCTGTCAAGAATGAACACCTACAAAAGGCTATCAATGTATGATTTTATAGTGATTGTTGTAGTTCAATAAGGTTATAACTTATAGTTGCTAGGCACTTATTGCAGTATTGCAAAATTTTTATCATTGTTGTAGAATCTAGATTCATAGTTAAATGGTTTGCTTCATTAATGAAGAATTATATGAACTTAAATCATGTGTGCTTCTGTGTGTGGTGTTGGTGCAAATTGTGTTGGATCCAAGACTTGTTTGTATGCATTGTTTTTATACTTTTCAGACAACCTTCAACATATAACAATGGTTATTTTGTTTTTTTCTCAAAGCAGATCCTTGCACTCTATCCTCGTCTACAACCACTAGTTGCTGCCATGGGTTGGGACTTACTGAGTGGGAAGACAACAGCTCAAAGAAAAATGATGGAGCTTCTATGGACAACCAAATCAACTCAATTAAGGCTAGAGGACCTTTCTATCTATGGAAGGTAAGGAGAATATGTAACATTTTCTTCTGCAAGTTATACTTTGTGCATTATTAGAGTTGAGCATGTGTATTGTTCTGTTGTTTTTTCCCAGGTTCTAATTTTATAACAGTAATATGCTATCAATTCTTTCTAGGAGTTTCCCATGCCAATTTTTGTTTGAATGTAGATTGTAGAGTATCTTTGTGATCATCTCTGCTTTCGTCTAGAGCTTGCCTACTTTGTTGCTTGCAATAATTTTGGTCAGAACTGGGATTCCAAGACTTGTCTACTATTTTCAGGCAAAAAGGGGAAGAGAATAAGTGAGGATACAGATGGAGGACCATTAGATCCCTTTGTTGCAAATTTTGTACTTGAACATCTTGCTGTGCAAACTCCTTTAAGGGTAAGCAATGTTGATCTTTAGCACAATTTGTTGAATCTTTATCTTGGCAAGATTTACGATAGTCTAGAACGAACCCTTTAACTAGAAAGTGGCTGATGGTAATGGTGAAAAGATAATGAGAAATACATATGGAATCTGCATTTAAAATATGTCATGCTATTGTAGGTTGTAATTAAATACATTACAAATGATAAAAATGGTATAGGTGCAAATTATGGACATAGAAGAGGGAAGAGGTAAACCTTTACATTTGATGCTGATATGCAAGCAACAATTGTATTTTCACCTATGGAAATGCAAATAATGCCTTTTTCTATTTGATAATTCATGGTAGTGCACTTTCTTTGCTTACATTTAAATTGGTTTTATTGATTGTAGCATTGAGGGACTCTTTTTTACCTTGTGTAGGAAGGGAATGGGTAAGATAAGTGCTTCTAGAGGTAAGGGATGAGCTGGTGGAGGTGGTGGCAGAGTTTCCATAAAGAGCTACAATAGGCAAGAGAGTTTGAATATCTTTGTGCATGGTTAGTTTGAATGAGGGCAGCCTACAGATGATTGAAGCTTTATCACAATCATAGAATGAAAGTTCCTTTGGAAAGATGTATCATGTACTTATTAAGCATTACAAGGGTAAGGAACTATAGGCTATGATATAAAATAACAGTCATGTTCCTATTCTTTTGTAAGCTATTGAACAACATAAAGACAAGGTTTTGGAGTAGATTTCAGCTAGTTATTTTCTCTCTCAACAATGTATTGTAGTCTTTTCAAGTTCTTTTATGTTGGGACAACAAATTGTAACTCCAGTTTCAAGCTTACACAGCTGACTGTAATATCTTTTTTATTAATAAAATAAGTTATTTTTACCTTCTCATTGTTGTTTTATTGTGCAAATATTTTAGATAGTTGATAAGTAATCTTTTTTATTAATGGAAACCAATAAATAAAAATGACTAAATATATGACTAAAGTAATGATTAAATTAATGACTAAATATATGACTAAATGACTAAATTGATGACTAAATATATAACTAAATCAATGACTAAATTAATGACTAAATATATGACTAAAGTAGTGACTAAAATATATGACTAAATTAATGACTAAACAAATCACTACCATGACTAAATAAATGACTAAATTAACCACTAAATCAATGAACAAATCAATAACTAAATAAATGACTAAAATAATTTATCATAAATTTGGTGGTGTTATAAATGACTACAAATAAACCACTAAAATAGTCACGTGACTAAAATTAATGACTAAATAAATGACTAAATCAATTACCAAATCAATGGCTAAATAAATAACTAAAATTGTTTAGTCATAAATTTAGTGGTGTTATAAATGACTACAAATAAACCACTAATAGTCACGTGACTAAAGTTAGTCATTTATATGCAGATTTTAGTAGTTTATTTAGTCATATATTGTTGTTTGTGTACTAGTGAGAACCAGAGAAAAACCTTAGCTGCAATGTATTGGGTTTATTAACCTTGTGCCTCTACTAGCTGAGTCAAAAAGATAGGATTTTAGAATACTTTACTTTTTCATGCATATCAGCAAAAGAGGGGGCTTCCCCTCCTAATTTGAAGAGCAGTTAATACTGTGCATAGTTATCTATTGCCAATACACACTCTAGAGGTGCAAATCGTAACACCAACAGTTTTCTGGCACCCACCATGGAGCACAAGGCAAGAAAACTTCAAGAAAAGATTAACTCTTTTATGTCACAGGAATGACCATTTAGCGTCCTATTGCTCCAGCTCAACAACCAAGACTTACTTCGGCCATCATACAGCCGAATTTTGTACTAATTCAAGGGGAGCAATCAGATGTCATCAATAGCCTATGATGTTTCATCTTTGAAAACAAGACATCATCTAATCAGTGGAGGAATGCAGCTACTACTCTAGATAAAGAAGAAGAAAGGGCGGATTTTACAGTCAGTAGACTAGTTTTACCACCACCCGCGTGGGATTAATCAATCCTAGCTTACCAAGTATACACTAGAAGGAGAAATAATCCTCTCTTTTAAGAAGAGCTAATTTTTCAAGAGGTTCTAGATCATTTCCAAGAAGAATCTTCAGTCCCAGCTGAAGCAATGGGCAATAACAACAACAACAACAACAACAATGGCTAGAATGGGAGAAATCCCAGGCGTCCAACCCCATTACCTTAGGGAGACAACATTGGGCCATTGGCTTTGCAAGGACACCATGAACTACCCAAAGGATCGGGAAAGCATTTCCTGAGATTCCACAGCTATAGGGCTCGACACCTCGATGAACACATCTCAACATTCACAGTGGTTTGTTCTATTTTGCATGTTTCACACGAAGACATCACTGTTCATCTCTTTGTTGAGACTCTTGAGAATAACGCTACAAATTGGTTCGATCATCTAGAATCAGGCATGATTACAAGATGGGTAGTCATGAGCAAAAGATTCTGGCAAGATTCAAGCCTGCTGAAGATAGTCATCAATTATTTGTGCAACTCTCAAACTCAAAGATGGAGTCACATGAACCGATGAGGGAGTTCGTAGCAAGGTTTAACCACCTTGTCACACATCTATCCCATACACTCAATCCATCTGATGAGATTTTGATGAGCAGCTTCATCAATGCACTCCCGTTAGAAATAGCCTTTTTCTTGAAGGTAGGCCAAGGAATGGATTTACAACTTACACAAGAAGAAGCTATCAAGCTTGAAGACAATATGATCACAACTGTAAAGATGGAGAATGAATCAATCAGACCTCTTGTTCAAGCGTTTGTAGACCCACTGCTACAAAAAGGTAGTCAATGAGCTGACTATCCTCAAAAGAAAGTCACCCACTCAAGGGCAGCAAGCACTGCCTACACAACCACCATATCAACCTCAACAACCATTCCATTCGAAGAGGAATAACTTCCAACCATTCAACAATTACAAGCCGAGGTTTCCACTAGGACAACCAAGACAACCTGTTGATACTAAGAAGACCACAACCTTTTGCAACTTCAATGATACTAATGCACACATCAGATTCAAATGGTCAAAAAAATTGAGAATGAACCAGCTATGGGATTTGCTGATGCTGCTCAAAGTACAAGTTTCGTGCCTTCACCAAATGCAAATGTTGTGCCACCACATACAGACAACTTTGATGGTGACTCCACAATGGGATACTTTGATAGAGAACCCATTAATGAAGAAGAAGAAGAAGAATTATGTCAATACTCTCGTGGTAAATCATGAAAACATTTCATCGCATGTGTTCACACGTGCACATCAGTTCAAAGAACAGAAAGAAGAAGAGAAAAAGTAGAAAACAAATGAAAAGGGAAAATAAGTGCCTTCTACTTCCAATCCCAAGTCTTCACAAGAGAACACCATGCCGGTTGCTCAAGACTTGTCTTCAACAAACTTTGACATCGTGTCTTCCATGATGAAGATGAAGGTATAGATTTCACAATTGGAGTATCTTCAGGATCATCCAGAACAATTGGAGCAGATCCTCAAGGTTGTAAAGAAGAAGGCTACAATCTAGCCTACATTGCTTGAGTCATATGTATCAGCAGAAGAAAAACCAAAACCATTCTATATATTTTTGTATATAGGAGCTTTTAAACTCAACAATTGTATCATAGATAGTGGAGCTTCGAACAATGTCATGCCCCTATAGATCATGAACGCGTTGGGACTCTCGTGCACCAAAACTCATGACAAGTGTTACTCACTTGAGTCAAAGCTGATATCGTTGGTCAGTCAATTGAAAGATGCACAAGTAAGGTTGGCATCTTGTCTTGTAAAGAAGATTATGATAACTATCTTGGTAGCTGACATTCCAACCAGTTACGGGATGTTACTCAGTAGAAGCTTTTGTAAAGACCTTGGAGGCGAAATTCAGTTGGATTGGTTGTTCACGACAATCCCATTGAAGAAAGGTAGTTTCAAGCTAGAACCTAAGGCCAAGTCAAGATTTACGATGGTAAAGTCCCAGGACCCCAAGCACAAGTGTTATATCAAGAAACAGGTCCGGGCACATATGCTATGATGTCTGAAGTAACTGAAGATAGTCAGAAGTTTGTGCTTTCCACAAACACATCATATGAAGAATCAAAAGTGTGGACAGTGTAATTTGACGACAGTTGCTCAACATCAGGCTTGGGAGCAGGAGCTATCATCACTTCTCTCGAGGATTGTCTTTATCCTTTTGCATATTGGTTGCAATTTGAATGCACAAATAACACAACTGAATACAAGGTGCTTCTATTAGGTCTCAAAAATGCAAAGGATATGGGGATCAAGTTACTTAGATTCAAAGGAGACGCAAAGTTGATCCTCAAGCAAATCAAAGATCAATTTTCCAAGTCAGAAATAATCGCCTTCAATCCTACAGACAAAGGGTGTGGAATTCCATCGATTGGTGTCGAATGCATTCCATGCATAGACAATAGCATATTCGATGCCCTCATGGTATCAGCTACTTTATTCATGCCACATTCTGACTTTCGTCAAAATTCTTTTGCTATTAGGCTGATTTACAAGCCAACTATTCCAGATAATTCTGACAACTAGCAAGTCTTTGACAATGACAATGACATTGAAGAATTTCTCGTCATGGGAGAACTAAAAAGGGTTGTTCTTTGAAGGAAGTTCTGCTCCTTTTAAAGAATCACTTATAGAAGAATCTGAAGCTATAGATTCTAGGATCATTCAATTGAAGGGAAATCAAATTCCCAAGGGTCTGGTTTCTTTAGAAAACATTTTTCACAGGCATGACAAATACATCCAAGATCAAAAGAATTTAGGTGATAATACATCTATTGAGCATTATCAAGTGAACATTAGCACTAAAGACAAGCCTCAGTTTGTTAATCTAGGCAAGTGTTGTACTCCAAAAGAAAGCGAGAGGTTTATCACCCTTTTCAAACAATACAAGGATGTTTTTGCATGGTCTTATGAAGACTTGAATGTCTTCACACCCATTGAATTGTCTCATACAATTCCTTTAAAGTTTGAAGTTAAGCCTTTCAGGCAAAAGCAAAGACATTATAATTTGTGGATCCAAGATACTATCTACGTGAAGATTCAAAAAATGGACTCAAAGATAATTTTTCCAATACATCATTCCACCTCCAGGTGTCTAACATAGTTCTTGTGCGCAAAAAGAACGGTGAAATCAGAATTTGCGTGGATTTCAAGAATTTGAACCAATTACCCCTTACCGATCATGGGGCACACTTTTCATACGGTCACTAGTTTAGAGATGCTATCACTTCTTGATGGTTTCTCCGGATACAATCGGATTGTAGTGGCAGAGGAGGATCATATCAAAACAAATTTCACCACCCCATGGGGGACATTTTCTTATGAGAGGATGCCTTTCGGCCTCATCAACATCGGTGCAACTTTTCAAAGAGCCATGGATCTGGATTTTGGGGATCTCAAGAATAAAATAATGGTCATCTACCTTGACGACCTAACCATTTTTTTCAAATAAGCGGCAAGATCACTTTTCACATCTTGTGAAAGTGTTCGAAAGATGCAGGTACCACAAGATCTCATTGAATCCTAAGAAGTCTATCTTTGCAGTGACGGAGGGCAGGTTACTTAGCCATATCGTTTCCAAAGAGGGGACTAGGATTGACCCAAATTGAGTGGATTCAATTAAAAACTTGTCTCTTCCATCAAATAAAACACAAGTGCATTCCTTTTTTGGTAAAGTTAACTTTATCAAAAGGTTTGTACCTGATTTCTCGGAGCTGACGAAGGAGATTTCAGCTATTGAAAAATACATCCACTTTCATATGGACAGAAGAAGGCAAGCAAGCTTTCACCAAAATCAAAGAAGTTATTGCTAACGCACCAGTGTTAGTCTATCCTAACTTTGAGAAGGATTTCATCCTTTATTGTTATGCATCGGAACACACTATGTTTGCTATATTAACATTGAAGCTCAGTGAAGAAGGAGAATCTCCAATTGCTTTCATGAGCAACAATTTTAAAGATAGTGAATCACGCTATTCTCAACTTGAGAAGAATGTGTATGTTGTCATCAGAGTTGTTATAAACTTCAGATTCTATATCTTGAACTCCCACACAATGGTGTTTTTCACCGATCCAGCGATTAAAAGTGTGCTGACTCAACAGGAGATGGGCATGAAAAGAGGAAATTGGATTGCTAAAATCAAGCATATGATGTGGAGATCAAGCTAACCAAGCTCGTTCGCGGGCAAGGCCTTTGTCAGTATTTGGTAGAAGATGGAGATCAAAAGTGCCAAAGCAATGGTGAAATTGAACCTAAACCTGAAATTGAAATGGACCTTCCTTTGGTCCTACTAGTTGATTTTTTGGAGGAATGGTACACAACTTTATGGTATTATTCAACTTATGGAGAATGTCCACGTCACATGGAAAAACAACAGAAGAGAAAATTGAAGCTGAAAGCACAAAAATTTGTGCTTATCAATAACATTTTGTACAAGTGTGGCCTTGACGAAACTTTCCTATTATGCATTGGTAGAGACCAACAACAGAGATTGTTGGAGGCTTTTTATAGTCAAGCATGCGGTGGTCACTTCTCATCAAGATTCACTGCATTCAAGATCCTACAAGCATAGTTCTATTGGCCAACTATGTTTTGCGACACATATGAATGGGTGTACAGGTGTTAGATGTGTCGGCAATTTTCTAGTAAAAGTCAAATTGGCATCCCTTCCACTAAGGCTAGTAATCATTGATGCTCCATTTTAGCAATGGGGTATGGATTTTGTAGGTCATATCAACCCACATTCCAGTAAGGGGCATGTCTATGTCATTACAACAACAAATTATTCTACAAAATGGGTTGAGGCAATTCCTACCAAGCAAGCCACCTCAAAAGTCATTTGCAACTTTTTGAAAGAAAATATCATTTCACGCTTCAGGGTCCTCACAAGATTGTGGATGATAATGCAACTTGTTTTTCATCAAAGGAACTACTGATTTTTTTTTTATTACAATGTAACGTTGTCACATGCATCAGATTATTACCCTCAAGGTAATGGACAAGCCGAGTCTTTAAACAAAAATATAGTCACACTTGTGCGCAAGTTGGTTGACTCAAATCAACGATCTTGGCACAAAAAGTTATATGATGCTCTTTGGGTAGATAGAATCACTCCCAAAAGACCCATCGACACTTCACCTTTTACTCTTTTGTATGGTACAAAAGCAGTACTACCCATCACACTAGAGTTGTCTGCTTTATAGCTGGCATCTATGGTGGAGGATGAAGAATTTAAAGATCAAATCGAGAAGTAGATTTTGTACCTGATGAAGCTAGATGAATAAAGGGTGGGGGTCGTCGACAGAATCACTCAGCATCAAGAGCGAGTGAAGAAGATCTTTGATAAGAAGGCTCATTAGTGAGACTTTGAGATTGGAGATCAAGTCTTGTTATGGGACAAAAGGCATGAGCCCAAAGGAATGCACATAAAGTTTGATTCCTTGTGGCTAGGGCCCTTCTTGATCCATGAGTCTGCAGGAGAGAACACATACATTCTCTCACATTCAGACGAAAGGCTCCTCCCGCTACCATACAACGGGAAATATCTCAAGAACTTCATCCCTTCAGGGGAGGAGTAAAATTTTAAATAATTTATATTAGTTTTTCATTATGTTGTAACGTGTTTACCCATTCTGTGAAGTTTGGTCGTGTTTTAGGTGATTTCTTAGGTAGTCTTGTTATTAGGTGATTAGGAAAAAAAACTCCAAAGTGTTAGGTGATTAGGAAAAAGTCTCGACTCCAATGCCCAACTAATAAGTCATTGGTCTACAAAAACTTAGACATTCTCAGTTCTCCTATGCCATAAGTATCTAACATGGTCACCAAACAAAGCCTAATGTTGTACCTAAAACAATCTTTTTTGCTTCATTAAGGCATTTTGATTAAAATGGTCTAAATCTTGTAAAAGTGTCAAAACTCAGTTTTTGGGAAAATCAAGCATAGGATTTTTGTGGGTTTAATGTCTAGAAGATACTGGAAAATTTTGAAAATTTTGAAAATTAAGGTTTCCAGGCCCTTATTTTTAGGAAAAACCTTAAAAAATAGGATCTCGCCAGAATTGGCTGAAATTATTTTTTATTGGCTTATTTCACGTCACAATCACAATGGTGAAGTCAGAATCAAGAAAAAGTTAGTTTAAGCCTGGTGGGTAGTTTTCACTTTTTCAGGAGAAAAGTTAGGACCTCTGAGGTTGTCAACAGTAGTTGGCCAGTACCCAGTGTCAAAATCTAAGCCTGAAACTCATTGTAGAAGATTTTGTGGTGAAAGATGTTGAGAAAGATGCTTCATGACGGAGGGGATTTTCAAATGGTGAAAAATGGGAAAAATATTCTAATTCTAGAAATGCTTCACTTTACTACATGGGAGATACTTGTGTAATCAACATGCAATTCAACTTTGTAGTGTTCGTACATGTAAAAAAAGGTGAAATACATTCATGCACTCGCGTCAACAACAATGATGCTTCAATGCAGTCAACTTAGCAAGTGACACGGTGTTCGTGAAGCATGAAAATGGTGAAAATAATTCAAAAACTACCAAGTTTGAAGCATATTATGCCCCTGCAGGCTAGGGGTGCCCTTCAATTTGAAGGCCCAAATGCAGTTGTCAGTGGTTGCAAATACATTCATCTTCTCTAGATTTTTGTCAGCTTTCCAGCAAGCCGTTAAATGAATCCATCAAATTTGCAAAACTCCGGAAAATGATGGCGGAAGCAGAAAATACGAAATATTAACACACCAAAGATGGGAGTCAAAATTCAAAATTTGCGCCCCTGTAGCCCAAGGGCGCCCTTAAATTAAGCCTGTCAAATGTTAGAATTTGTAGAAACTGTTTTCGGGGGATCTCTTCAAATTTAGCCTAGCTTTGCGATGAATCCTTTCCTTAGTTTGTAAGAAATACTAAGCAACCATGGTAGTTGATCCTGCGAGCATGTAAAATAGAGGGAAAATAAAAGTCAAAATATCAAATTGTACCTCTATAGACTAGGGGCGCCTAGCCTTTTGGCCAACTAGTTGAGGTTTTCAACAACTATCATCTTCATGAGATCTGTTCAGAATCCTCCTAGCTATGTAGTGAATCCAACCATCATCCCTCGGGATCCATCAAAAACCCGAAGATGAAGAATTAGCAGAAAATGTTGAAGGATAAAGGAAAGCAGGAAAATGGCTAAGTATGGAAAAATGCACCTTCCTTGAGAAAGGCGCCCTTCTACTGGAGGACTTAGAAGCAGTTTTCTAGCTTTGTCACTCTTGGGAACATTTCTTCCAAGTTGTTCTATCTCTGCATGAGATCATCGACGTAGGCATCAGAGCAATCTAGCTCCCGACAGTGAGGGTCAAAGCGGAGCATTATCTTGAAAGTTACAAATTGCAAATTCATTCTTAGAAGGTCAATTGTGCCCCTGTAGGCCAGGGGTGCCCTTACATTTGAGGGTCTTAATCCAACTTTCAAGACTTGCATATGCAGTCATCCTTGTGGAATTATTCCAGCTATATGATAGATCCAACATCCAGTCGACGAGAGTCATCAGTCACCGGCAGTGGTAGACTGAAGCATAGAGAGTCAAAAGCAAAAAAATGGTTGTGGTGTCATATGCACCCTTTTGGAAAAAGGTGCCCTAGTTTTTGAGGCTTTAGACTCAATTTTTAGAACTTGTAGCTCCCAGCAACATTTCGTCAAACTTGTTCTAGCTACATGATGACTTTGTCAGCTCAGCTTCAGGATCAACTGAACATCTAGAATTTAGGATCAAACAGAGGCTTCAGTGACGTTTGCAAGGGTTAAAAAGTTGAAAAAGTTTCTAAGTCTGAGTGATGGCGCTCAAAAAGTCAAAAGTTTGACTTTCAAAATTGAAGTACATGCTTTGGCCACCCTATAAAGGTGGTGTCAATTAACTGAATTAAAATAATATTAAAACTTCAGTTTTAAATGCCAATTTTACTTGCCTGTGATGTATTTTATGTCTTGCATGATGGATGGCACCCATTTCAAGGCTGTCTCTGTTTCTGTTAACTAAATGCGGTCCAATGAGATAATTGCGTTGAAAATTTAGGGTTTTCTCCTGCATGTGACACCTTAACGCTCAAAAATTCTTTAAATATGTATTTGGGCGTCCATTATTTTCACAATAGGTTGAAGGAAAACACATTTTTCCTCATGCAAGCAAGATCTGAAGGCGCTACAAGAAGAATTTTTTAGTGTTCTTCACATCTACATATCCAAATTGTTCAGCACGATAGTTTTGCATGCTTCATTTTTCCAGCAGATTCTTGGCAGATTCCATTAGATTGGGGTAAGGAGGCAAATTTCTTGAAGATTTATAGAGGTAGACTATAACTTCTATTTTCTTACCTCATATTCTTCTATCCTTGTCTTAGGTTTTCTTTCATATGTCAAAGTAAATGACATCTTTTTTAGTATCTGATCATTTGGGTTTGTTCAACACGACTTTCTCTACAAAACCCATGTGCTAGAATTTTTTAGGAAAAATTGCCTCGTAGCTTCAATTTTTGAAGCTTTGTTTTTTTCTCAAGATTCCTTTTCATGGTAGAGAAAAAGTCAAAATTTTGAAAAACAAATAATCTAGGTGTGATCAAAACATTGGCAACAACAAAACCCATATGTCAAATATTTTCATTAGAAAAAGCTTCTAAAGCCCAACTGCCCCTGCTACTTCTATTCTGAAAAGTCTTTGCATGTCAAGCAAAAAAACATTTTTTTGAATTTCTTACATTGTGGCTTTGCTTGGAATCATTTTCTCTACAAAACCCATGTCTTGGAATTTTTCGTAAAATTTTCCCCTCAATAGGCTATTTTTAGTTGCATTAGGAGTCACTTTAGCTTTCTGGAAGTTGTCTAAATATAGTCGTGTTCACAGTGAATAGGCTAGTTTTTCATAATGCAATTCACTTAGACTGAATTCAAGACCAAATTGATCTTAATTCATGATTTCATCAAAACAATTGACATAGATTTGCATCAAGTGGATCCAAAGTTTGACTTGAACGCTTCAAAGATAGACCAGATCACAGTTTAGAATCTTGAGGAATCTGGGTTACTAGAAGTGGCTTCACTTCCCATCACAACACAGTGTATAGAGTTTGTTATGGTTTGTGTAAAGCATTATAACTCTACTACACGAGAAATTCAATCAATGGATGGGTGAATGATATGCAGTCTCAAGCCCAAAGACATCAAGAAATGCTTCGATATTCCTCTAAATCTGAATAATTTGGTTACTTCCATGGAGAATTGCAAGAAGGCACTCAATGCCAATAAGGAAAAATGTCACAGAAGAATGGCAAAGAGATGGCTCAAGTAGAAAAGGACTAGTTTTCCAAAGAATGTGGGTTGTGGAGAATTTAGAGATGAATTCACGATTATGATTACCCTTCTTAACTATGTCATCGGTCAGGCATATGCTCACAAATTTCAGCCTTGGATGTATTACGTCATGGCTCAGATCATCAACATAAAGGAGCACTATGATTGGGCATCTTTGATCAACGATTTTCTCCACAAAATAGTTGACTAGCTTCTTGGTTGCTCACGAGTTTCACATGTGTTCATACCTTGTGTACTTGATAGCCTTCTAAGGCCAGTTTAGAGGATTGAATACTATGAGGATTCTAAGTGTACAAAGGGTTCATCAGTACTACTCACAGCTTGAATTCACATAGTCTGAGCGACATTTCAAGCGAGTGCAAGAGGCATTCTTAATGTACATTGTGAGAAATCTTGATCGAGAGCTACATGTGCGTATTTCAACAGAAGCTAAATCAACAATGGTAGAATGGGTGGATTAGTTCATCCAGTTCCCTATGTTCACCTACATCTGCATGTATGGATACTCAGGTAATCCTGCCATATGTTACCCCATTGTCCCTTGGATAAGGTGGTGTTCATGGAATTTCTACGATAGTTGTATGAGTTCCACTCTTATCTGCGCAACAAACGCAAGCCGACTACCACTTTTCCATTACAGATGGGAATTTACAGGTGCAAGACAATAACTGACGCTAAGGCCATGAGTAATGAGATGGAGAGATTTAATCTTAAGTATCTTGTCAAAAGACGCTCATATGATCCTTGGGGTTACTTTTCAGCACACCTTGGCAATCATTCTTCACACAAGCCTTCTATGGAAGACTATTGGTTCAATTGTGAGGACGAGTTTGAGGAGCGAATACACAACTACAACAGGTTCACCCTTTCATAGATTGTTGATTTCATGTTAGAGGATGTGGAAGGGTTATCTGATGATGATGGGGATGTCACACTTCCTCAATTCTTTCAGGATCAAGTTGAAACACAACATCTTCCAGCCGTTGATTGGTATGCCAATGAATGCGCATCTATAAATGAAAGAGCAAGCAAAGTTGTTAGAAATAACATACTTTACTTGGATAACAAAAGGACGAGGAAGGCAACCATGCCAAACACAGAGCCGCCACTAGTGGTCACTTCACTACCTTCCACATCAAAACCAAAGCCCAGATAGAAGACACAATAGTTAACTTGATGCCTCTTTTCGAGTTAACTTGTTGTCCCACATATTGAATGGCATGTCTATTTTGGAATCATCTATGTATAGTTGGAGTTTTCATTTAGTTTGCAGTTTTAGTTAACTGATATTAGTTCTCAGTTAACTCTCATATCAATAAGGACTCGTGTGTTGCACATTCCAATTAGTTTAGTTTAGAATCTATTAACTGAGGTAGTTTTTCCAGTTAAATATTAAGTTGCATACATTTAGAATTAAGAATAAATCTTGCATGCTTGCAAGACTCATGTTAACTCGAGGAGATTTTAGGGTTCCCTACTCCTCTGAGCTTCTATAAATAAGAGCACCCTTTCTCATTTGTACTTTAACTTTTGTTGTGATAACAAATTGTTGAGTCACCTTGCCGTGCAATATTGCTATTATGTACTTGTTCACTTTGTTTAATATAAAGTTGGTTGATCGTTCATTATGTGATATGTCCTTTATGCAATTTATTGTCCCAGATTTATTTGTTTCAAATAAACTTGTTTCATATCTACACCTCAGATAGGTGTCCCTCCTCCTTGGGAATTTAGAAGTAAAGTTTATCATTTGATGTTGTTATTAATAATATTTCTTTCATAGCTACACCTCGGATAGGAGACCCTCATCCTTGGGAATTTAGAAATAGAGATTGTCGTTTAAGTGTTGTTTCTAGTAATCTACTTTTTGCCTACACCTCAAATAGTTGTTCCGCCTCCTATGGAATCTTGAGAACTAGCTTGTTGTTTGATGTTTTTCCAATAACCTTCATTGCAACCTACACCTCGGATAGGTGTCCCGCCTCCTTAGGAATCCTGACTTAAAGTTTATCGTATATCAATTCCCTGCTCCTGATTCCTCTTGCTCTGTTTATCTAGAGGAGATAGGATAGTTTTAGCGTTAGCCCAGTTGTAGTTAAGATCTGCGGAAACTAGAGAAAAACCTTAGCTGCAATGTATTGGGTTTCTTAACCTTGTGCCTCTACCAACTGAGTCACAAAGATACGATTTTAGAAGACTTTATTTTTTCATGCATATCAACAAAAGAGGGAGCTTCCCCTCTTAATTTGAAGAGCAGTTAATACTTTGCATAGCTGTCTATTGCCAATACACACATCCAGAGGTGCAAATTGTAATGCCAACAAACAACATGAGTCTAATGAAAGCTTTTTTTTTTTGTAGACAGTAGGAATGTAGTGAAGTCCATTGACCTTCACAATTTAAAGCAACTCTTACTTACACAAAAAGGATTTCAATTTTATCATATGATTTAAAAAAAAAATGTAGAATATAATTTAGAACAAATAAAATGCTCGTACTGGCATGCGATAATGTGTTTTCCAACACATCAAATAATGCGAGCATTTTATTTGTTCCAATTAGATGAAAAAAGGGGAAATGTCATATTTATGTCACCAAAGAGTTGTTCTAAAATATGAAGGTGGACTTCATTACATTTTTGGAGCATATAAAACAAAAACTTTTCATGAGGGAATAACTGAGAGGAGACAGTGTGTTTTCCAACACTGCAAATAATGCAAGTATTTTATTTGTTCCAATCAAAAGAAGAAAGTGAAATGATATTTGGATTGTAGCAAAGAGTTATTCAAAAACTTCAAAGTGGTCTTCATTACATTCTTGGAGCATAACAAAACAAAACTTTTCATAACGAACTAATTGACATGGGACAATGTGTTTTCCAACACTGCAAATGATGCGAGCATTTTATTTGTTCCAATCAGATGAAAAAGGGAAATGCCATATTTATGTCACCAAAGAATTGTAGTGTACAAAACCAACACTTTTGGAGCATACGAAACCAACACTTTTCATGAGGGAATAACTGAGAGGAGACAGTGTGTTTTCCAACATTGCAAACAATGTGAGCATTTTATTTCTGTTTATTTTTTCTCTTCTGATTGGTACAGTCAAAATGGCATTTCACTTTCCTCATCTGATTTGACCAAATAAAATGCTCACGTTGTGAAATATTCCATGTTGATGCCATTTGGAAAACACAAGAATGGAAGGTGTGATTTTGAAGACATTCATACTATTTCGTAACATTCCATGTTGCAAAACCATAGGTGTTAAGAAACAAGCAACTCACTGTGAGACAACCCTTTACATTTAAACAAAGATATTCAAATAACTGAAAACCCACTTTGTTTTTTCCAAAATACAACTATTTTATGCACTTTTTTTTTTCAATCATGCAAAATTTCAATGCAATTTTTACTCAAATAAAAAGTCCTTATAAATTTTGAAAGGGCCTTTCAATACATTCAAATTGTCTAAATTACAAAAGCTTTTCAAGACATTCTTTCTGTTTTGTAAAAATTCATGTTGGAAAATCCTAGGTGTTAAGAAACAAGCAAGCCATATAGTGTTGTAAAACCCTTTGCAACTGAGAGGAGACAGTGTGTTTTCCAATATTGCAAATAATGCAAACATTTTATTTGTTCCAATTAGACGAAGAAAGTGAAATGACATTTGGATTGTAGCAAAGAGTTCAAAAATTTGAAAGTGGACTTCATTACATTCTTGGAGCATAACACAACAAAACTCTTCATAAGGAAGTAACTGACATGGGACAATGTGTTTTCCAACATTGCACAAAATGTATAACGTTGTGCATTGCAAATTTCATAATACCTACTGTTTTCCAATTTCATTGCATTCTTGGGACCTCGTTTTGCTATTTGCAAATAATGGTTTCAAATGCCACATTTTTTTTTGTTTTTTTCCATTCCAAAATATGATTTTGAAAATCTACGGTGCTGACACGTTTTCCTGGCGGCAGGACAGGGTACGATAGGTCGTAGTTAACATTTGACTGTCAAGTCTTTCCGTTAGTGCGATTTGTCCGTTCGACCTTCTTTTCCGTTAGGGCGTTTTGTTCCAGTCAAATGAAGAAAGTGAAATGACATTTGGACTGTAGCAAAGAGTTGTTCAAAAATTTGAAAGTGGACTTCATTATATTCTTGGAGCATAATGAAACAAAAATCTTCATAACAAACTAACTGACATGGGGCAGTGTGTTTTTCAACACTGCAAACAATGTATAGCAACACTGTGCCTTGCAGGTTTCATAATACCTACTGTTTTCCAATTTCATTACATTCTTACTATCTAATTCACAAAAGGTTCTCAAGACAATCACAAAACATACCAAATTGAGGTCAGGGGTGAGTAAACAATTGGGTTGTTACTTGTAAAGGGTTTTAGAACAGTAAGGGTTTTAGGAGACTGTGTATTTTCCAAAACGTCAGTGTGGGAAATGGTAGCAAAAATGGGACCTCGTCTAGGCTTTATACTATTTGCAAATTATGATTTTGAATGCCACGTTTTGGACTTTTTGTCCATTCCAAATAAGAATGTGAACAATGGCTACATTCTAGGCTTTATGTGGTTTTCAAAATATATCATTTCATTGTAGAATCCACATTGCATTTTCTAATCTTGTAATATATTTTGCATGGTTTTTGGTTTCTATAAATGTTATTTAGTTATTTCACTCATATTTCCACAATGGGTTGTCATTTATTTCATTCAACAATCACAAAATTCCAAAAACCAACATATGAGAGGAAACCAAAACTAAAAAACTCTTGACAAAAAAAAAATATTAACAACTTTGCATTTCAAATAAAAACCCCTTTTCCCAATTAAAACCTTGCAACCTTCAAAATAAGAATGTGAACAATGGCGATGTTCTGGGTTTTATGTGGTTTTCAAAATATATCATTTCATTCTAGAACCCACATTGCATTTTCCAACGTCATAATATATTCTGCATGGTTTCTGGTTTATGTAAACATATTTAGTTATTTCATTCATATTTCCACAATGGGTTGTCAGTTATTTCATTTGGCAAGCGCAAAATTTCAAAACCCGCTGACGGGAGGAAACAAAAATTAAAAAACCCTCAACACAAAAACACATAAACAACTTTGCATTTCAAATGAAAACCCCTTTTCCCAAGGAAAACCCTTTATTTTCACGTCAATGAAAACTCATCTTCACAACAAATAGCCATTCATTTCTTCACAGATCCTAAGCAGAACGACAAAATGACATATATTTCTAGCGAATATACATACCTCCTAGCTAGCTAGGTGCCCGCATAGTCTGTCAAATGCATTTTCGTATGGAGGGTGGCCGCATTGCTTCGGCCTCCAAACGCTTGCAACTCCTTTCCGTTGCTCTCTGACAACTTGCAAAATGTTGTTGTGAAAAATGGTGACGAAAATGGGACCTCGTCTGGGCTTTTTGCTATTTGCAAATAATGGTTTCGAATGCCACATTTTTTTGGGTTTTTGTCCATTCCGAAATATGATTTTGAAAACCCATCGGTGCTAACACGTTTTCTCGGTAGCAGGACAGGTGACGGCAGGTCGGAGTCTTTCCGTCGATGCGATTTGTTTGTCAAGTCTTTCCGTTGGTGCGATTTGTCCGACCGACCTCCTTTTCCATCGGGGCGTTTTGTCCCCCGTGTGCGATGGGGTATGGTGGATACGATATGACGCTACATACATAGGTGGGTTGTGTCTACGAGTTAGCATTCTCCATTGGCTAATAACTACCTGATCGGCGGAGGCTGCGAATACATGATTTTTGAGTGGAAAAATAGAAGCAGGGCAGCGCCGTGTTGTGATTGAACGGTGATGGCAGGCGGGGTTTTTGCGTCTATTTCAGCTCCCCAACTAAAGCCCTTATTTGGCAGGCGGCATACACATGTAAAATCATGTACCCCTCTTCGCGCTGCATACAATGGCAGACACCGGGCTCTGTTGTCCACCCCTCTCAACCCCCAATCGGGTTTTACAAATGGTTTAAGCTTAACGTTGGTAAGAGGAAATGGCAGAGGCCTAAACGAGATACAATGTATGAAGGCGGTCAATAGCCCTGCAGAATGGTATAGGGACAGGGCAGATACATTGTGGAAAGAAAGAATGGTTCCCCTGCTAAGAGAGTTGACTCCACTGGAGGTGTCGAAATGGGCAGCAATGGCAGCTACTGCCATTTGGGCCACCAAGTTTATATTGGGTGCACTGTTCAATCCCTATTTGTGGATGTATGCCAGCTGGTTTTTTGTGGTGTGGCCTCGGCCTGCAGCTGTTGCGTTAGGGTTTGCTTCTCTCTTTCCTGCCTATAAAAAAGTCCAAGGAAAGGCCACAGAATTGGAGGAAATCTTCCTTTGGGCAGTTGCGCTCACATTTATTATGGTTGTTCCTTTCGCTCATTTCCATGGATATGTAGAAGGTGGAATCGTAATGCTCGCTCTTGTTTACTTTGCATTCTTTCTCACTGGCTACTACATTAGGTTATTTAAGTATGGAAATGATCTAAATCGAAAGCAAGCAGATTATTCATTTAAAAAGCAGCCTTGGAAAACCATTAGCATTCCCAGAGTTGCCCAAATTGGTTTTATATTGGGTGTGGTTGGGGGGCATTTGGCTGCTGTATATGAGAGTTCGGGTATTGCGATAGGGGGCTTGCGTTGGATTGTGCTCTTGCTGTCAATGGCATTGCAGTACTATGCGGTATGGTATCTTGACAAGTATTCGGATAAAAGCCTTGATCAGCCTTTTGTTGTGGTGATATTTGGTCCATATAGATTACTCCGTCATCCCATGTACGCGAGCACTATGCTTTTGTTTGCTGGTTATTGCATGGCCCTCGGTGCCTATAGAAGCTTAGCTTTTATTGGTCTGGTATGCTTCTCGTATTACGAGTTCAAAAGTAGGTTGGAAGAGGAGAGCATGGTGGAGATTTTTGGGGAAGCATATATAAATTATAGGAAAAATGTCAAACATAAATTCATTCCTTATGTGTATTGAGGTGGAAAACTGTACTTTTATACTGGGCTTATTCTCAGAAAAACACTGTAAGCATGATTGGCTGAGTAAATTGTTACCTCTTACTTGGATATGTGAAGACCTTGCAATCAGACAAGGCGGTTGAGATCCCTGTCAGACAGCATTTATGTTAACGGCAATGGATGAATGTCTATACAACTCATATCACCGAATTGAGTTCAAATGTCACGAGAGTGGTTTCTTGATATAGCCTTAGAGGAGTTATAATAGTTGGTACATTTTCCTTTTCCTTTAGTGTTTTTTATTGGTTTAACGTTCTGTTTTGACTTCAATCTATGTATCAGTTTTTTGGAAATGCCTTAGGCTCTACGATTATGTACGTTTTTAGCAATGTACTTTTATCTTCATTTCTATTGGCCATTCTTGGTCACCATTTAGACATTAATATATAAGTATTGTAGCCATTTCTGCAACTTTTGGGAAATAAATCAAAGGATATTCAGATTTAAGGTTTCAATTTCTTGCAAATTCTAACAGCTAACTTCATTTTAGTTTTGATTTATTAAGCATTTTTTCTTTCTTTAGCATTTTTACTATTTAATTTCATGTGCCTGTGGCCTACCTGGTAGGAGGGTCCACTTGCCATGTAGACAACAGAGGCCGATAAAAGAATGTCTTCCAATCATTCTTAATTGCGAATCATCAGCTTTCCCTTCTTATAGCTTCTGCATGACACTTGGTGGGAAAATTGGAGAGTGTGGGACTTTATACTCATTTTATTGACTATAAAAATTTTCACGTTCAATATTTTGTACATGAAAAGCAAGATAGAAAAGTTGACTGGAAGAACATACCTGATCAACACAATACATAGAAGATCCATACATAGAGAGACACGAACTAGCAAGCCTTTGAGAGCAGAGAAAATTTACTGTCATAGTTTAGATTGCATCAGCCACTTAGAAAAATATTTGTAGATCATAATATGCAAAGGCCCTTACCGAAGAGACCCTATTCGGATAACCGTATACAGATTTATTGGACACATATAGCAAACATCTTCAGTTGACCATTATATGAGATTTGTACAAAACAATAAGGAGTTTAGCAAAGCTTACTGAGCTCTTCCCCTTTGCTTAGTAATGCCCAAGAAGAAATATACTTTGATCCTGTCTCAGATTATAATATTTTGGCCGGTAGCCATATTTAAGATGAACTCTTTTTAGTAACTTCTTGTGCTTGATTACTATAAATATTTAGTCTTCCAAAAATTATCTAAATTTTTTTTAGTCATCCAAATCTTATTGAAAATTGAGAAGTGTTATATTTTGTGGTTGTCTAAATAATAATAATCCCTTATTTCTCTTTAGTCGTTTGCCCTAAATGTCCAAAAATTCAGCGAATTTGGCATGGTCTTTCTGTAATGGAATTTTTGCCACAGAAAAGTTTAATCATTTGTATTGAAGCACACGAATACGAAGGATTTGAAGCTTAGATGTTTGGTTTAATACAGAAACCTCTGTAATTGACTTCAAGTCTTTGAAATCAGATCATACAATGGCTTTTCTCTGAGTAAATGGTGAGTATGATCTTTTGGAGCCATCCATAATTGGTGAATCCATATAACATCCAAATCTCCCATACCTGGATCAAGCAAGTTTGCAAATGGCAAACATGGGTGCATAAATAATGATCTACCTGGTGGTTTTGTTGGGTGTGGCTGGTGCCTTCAATAACTTTTCTGTGACAGGCAGGGTCTACTGCGATAACTGTGCTGCTGAATTCCCAACCAGAATCTCTCCTGCTATTGCTGGTAAGCATTTCTGAACTACATTCTTCACTTTTACTCATTTGGGTGTTTTGTTTTCTACTTTCTGAGCTTCCAAAAGATCGATCTGACATGGAATGTTGTGATATCTTTTAATGTGGTATATAGAGACACTTCCATGTGTTTTATTTTTTGTGGGGGAGGCGGAAGTGGGTGGGCACATTTTGTGATCAGTGTAATGGTTTTTTTTCTTGGCAGCTGCATGGAGCTATTTTTAATCAGAAAATTCATATTTCAATGCACTGATCCCTTGGATTCAGATGTAATGGAATTTTCTATATACCTTTTTTTCCCTTCTGCTTGTCTGTAATCTCTACGTGCAAAACAATGTTTTTCTGTGAGCTTCTGAGTTTTTAGTGTTATATTTAAGGCAAGGTTTTTGAGGGTGAGTAGTTGATATTATTTTTGCACTGTTTTTCTGCATGTGTTTTTTAATATTTTGTAATGTATTTTTTTGTGGGTGTGGTAGATGTGGGTTACAAGCAAGACATCAGTTTAAGCTTGATTTTTTCTCCCTGGACAAGGATCTCAAGGTCGAAATCTGTTTGAAATAGAAGTGCGTTAAAATTTGCTACTTTGCTCTGTAGGGTGTCTTTTCTTTGGTGGCAAGAGTGAATTTTTTGTCTTGTGTGACTTACAACTGTTGTAAGTTTTTGGCTTCAAAAACTGGGTGTTTTAAAAAGTTTTTAAACATTTATTTTGGTAGATGATTCTATTGTGAAGACATCCCAATTTTTTTGTTTGTCACTGGTCTGATTATCTTACAAATTCTACTGTACGTTTTTCCCTCGTGGATTTGGCTACCCATTCATGGCAGTGTTGCCTGCTTGGAAAGGGGAAAACAGATCAAGCCCTTTCAGAAAATCCAATCGTGCATGCATGTATATTCTATGAATGAGCTGAGATGGTAGCAGGAGTCTTTGTAGCATGGCAGAGAATTGTTTCATCAAGTAAAGCAACACCGAAATCTTCTGGAACAACAATAGTTTTAGATCCTTTGCAGGGATTTATCCTTTTACTAAATTGATAGGAAAACAATACCGAACCCTTGTGAAGCCATTTTATCAGAATCATAACAGAAAACAATCATTCAAGCAGAGGCAACAAGTCACCCTATTGCATTTATGTTTTATGATGTCTTCTCTTCCCCTCTTTGCACTTTTGTGCCTGTTTCTATACCAAAGTGTATGCTTTTTCGCCTTCTTACCCATGGCTTTGCATCTCATAAACAAAGATACCAGATTTTACAAAAAGAAAAAACATAGAGGAGCTGGATTTTATAAAGTGGATTCAGCTTGGATTTTTGTTTCCTAGAGTTTAAGGGCAGTGGTTGAAGGTCTGAAGTTAAGCATTTTTGTTTTTGATATTGGTAAAAGTGGGTTTTGAAAGGGCCCAAACCCCTGAATAATGAGGCAGCCAACATGCTAATGGAACAAATACCATGAGATATGGGACAAACAAAACAAGGGTACCAACTCTAAAATAAAACAAGCCCTCAAACAGAGATAGATCAGCACGAAGTGAAAACAACACTCTCCCAGATGGAAGTAAGACACAACTGCATCCATGCCGCCAAGCTCAAACTAACTCAAAACAATACCCAGGGAACTAGCCTAAACAATGCCAGTCCTAGCCCTATTCAATCTCCCACCCTTCACTCTACTATGAGATTGGGAGACAAATTTGGGAAGACCTTTCTTTTGTCTTTGAACAATTGTCCATGATATATTATCTTCCAAGTTTTTAGATTTTGGAGAAGTCTGGGGGAGGGGGGTATTATTCACCCATAGAGGGCCCATCCAAGGGTGCAATAGAAATAAAGAAGATTGAGTCAAAGTAACCAAATGTTAAACAACCACCTCAGGATCAGGTTGAAAGGGAATCAAAGCCAATGGGATAGCAGATTGAGCAACTAGAGTGAAGAGAGGGTGGGCCTTGCCACTAGGGGCTAGAGGACTAGGAGTGGGATTTGCCTTAGTCGCAGCAATCACATGAGAATTCCCCTTGGATTTGGTGGGGACAGGAAGAGAAGAACCATCATCCTGTGAAGACACGTCATCTTGAGAGGTGGCATCAACCAGATAGTTAGAAGTATGGATAGTCAGAAGATATTCATAGGTATTCCTCCATGACATTGCTATGCCCTTGCATTGAGAGAGTGGACAATCAAAAGTCAAGTGGCCAATGGCAAAAGCTGTAGGAGCTGAAAATTAGCTCTGGCCTAAGATCACTGCAAAACTTTTACAACCTTCTACAACAGAGTATGCAAGAATATGAGCTTGCTTGATATTATGATGTATGAAATGTGATGATGAGGTATATACAATGTGCACAATGACCTTGCTTATATAAGCAAAGGTGGTGTAGTACCAACATTAAATGAGTGTGTCATAATTAAATGACATGAATCAACATTAAATGATCCTAGGACACTAATATTTAATAAGCATTAAATAATCCCGGGACCTAAGTGGACTTAATATGTAAATAGGACCCCACTAAGTAACTAGATAGGAAATGTATCTATTTACACCAACATCCCCCCTCAAGTACAACTTAGGGAGAAGCAATTATTATGCAAATGATGCAACGATGGGTCCCGATGACGAGGCCATTTTAGGTACCCATGTACAAATGCAAATGCAATCTATCACAAACGAAGAAAAGGAGAAAACCCAGTGGGACAAAACTCCTCCCCAAAAGAGAGATGAAATACAATCAAGTGATGAAAATGGAGGACAACATGAACCCCCAAAGACAACATCCATCACATATACATTAGAAATGCCCCCCCCCCTGCCCCTTAAGAGGGAAAGAAAGAGACCACATAGCCCCTCCATAATGAAGTAGCTCCACAACCACTGAAGAAAGTTTGAAGACAAAAAGAGAATCCAATGTCAACAAACAACATGTCTCCCCTTGGGAAGAAAGAGATCCAATGGCCAATGCTGAAGAAACCTCATCTCCATGATGAAGCAAAAGGGAAGAAGCCTTAAGAATGATATCTCTGAAGATGCAGCAAGTGTCTCCAAAGATGTCTCAACTAAATCAGGTGTGACCCCAAATCAAGGAAGAAGACAGAGAAGGTGGAAACTCAAGAGAAAACTCCAAAGATGTATGATCAAAGAGGAGAGAGACCCCCTCAAACATGTCCTCCAAATCTGCAGAAGAGGAATGACAAACCAAATCTGATATACTTGACATGAAACCATCATGCAAAGGCAAATCTAGAAAACAAAATTTATCCCGCTCATTTGAAGTCCTGGAAACCAAGTCAACACTCAAATATGAAGAAGCAGGAGATGATAGATCCTCATCAAATGGCTGATGAATAGCAAGGTTCAACCAACCACCACGACCACCATCTGAACAACTACCCTCACCGGATCTAGGAGAGTGGTCCATAGAACATTTACCATCAAGAATAAAATGAGAAAAGTAGTAGATATTTTCCTCACGATTAGCCCTACCCATTGCAACAAGTTGTCTAGTATGCAAATCACGAATGAAAACTGAATGAGTGAACTCAATGGATTTACTAGTTTGTGCTATCTGACGTACCAAAAGAAGATTATGCCAAGGTTACCCCAAGTTTCCAGGACGGGGACGGCAGGGGACGGCGGGACGAGTCCCCAAGTTTCCGATTTTTGAGGCCAAAATTAGGGACGGCAGGGGACGGCTATATAAAAATATAGGGAAAATTTAAAAAATATAAGGAAATTTTAAATATTCAATAGATAACATGAATAAGGCATGCATAATACACATTATAGAACATTAACATATAACATTTGTGTTCAACATTATGCCCATACTCAATAGAGTCAATAGTCAATACGCATTCAAAATTAACATACAGTTACACAAATCATGAAAAAACCTCCAAGTTATAATTTATAAACTTATATCAAAATGCCCAAAGGCTACATTGCTGCCATATAGTTTTAAAGTTTTAGTTTGCCATGAAAATCAAAATACAATATCGTATGTCAATAATGAATACAAATTTACAAAATAAACAAAGAGCACTGCTGCCCCTAATCATCTCTCATAACTGCATCAAAATCAGAGTCATCCTCTGAGTCACTGCCACCGTAATGCTCCTCCTCAGCCAATGGGACCCCAACCAAGCCCTCAGCTGTCTCCTCCTCATCTATCTGAGCCGCGTCCTCGGGATCAATATCCCACCGTAGAGCTGGAGTCTGTCGATACTCTGGAGTCTGTCGATCCTGAAGCCGAAGAGCACTATGAACGGCCACTAGCTTCTCTGCTCGTCTAGAGGTAAGTCTATTCCTCTTGACAGAGTGGATAAAGCCATATGTGGACCAATTCCTCTCTGCAGCAGAGGAACTAGCAACCTGTGCAAGAAGGCGAGTGGCAAGTATCTTCAACTGCGGTGTATCTCTCCCATGATAGGTCCACCATCCAATAGGGTTCCCTTGAGCTAATATAGCTCTATCCAACCTCGCCTGTGGTTTGCTCAAGTTTGGGCCATTAAGATTAGCAAAGTCTAGAAATTGTGACCGAAGTATTGAAGCTTGCTCGGCTGGATAAATCTTTTCAATGGCCCGTGTGAACCCATCTAAAACCTCAGGATCATCACATGGAGGCACCCTACCATCCCTTGGTGCATACCATTTTGGATTTAGAGCAAAGGCAGCCATATGAAGCGGGGTGTTCATTGTATTCCACCTCCGCGTCACAATGGGCCTAATGTGTTGCTCATATAAATCCAAAGTGGGGTCCTTTGCCAAAATAACTTGCCTGATCTTCCCAAGCATAGTGTCAAATGTCTCATATATCTCTCCAAGACTAGGAGAGTCTGTATCAGCATATCTAATGACATCTACAATGGGCGAGATAAAGGAGCAAATATATCTGCAAAATGCAAACAAAAAGTTCAAAATAATTAGTTGACAAGTTATTTGACATGTTAGAAACTTCAAAAGTTGGAACATTGGACAATAAAATTAAAATATTAAAATCAGAAATTTAATATGAAAATCAGCCATCTAATATGTCTTACCTCACATTGGCCCACCAATCATCATCGAGGATCTTTTGTTTGATGCTCTTTCCTTGAGTAGAACTTGCATTAGGCCATCTAGTCCACTCAGCATTGACCATCATCAGTTGTAGAGGCTCATGCACCTCAAGCATCCTCTCCAATAGGATGAAGTATGTGGCATATCTACATTCATTAATTCAATGATTCATTAAAAAATAAAAATTTAAAACAAAATCAGATTATGAATACAAATTGAAAGTGAAACAAAATGAAGTAAATGGCATACCTTGTATCAACAGGTTTGAGAAACTCCTTCTTTGAAAATGTCCTGAAAAGAGCAAGTGAGGTGTGGTGGTTGCAAATGAACATCTGAATTTCTCTAGCTTCTGCCACCGTTTTCTTCACCCAATCCATCTTCCCTATGTCTTTCAATGCATTGTTCAATGCATGAACACAACATGGGGTCCAAAATATGTGCCTGTAAGTACCCTCCACCATCAACCCAGCCGATTTGCACACACGTGCTGAATCGGTGATCACCTGCACCACATTTGCAGCCCCAACCTCCTCTATGGCATCTCTCAAAATGGAAAATTGGAAGTCAGCATCCTTACGTCTCCCTGAACAATCTACGGCTCTAAGAAAATAAGAACCAGCAGGGCATGTGACTATGACATTGATGAGTGGCCGACGTCTACAATCAGTCCACCCATCCATCACTATAGAGCACCCCGTCCTCATCCATGTTTGCCTCATCTCCTCCATTAACACATTAACTTTGGAGTACTCTTTGTCTAGGAGGGTGGTGCGTAGCTTATGATCTCCAGGGGGTACAAATGAAGGACCAACAACAACTAAGTCTTTCACCATTTGTTTGAAATAAGAGGAACGGGCCACATGAAATGGAATGGCATGGGCAAAAAAGAATTTGGCAATGGAGGATTCACAGGTTTCTCGTGCTTGGTTTTGAAACATGGACTCAACTGAGGCTCCCTTATCACCACCAATCACCTTCCTCTTTCCTCTTAAGATAACACTACTACCAACCGTGGAAGGACTAGGAGTAGGAGTAGGCATAGATGATTGTGAACTTGGGAAAGAAGGAGACCCAGTTTGAACCCCACCATCACACTCCATTTGAATTGTTTGGCACTCTATAAATAGTGCATCTGTCAATGCAGGACACGTTCTAACTCCATGGCCCACCTCACCCAAAAAATGAGACCTAACTCTAGTGTAGCTGCCCCTAAACTCCTTTTCACAAACATGGCACAACCAAACCCTACTCCCCCCTGAATTTTTTTGTCTTTCACCCATGGCTGTCACAAATTGAAGGAATGGTTTTTTTTTGTCTATTGGGTGTTTTGCATAGTCCTTCATAGTTTTGGTATTGGTTGATGAATGATGGTGTTGGGTAGGGGTTATTTGCTCTCTAGTTTGCCTTCTAACTTGCATTTCAACTTCACTATCACTCCCACCCTCACTGTTGCTCATGTTTTTTGTTTTTAGAATGCAAGTGTTGACTGAAAATGAAAAAAATAAAAAAAATCAGACTATGAATACTTCATATTTTGCAAAAAAATGAAAAAATAAGAATAGTGAAAGAAAATGCATACCTTTTTGATGGATTTGCACTCCCAACAACACTCTTTCAACCTCCTCTCCTCCTTCAAACAGCTGCTCCTTCTCCTTCAATGGCTGCAATTTTTTTTCTTCTCAAACCCTTGGCTCCCTACACAAACAAAATGAAAATAATGAACTTTTAGAGGCCTCCTTTCATTCATAAGAGAGTAAAACATAGTAGTGCCCACACATGCCACATAGGCAGGGCGTTATTTTTAAATTTTTTGCTTTTTTTTTTGAGTTTAGGCGCTTTAAAACGCGGGGGACGGCCGGCCGTCCCCGGGACAGTCGAGGGACGGCTCAGCCGTCCCCCTGCTGTCCCCGGGACTGTCAGCCGTCCCTCTTTTGGGATAAGCCCCCCGCCCCGGGACGGCTTTGGGACGGTCCCCGGTCCCCTTGCCGTCCCCTGGTACCCGGGACGTCCCCGGAACCGGGACAGGGGATTTGGGGGGGGGACGCGTCCCCGGGTAACCCTGGATTATGCCGAATATTAGGAATGCAAAGAACATTATGAAAACTACCATTGGGCACATCAACAATTCCTTTACCAAATAAATTCGAATAAACACCATTAGCCATCAACATCTTCATGATTGAAGTATGCTTCAAGGATGAAAACCTATCAAGTTGTCCTGATATATGATATAAAGCTCCGGAGTCAAGAATCCAATCTCTATTTGTTCAACATGTGTTACAACACGAGTACAACCTTTCATGTTATGATCCTTTACTTTATCACTCTCATGAACATTTTCTATGGTACCTGTGTGTGTAGAAGATGAAGGTTGTGAAGAAGAAGAAGGTGAACTAGTAGACTTAGAAGGCAAAGAAATATTATTTTCTTTTTAGAATTTGCCTCATCTCATCTAATTCTTTCTTATAGCAAGTTTGTTCACCATGTCCAGGTCTGTTACAATAATCACACTTGGATTTCTCCTTTTTTTTATCCTCTCTAGGAGAGGTGGGTGTATTATTAGATTATGTCTTAGAATTTGACTTCTTCTTTCCTTTACCTTTGGGTGAAGATGCAATCAAATCATGACTCTTAGAGAGTGTATCATGTTGACTAACTTAGCTTGTTCCCTAGTCAATCTATCACAAAATGTCTCAAAAGAAGGCATGACAAATGAATCACCTAATCCATCCATTGTAGCATTAAAGGAAGTAGAGAAGTATCCAAATGAACTTTTCAACTTAGACAAAATCAAGAATATGCATTCCTTATTAGTTTTGTATTTACCACAACCAACCAATTGTGATCTTAGTGATTTAAATTTTGCCAAATAGTCCTCAATGGTGTTAAAAGAATCTATGGAAAGTGATGCTAATTCTGCCTCCAATTGCATAGCACAAATTTCACTAATTGAACCAAATAATTCCTTGTACTTATCCCGAACCTATCTAGGAGTAGTACACTCCTCAATAATGAAGAACAAATTGTTAGAAACATGCATAGCAATCAAACCCATAGCCTCATGATAGTTGTTCCTGTGAGCAAATCTTTCATATTTTTTGGAAAAATTAGGTTGTTCATTATCCAATGTGGACCACAACCCCTGGACCAAAGCCATTTTCTCATTCTTTCCTTCCATGTATGATAGTTATGATGAGTTAGAACCTCAAGTCCTGATTCAACCATTAGAACCACAAGTGCCACCAGAGTAAAATAGACAAATATCTAATACAAATTGATATGCTATCACCCAAATCTAAAAATACAATTGAAAATGAAGCCCCCCCCACAAATAGAACTTCTCCAAGAGACAGCACGTCCAAGTAATCATTGAATATGCCAAATATGCAAAAATTGAAAAATTTATACTTGGGGCTGACTCTGGAAAAAGTGCACGAACCAAATGATAGAGCTCTTGAATACCTTTCAATTGTTGTTGGAATCACGAAAATCAGATAAATTGGTGAAAAGCTATGAGTTCGGAGTTCCAAAGGTGATAAAGCACTTTACTTGCCAATAAATGTACCTGCAGCAAAATTTGGCAAAAAGAACTACACCTCTGTGAAGTACACGGAAGTAACTTTACTTAGATATCTTGTTTGCAAAATTTCGATACCTCGGCAAAAAGATATGCTCGGTTAAAGAAAACTGCCCTATTAGGGCTTGATAGACTAGCAGGGTGCAAAAAAGAAGCCCCTTCGGGCTAGGTCCTAGTCGACAATATGATCAAGTGCTCTGCTATTAGAAAAAAAAGAACTGCCTGTACTCGTGGGGTCATGTGACTTGCTTGGGTAAAATTATTTTTGCCTGTAAAACGCTTGAGGCCAAACATAGGCGTGTTTTATATCCAACTTCGTCTCTCGAGCCTATTGAACACGATGGCGAGGCTGATTTGGGCTCAAAGTGTGTCGAAAGCTTAGATACCTCCGATCTAGAATCTTCAAACCCTTATAGCTTTGGCAAAAAATGTCAGATTTTGATGAAACGAAAGTCGAGCTTGACTTTCTCAAGACGCCCTAGACTCAATGTTGAGCTCATATTTTCTCCAACACGAGCCAAATAAAGACTTGCAATGAAGACCCACAAAGAAAAACCCTCCACAATTGGTGTTTTTTCAAGTTTGTCTAATTCCCCAGATCACCATCAAGTGCAAGGAAAGAGCACACTCAACTTTAATAAAATTCACCAAGATCTCTCACTGGCAATAGCTTGATGCTCAGATCTGAGAAGGAATTTGCCAGGCTTGCTTTGATACCATGTAGGAGTTGAAAATTAGCTCCAGCCCAAGATCACCTGCAAAAACAATTACAACCTTATACAAGAGAGTATGCAAGAATATGAGCTTCCTTGATATTAAAATCTATGAAATATGATGATGATGATGTATATACAATGTGTACAATGACCTTGCTTACATAAACAAAGGTGATGTAGTACTAGCATTAAATGAGTGTCATAATTAAATGGCATGACTCAACATTAAATGACCCTAGGACACTAATATTTAATAAAAGCTAAAAAGATAAAATCTTATCTAAGCATTAAATAATCCTAGGATCTAAGTGGGCTTAATATGTAAATAAGACCCCACTAAGTAACTAGATAGGAAATGTACCTATTTACACCAACAAAAGCATCATCTACATCTGAAGGGGAGACCATCATTGTCAAGCAATTGAGTCCAAGGCCTATTCCCCACCATCAAAACAATGTCCTCGTGAAGAGGCTTGGAGATATCAATTTCTACTAAAATATGAGCAAACATAGAGTGCCCCGTGAAGGAAGTATTTGAGTCCACCTTCAAGAAACAACCAATAGCATTTCCCATAACCTCATAGCAGGAATCTTCCCGGAATTGGAGAGGAAGATTCAGAAGCGGAACCCGCATTGGTCTAACATTGAAAGTTTTAGAGAAGGGGTTGAAAGAAATAGATCAAGGCTTGACTTAGAGAGAGTGCTCACCCCACATCCATAGTCTGCCATCAAGATCTCTGTTTTCTGAAGAGTCAAAAGACACAACAAAGGATCCCCTAGCATAAGGGAAGAGCTTGATCTTGCCCTCTACAAGAGGCTTCCATGAACCCAATACCTAGTTGTGTAAATCAGGGAGAGAAAGCAAAAAATGTTGAATCTGCAAACCAAGCACCAATGTAAATAAAAATCTTCATTTTCAAGTATGTCCTGACCACAAACCACCACAAGGGAAGATTGTGCACAAGGAGATTGTTGCAGCTAAGCATATTTTGTTTCTATGACATTTAATATCTGTTTATTTGTTAATGAATTCCTCAAATATTTAATTGTTGTATTTTATCTGTCATTATGCATTATAATAATATTTGGATCTCCCTAAGTGCATGCTGTTGTTATTGGTATGACATGCAAATGCAATCGCAAAAGTATGTGATTCTGCTTTGTAAGATTTTATGGTTTACTAAATTGATCCTAATAGACTCCAATGTCTCTGCCTGCAGGAGTGAGTCTACTTCTTCCCCAAAATGTAGTTTTACTCCTTTTGAAATGAATGATATTGCCACTACCTTTTCTCAGGATCACTAACTTTCTAGTTATTTCTTTTTAGAGCCCCTTTCCAGCACAGGGGATCCACAAGAAGGCTGCTTATGCATCTTGGATAATCTTCCAAAAAGTTCAAGCAACTTTGCACCATTGAATGGCATTCAAAACTATTACATCATACTGGATGTAAAATACACGCAGCACCTGTGAACCAACATTCTTTAATCTTGTCTTGACTGCTAAGCTCTGGTGAAACTCTATACTTTCAACCTGAAAGTATTTCTTCTCTTCTATTTACATTAGGATCCGTATATCCATACTTAATAAGGTTCTGCATTCCCCACTTTTTATTCAATTTTGGAGACCGAGGAAACTTATTCCTCAACAGAGGCATAACAATGGATTTTTTTCAAACATCTGCTCTTCCTAGCATGTGCATATTGTTACCCTCAATTTTAATCATGAAATTTTTTAAGAAAAAATGCTCCTATCAAGATGAGGTCTGCACATACTTTTCATGTCATTGCATTATACAGTTGACCTTAGTGCCCATGTTGGCCCTCTTGAGAAAATCCAAAACCTTATTATTAAGATGCCAGTTAAACCTGTGGTGGTTGTATAGCTGTGTTTCTTGGTGCTTATGGATCAACACTGTTTGCCAGTTGGATTCTAAAGATGCAGCAACTTATGTTCTTCTCTAAAATAATCATGCAGAAACAGGGTAATAGTGGTAAGGTTTAAATAATAAAGTTTTATGCAAAGTTGGATAAATTGGCTGAGCAAAAGAAGGCAGCAAGGTATTGCCAGATCCAAGGCATTTACTTTATATTTTCACCTTCATAGCAAACAAAATAAAAAATGCATATGGTCTGTCAAATATGGCCCTTGCAACAACTATATAAGTTATTAAGTACCTTCGAGTATGTTCTAATTGCCACACTGCTCCTAAATTCATCTCCAAGGTATTGCAAGAGAAATTGTTCTGAGAAACATAAATTGTTCCTATCATTTAAGGCAGGGGATAATGTTCTTATGAATATTAATGATGATGCTAAATGAAAAAGTTTGAAAAATAGGCTTGCACTATAATAATGTGCACAGGTTCAAATATCCAGCAAACTGAAAGAGCTTCACAAAAGGGCAGTCTCATTATTTATGTTCAGGAAGGTAGCAGCACAGAGGAGGAGACAAGCAGTCAAGGAAGTAAATGTTGCATCAAATAGGCATAAGGAGCTTGGAAAGGAATTGAAGGAGGCATGTGAAAGGAAGGATTTTGAAAGGGCAGAAGTTCTTAATAAGAGTCTCCTTGATGTGGAAAAATCGAAATAGGTAGCAATTGATGTGTTCAGAAGTGCTGAGGCAGATTGTGATTTGATGGCTCAGACAATGCAGGAAATGCTGGAATTACAGGTTCAGATAGAGGAGGAAGGAATTCAACTGCTTGAGTGTTTACAAAAGGATGCAGAAGTTTTTGCTGCTTATCTCATCAAGAAGGCAGATAATACAACTGAGAAAGAACAATGGAATAAGAAATTAAGACTTGGCAGTGTGGCTCGGGATATGTGAGAAATGCTGTATTTAAAGGCATATCAATTCCAAATGCTGAAAACCTCATAGTTAAAGACCAATATTGTTGTAATTCTCCTTCACAGTTAAAATATCCTTTGATGTCTTTGTTAGAAGCCGCGGGTAATAGAAACTACAGGATAAAGCAGGTGGGGTTTCAGTGAAAGTTGAAACAAAGGATTATCGCACTCAAATGGATTTTACACAAGAGGAGTTAACATCTTTTAGAGGTTTTATAGAAAAACTACATAAGCAGCTGGAAGAGACATATGCTTCTGAAGATTACCTAATATACTGTGTGAATGCTCTTGAAGCCAAGCTGAGGCACTCAACAAACATCAGAAAGAACGAGATTGACCTTCTCTGTATTTTCCGTGTTCAAAAGAGAAGCGATATTCTTAATCTACTTGAAGGACAATAGGAAACTATGGCAGTAGATTTTTCAATGGCACAGCTCTGTTTTCTTGAACGTCTTATTGTAGTTCATGGACAATCAATATACATAGATTGGTTTTTTATCATTGAACAAGCCATTCTTTACAACATTTCCTGTTGGTGTGGTGGCTATTTTTGACCAAGATTGAAGTCAAATATTGGTTACAGTTTACCTGCTTGTATAGGCAGGGCCAGAGAAATCTTTCATTGCCTGAAAAATAACTTCATGGTTCTTTGATGATCTTATTCAGTCACTTCTCTCTTTTTACAAATTGTTCTGATCAAGAAAATGGCCAAATCATCGATATATACTCGGTTGGGACTGGTAATATTCTGTGTTAAATTTATAAATAATAAGTTCAATGGCTAAGGAAGCGGAAGAAAGATCAGATAGAATAGTTTGGTTCACAACTTAAGATTCTGTGACTGTCCATGAGACGGGGAAATCCAGATGTCTCAAGTACTGGATTAAATAAGAGAAAATCTCACGGAAGAATTTGAAAAGTCTTTAATTAATTAAAAGACAATTTAGATATCTTGTATACGGGCTGTGGAAAGCTATGGAATATATGTCAAGATATGGAACATGAACACACACAGGAGTTGTAAGGGTGTTCAATTGCCAAGCAGCCGGATGGCTTTTTGCATTGCTCGAGGTAACAAAGACAACACAGATGTGTTTTCAATCCTAATATAGTCACTTTGGAGAAAATTACCTGTTCTACCTTAACCCAGTGGTTGTTCCCAATCTTTGACAACTTTGGTCTTTTACAAAAGTTGTTACATTAAAATGGGCCTTATTAGGAGCTGTATGAAGGTTTTTAGGAATCGTAGTCTTTCTCAAACACATCCCAACTCATCCACTGATGATGAGTTTCATTTTAAAGAAAACCATCCGTATCAAGATGATTCTGGGGTCGACTCAGATACTATAGATGAATTAGATGTTGCAGAAGCAGTTCCAATCCAAAATCAGGCTGCAGCACAAAAGCTTCTAAAGAAAATGACCGGTATAGGCTGGGAAAGAAGAGAAACCCAGGCAACATGGGATACTTTAAAATCTGTCAAATTGATTTATATACAGCAGAAGTGCTAGAGCAACATACACAAACCAGAAGGAGCATCATCATTATCAAGAGATAATGCACTGGACACAGCACGCTTAGGATCAGGTGCTTGGGATAATTCCTAGCAAATGAGAACCCAGTTCCTTGAGTCATGGGGGATTACAAGACCTCAATATTGGCCATTTCCCAGACGAGGGCTTCACTTGTCCAGAAACAATCACAACAATTTTCTTACTCATTCATCTTTCCTTTTGTTTCTACCATGGCAGCTATGGAAAATAATTTTAGCACTAGCATCCCACAAGGAGTTTCTGATGTGCCCTCAGAGCCTATGAAAACCTTCTAAGAGGTTATAGCTGCCACATCAGCAATGGGCATTGGAAAGGATGGTAAGCTTCCATGGCAACTATCTACGGATCTGAAGTTCTTCAAGGAAGTTCCATCTCACACTTTGGCTCCTTCAAAGAAGAATGTCATCATAATGGCACAACATGGGCTATCAGAATTAACCAGAGCATCAGGTTTTTGCTCAGTTATTGCAAGCACCCCGGGACGATGCACAGCTTATTTCTAAGGAATGATTTCCTGCACTTAGATTGGTTGTCTGTGATCAACATGCACGCTTTTTACTTGCTAAGTTAAATCCTTCAGCAACATATAACTCAGCTAATGAGGCTCCTCCTGAAGGAGACATAATATTTACAGATGATGTAAGCTTGCAAGTGTTTGTCGAACATCTTCAACGTTTAGCTGTGTAGTCTTGATACTTGAGACCAAATCATATGTAAGAATATATGGGGCTGTTGGCAAGCTATTGTTGATGGTCTAAGGTGCAGTGCCTTGGCTTCTACAAGTAATGTTCCTGGAATAAACGCAAAAGATATTACAGATTTGATCCTTGTAACACTGTTTTGACACAATGAAGGAAATAGGAGCCTCATCAAAGTCATCATCGGTATTCATTCCCCACGGACCTGGTGCTGTTCATGATATTGCTAAGCAGATCAGTGATGGTTTACTACGACCACAACCTGCATAATGGCAATTGGTTTTGAATCTCAGAAATCATTTTTTCTAGAAAGAGTATTGCAGGAAACATGGCCATAGCATACTCTTAACATGTAGCATTCTTCAGTCAATGTGGAGATGTGGCTTTTGCAAAAGTTTGAATTAAAGATTTGGATACAACACCTGTCACTGTTTTCATGTCATGGAGGTGAATTACTAGACCGGGTGCTTAGTTATTTAATAAAATACCAAGAGAGAGATGTAAAAAGAAATTCAACCAAGAGGATTTGAAAGGATAAATAAGACAAAAGTGTGAAAGTCTTTTCTGAAGGATGGAAAATTGAAGAAAACTGCCAGAATTTGAAGTCACTCATGAGCATCTACATTTCCGTAATACCTTTTTGGGGGAAAACTTTTGGCATTCCCGTCATACTTACATATGGGGGTGTAATTGTTTAGGAGGGGATCTTTTTTGCTGCCCTGCAGGGGAAAGTTGTATACGGGGAAGTTCTGACATGGGAGTAGACAAGCCTGTGTGCTTTTTAGTTTTCTGAATTTTTCTGAAATAAATAATCAATTTCAGGAGTCTTGTTTTGTTGATTATGGAATTATTGTTCCTGTGTGTGCAATAATCACTTTTCAAATTTCAGTCTCTCTGTGTTAGTTTGCGTTCAAATTCATTCATGTTGGCAGATCAGTATTGAAGTGGTGTGTTAGTAGTCTTTGAGCTGATTACTGTTTCGAGACTAGATTTGTGTTTATCATTCACGGGTATTTAGGTAACTGGATTAACCATCTGTGAATTGTTAATTCGGTTATTTTTTCGAAAGTTCATTTGCATTCTTGCCTTTCGTACTTTCCGGTTAAAAGTACCTAAAGTCTAAAATCACATCATACAAGGGAGCTGCCCCTCTCAAACGCAGAGGAGAATCGTTAACCTCATAGCAATTTCTCCATTTGTTGGTGCATTTCGTCGCTGCTCGTTGGGCGAGTCAATTAATTCTTGCAGTGACAAAACTCTTAACCAACACATATGAAACGTCTGTTGCATTTTCTATGTAGCTTATTTTCTAGGATGAGGCCCTTTGATGAGCGGGAAACGACTGCAGTTTTTGAGAAACTTCACAAATTTATTGGGAGCTCCAAAGCACATTGTAGAAAGGATTTCAAGTGAATGTCCTTATTGGAAAGCTCGGCTCTACTGTTTACACCTGCAGAAGAATCATGTCTACTATGTGAGCGAGGACCTGGTTAAAAGAGCCACCAACATTGTGAGAGATGATCTTGTGAAGCCTGGAAGCTGTATTGGCAAATTTACTAAGGGTGGTAAATTCCAGCAAATTCAATGCCTTGATCTTCTTGCAGTCCATTCCAAGTATTAAATATGGCTCAAGCCCACCTAAATGTATTTCTTCCATGCTAATCATGTTTTGAAGAGTGGATTGGGAAGGATTACTAAGAATATTTCTGAGAGTAAGCTTTAACATGTTTAATATTCCATTAGGGTTTGGGTGGCTGCCCCAAATCTATCTAGGACTGTCGGAAGCTTGACCCAACTGGAATTGTTCCTTATCACAAGGCTGATATTGACCAATATTTATGCATGGAAGATGGACCGTAATAATGGCTGCAAAATCCTTAGGAGACAGAGGAACTAATGTAGCTGGTCACAACTTTTTCTAATGTTTGTTTGAGATGATTTAATTTGGCCAATTGGTTTAACTCATAGAAGCAATAATCTGCAAAAAATCCGCAGGCTGGATGATTTTTTCACCGAAAATCGTTGACCTTTTGGTCAATGATTCAACAATTTTGTCCCATTTCAAACTGCAAAATTGCCAAAAAAATGTGTGAAACCTACAAAAAAATGTGAATAAAATCACACGCTGATTTTCACGCGAAAAAAAAACCAGGAGACCATAGCTTGTAGCTTACTATTATGCTTTGATAGATTTTTTCCAAGCATCCATAGCTTGTTCGAAAGCACTTGTTTTAGGCTTTTAGCCATAGCAGCAAGGCAATGAACTGTTTGATAAAATGCTTTTGGTAGACATGTATGAAAAATGTGGTAGCATAGACAAGGCAGTGAACTGGTTGAAAAATTGCTCAAAGAAATGTGGTCTCATGGTGATGGAATGCCATGACAATAATTGCTATGGATTGTCATGGCATTCCATCACCATGAGACCACATATCTTTGAGGCAATTTTTCAACCAATTCATTGCCTTGTCTATGCTATTGCTTACTATTATGCTTTGATAGATTTTTTCCAAGCATCCATAGCTTGTTCGAAATCACCTGTTTTAGACTTTTAGCCATAGCAGCAAGGCAGTAAATTGTTTGATAAAATGCTTTGGTAGACGTGTATGAAAAATGTGGTAGCATAGACAAGGCAGTGAAATGGTTGAAAAATTGCCTTGAAGAAATGTGTGCTCATGGTGATGGAATGCCATGACAAGCGAATTGCTATGGATTGTCATGGCATTCCATCACCATGAGACCTCATTTTTTTGAGGCATTTTTTCAACCAGTTCACTGCCTTGTCTATGCTATTGCTTACTATTATGCTTCGATAGATTTTTTCCAAGCATCTATAGCTTGTTTGAAGGAACCTGTTTTAGGCTTTTAGCCATAGCAGCAAGACAGTGATCTGTTTGATAAAATGCTTTGGTAGACATGTATGAAAAATGTGGTAGTATAGACAAGGCAGTGAACTGTTTGAAAAAAATGCCTCAAAGAAACATGGTCTCATTGTGATGGAATGCCATGACAATCCATAGCAATTTGCTTGCCATGGCATTCCATCACCATGAGACCACATTTCTTTGAGACATATTTTTCAAACAGTTCATTGCCTTGTCTATGCTATTGCTTACTATTATGCTTTGATAGATTTTTTCCAAGCATCCATAGCTTGTTAAAAGCACCTGTTTTAAGTTTTTAGCCATAGCAGCAAGGCAATGAACTGTTTGATAAATGCTTTGGTAGACATGTATGAAAAATGTGGTAGCATAGACAAGGCAGTGAACTATTTGAAAAAATGCCTCAAAGAAATGTGGTCTCATGGTGATAGAATGCCATGACAATCAAATTGCATTCCATCACCATGAAACCACATTTCTTTGAGGCATTTTTTCAAACAGTTCACTGCCCTGTCAATGGCTTGTCTATGGATTGTCATGGCATTCCATCACCATGAGACCACATTTCTTTGAGGCATTTTTTCAAACAGTTCATTGCCTTGTCTATGCTACCACATTTTTCATACATGTCTACCAAAGCATTTTATCAATCAGTTCACTGCTTTGCTGCTATGGCTAAAAGCCTAAAACACGTGCTTTTGAACAAGCTATGGATGCTTGGAAAAAATCTATCAAAGCATAATAGTAAGCAATAGCATAGACAAGGCAGTGAACTGTTTGAAAAAAAAAACCTCAAAGAAATGTGGTCTCATGGTGATGGAATGCCATGACAAGCAAAACTTTTAGCCATAGCAGCAAGGCAGTGAACTGTTTGATAAAATGCTTTGGTAGATATGTATGAAAAATGTGGTAGCATAGACAAGGCAATGAACTGTTTGAAAAAATGCCTCAAAGAAATGTGGTCTCATGGAATGCCATGATAAGCAAATGCAATTGGCAGCTGCTCCTAGTTATTAGTTATGCAATGTGAAGTAATTGCATAACTGCTTAGGTTGACTTTGTAAAAACTATATTGTAAATGAAATTGTCATCTATCAACATCTAGTTATTAGTTATGCAATGTGAAGTAATGCTTTGAGTTTGAAAGATGCAATGCAATGTAATCAGAGATACGAATATAAAGTACAAAAATCTATTTTATACAATTCATTAGTTGAACTCTTTGTTTTTTTTTCTCTCTATGTCTCTATGCTATGGAAATTCCTTTCAATTTAATTTTTTATTTTATTTTTAATCCGATTTTTTCTTTATTTTTTTCCTGATTTTAAAAAAAAGTCTTATACTTTTGGTTTGCCGATTTTTTCCCCAAAATATTTTTGCTGCTATGGTTTAACTAACCTAATATTTTAAATCTTCTTAAGGGACTGTTATTTAAGTTCCAGTTTTTTATTCTCGGCCTGCTCATCCCACTCAGATCTGGGCATGTAATAGGCTATATGTACATGCTCTAGTATTTGATTATTCTTAATGGAGCTATAGAGGCATATTTAACCATATTATGACTCCAAAACTTACTGTTCCATAGAAAGGTGAAGATAATTCCAAACTGTACATTTTGATGATTAAGTAGATGTCTTTTCAGGAAGTCATTAAACGTAAAATTTTCAGACAAGAATTATTTGACATTTCAGCTGTGTTATTTTTATGTAATGGACTATCAATTAACAGTTTTATTTCCTGGTATTTTGAATGGAAATTCATTTTAGGCTGTCTTGGTACATAAGAATTTAAACATATTTTCTGGTTGGACTTTTCAGTTGCATTGATTGTTCAATTACACTCCCACAGTTGTCAAATAAATAATATAAATTGATTTAGATTTATGTATATCCATCTTAGATTAGGCTAGATTAACATTAGGAAATGTCTTATTTTCTTTCACATGTTTGGAACCCGTCAATGTTTAGAACCCCTAGGGTTTGACTTTAGTTCTATATCTTCACTCTTTTCAGGAACATTCAGATCTTCACTTTTTATCGGATTATCATTTTCAGATCTTATTAGGGTATGTCTTATTACATTGTGCTATTTCATTGTTATGCCTTTTCGCCTAGGGTCTATATGCTTTATTGTGTAACATCACTTTTGCCCACTTTATCCATTGTTGGCTATACCCTTTTGGGCATCGTTCTAGATCTGATTTTTGACTGATAGTTGATTTATAATGGCTTATACATCATTCTTATCACTCATTAGGGTTTTAAGCCTTTATTGCTTAGTTTTGTGAAACATATAACACCCACATTGTAATAATTGTCACTCTATTTCTATTACTAATTTTTTAAAACAAGTAGCACTATCTTAATCGGCCAAGCATCTTCCAACAAAATTAGAAGTGCCAACTTCATAGTTTTGACAACCATAGTTGTAGAGACAACTCTATGCCACAACTCATATGCCCACAATAAAATGCAATAAGCTCCAAATGTCAGGGTTATCCTTAGATTGCAACCTAGACTTCGAGGATTTATTCATAACGTCTCTGCCTATGTGTCCCTTTTGAGAATTAGTTTTTTCATAGTTTTTTCATAGGTAATAGAGAAATTATATCTTCACATCTCAGATGAGATCTTTGATTTCAATTTTAAACCACAATTGCTTTTTGAGCTTATGTTTTTAATTTAATCCCAATTTAACAGAATGATATCAAATATATTCCAATCATGTGTTGATTCAATGCCATCATTGGTGTATGAACAAACACAAAACTGCATAGCAACTCATGTTCTTATAGTGATTGACTCAATTCTACATCATTTGTACACAATTTGGCTAGATCTTGCTTGTGTCACACATAGGTGATTAGCTCTCATGTACCCCATTTGTACACATGGGGGTTAGTTGTGGCATATGTTGCCTATATATGTGGTGATTAGCTAATACCCACATCATAAGTACATATGGTGGCTAGTTTAGGCATACATCGTATATTTTGAGTGTGAATAATTTACACTTACATCACACATACACAATGTGATAACTTGTGCATGCGTCACATATACATAGTGTGACTAGCTTAAACATTCCATGCTTATAAACTCTATAAAAAATGACAACTTAACAAGTACACATCTAGCAAAAAGGAAGTTGTTGCAACTCTACTATAAGCATCATTTTCTTCTCTTGGGGTACTAACACATAAGCTCATAAGAATATCCCATCTAGAAAAGGAACATTGATGCATCCCATGTTACACTATGGGCCCCATTATTTTCCTCAATTCATTGGCACCTAAAATGACCAACAAACATCTCATGCTATTTGTTGTCATTGTTGGCAAGAGCACATGTATAATAATATACACAATACTTGAGACCATTTTTATACAAAGTACATAATGGTTGACTTATGTACATAGGGACCAACTAGCAATAGGAAGTGGATGCAACTTTATTGCATGCATCTTCCCATAACTTGGTTTATTAACATTTACCTTTTAAGTGCATTTCAACTAGAAAAAAAATGTTAGTGCATCCCATACTACATAGTGGGTCCCATCTTTTTCTTCGATTGTTTGCACTAGTTATGATGATGGACAAGCATCCTATACTATTTGCAATCACCACCAAATAAGATGCAAGTGTAACAACATAAATCATATAAGGCCATTAATAAGATTTTCATAGCTTGTTAAACTTTTTTAGTTGGTGGATCTTGACATCTATTGCCTCCATGCCATTAGCAAAAGTTGGTCCAACTTGATATGGGGTAGCTCTTGGCATCTATCACTTGCATGGTAATGGTAAAATCTAGCTCAACCTTATCGTATCATGGGTAGTGCTTGGCATTTGTTACCTTCATGCTATTGGCGATAATTTTGATTAGACCCTAAGATACAACAATTAACTCTTGACATTTGTCCCTTGTATGATACTAGTGATAGTCAACTAAACCATGCTTGCATTTTATCATGGATAGCCCTTGACATCCTTCACTTCATGCTACTAGTGAAAGTTGACTAATCTTTAAGATATAGAGGATAGCACCTGACATTCGTTACATACACGGTAATCATGACAACCAATTATCGTCACTTAAATCAAACTTGGTTTTGACATGAGCCATCTTATAGCCAAGTGCACAATCCTATTATCATAAGCATTCACAAATATTGGTCAAGTTGACTTGGTTACATGACACATAAAGTGATCCCCAATCTTATACATTGGGTTCTGAAGGTTTTGAGGTCAAATTATCAACACACAAGTAATACATTGAATCCATATGAGTTGGTCTCTATTCAAACACATATACATAAACAAATACCAACTCATAAAGTAATCAAATCCATTCACTTCATTTAAGCGTGACTTTAAAACACATTATTTATTAGATAGAAGTTAAACCCACAATAGTCATATTAGATAATATCATACATTTGTACATAATATTTTCATATAGTACCAATCATAAAGCATAGTATACCATTGTCCACCCAACATATAAAAAATAAAAACAACATACCATATTCAATAATACTATTAATTGCCCACATTTGGCAAAGATGATAAAGAACACCATCCTAAACTCAATAAAAAACCAAGTACATATTTAGAACAAGTAGACCATCACTAAATAAAAGAGTTATTCGCATCATGAAATTGTAGTGGCTTAAATCAATACTGCCTATTAAATATATGTTAGTTGGTTTCCTTAAACTCATTTATAGTCATGTCATGGCCAAGTTTATCATGCCCTTTTTCCAAGAAAAATAGACTTCACCAAATCTTTAGGATAGCCTATACCCTCTTATTCTTGTCAATGATCCAAGACAAAAGGTCATAGTGTTCAACATACAATCCAATTATTTTAATTTAGATAAGATTTGAGGCATTCTTACACATTCACATTGAGAGATACACTCATAACAATGACTCTACAACTTTATCCAAGATTGGAGTAGACTTGGGAAAGTCTAATAACATATACCTTAGAGTAGATAGGGTCGATGATAACATGTTGCTTTTTATTAGTTCAAACCTATAAAGTGAGGACATATTATTGAAATGATGAGCTCACAACCATCTAATGCAAAAGAATCCTAAGCTAAATCATATTGACAAAGGAAAGATAATCACTTTAGGAACAACCCCAAACCTTGGAGCTTCCCTAAACTCTCCCTTATGGAATTGTGTAACAAGAGCCTCCTCCCAAGGATTGCTTACATGTTCGCTTCAATGGAATTGAAGTCCCATGTCCTTGTATTTTAACTATTCAAAAGAGCACTCACACTTTCCCAAGTGACTATAACTTATATGAATACTAGATTCAATTGTTTTGTCACATACATTAGCAAGGAATAGTTCTCAAGGATTATCACAAAACAGAGATCATAAATACTAAGAGCATAGAGATTGTTTGCAGTTCTATTAGATCTTTGTTTTTTGAAGAGTCAAAAGACACAACAAAGGAAACTTGTTGTAGATGCATTCCCAAGTGACTAAACTTATATAAATACTAGACTCACTTGTTTTGTCACATACATTAACTAGGAAACTTGTTGTAGATGCTAATAGAACTGCAAACAATCTCTACACTCTTAGTGAAGTCAAATGAGAAAAGTTTTGCATGACACAAGAAGATGAGAGTTGGTTGTGGCACAAAAGGATGGGACATTTGAACTTCAATAATATTGTGAAGATTAGCTATAAGTAATCCGTAAGGGACATGCTGAAGATAGCAAAGCTGTCTAATACGATTTGCAAACAGTGCCAAGTTGACAAACAAACAAGGATGAGTTTCAAATCAAAGGAGTATTCTACATCAAAGCCTTTGGAGCTAATACATACTAACTTATGTGGGCCAACAATGACAACAAGCTTGCAAGGTGAGAGCTATTTCATGTTATTAATTGATGATTATTTGAGGATGACTTGGGGTTACATTTATAAAAAAAAAAATTGAAGCCTTTGAGAGATTCAAGGCATTTGCGGCCTTAGTAGAGAATGAAACTGGGTTAAGATAAAATTTCTAAGTTCAGAAAGAGGAGGAGAGTCCACATCAAGTGAATTTGAATATTTTTGTGAACAACATGAAATTAGAAGACAATATTCAACCCCAAGAATTCCACAACAAAATGAAGTTTTTGAGAGGAAAAATAGAACTGTTCAAGGAATGGCAAGAGCCATGCTGAATGAGTAATCTTTTTCATTCAAGGGGTAACGCTTTTGGCCAGAGCTATGAACCGGAATACAACCATTCAACAATACCACCCCAATGGGGTTTGAACCTTGGTGGCAAGAACAACAATGCCACCAATAAACCATCACACCATGCCAATATTGGCACTGAATGAGTCTAATCTTATTGACACCTTCTAAAAATATTGGGAAGGGATCTATTTCTTTTGGGGAGGGCACTTTCAATGATGTTTTTGTGTACCTCATTTGACGAACAATCTTCTTTCCATATATTAGATTACACATGGAGATGGAAGGACTGTGGAGTTCACTCCTGATTTAGTTATCATTAGAGACTTAGAGAGTAGAAAGATTCTTGCTACTGGGATGGTTGAACACTCATCTCGGTTGTACATGTTTGTAGATTTTGCTTCTAATGATGATATTGTTCCTTCGGCTATTGATCACACTTTTAGTGTGGAACATGATTCTGAGACATTTGGCTTCTTGAACTTGGGAGTTCTCACATTGGATCTCGTTCTTGAGCCTTGCATTTCATCTCCTCCATCTTTTGCTGCATTTGATGATGCTCGTATTGGTACAATTTTGGCCTCTTACGATTTAGTACAATAGGATCTACATCGTCTTCCAGCTATATCTACTTGGGATGCATATTTGACAGGCATTGCTGGTTTGTTTGTTGAGTCCCACATTTCAGATTTGGGAGACACCATTGATTGCATACATCTTCTCTTTGATGGAGGTGATCCTTTTTTAGTTGTGAGGGAATACTTTGACCCTTTGTTCATTCTCTACATGATCACTCTTTGTGGTTTGACATGAGTGTGGATACTTTTGGACAACATTTGGAGGAGTCTTCTTTGTCTTTATAGGAGGAATATTTATCTTTTGAGTGTGTTCTACATTTGTCTCTAGGAGATTCTATATTGACATCTTCAACTGTGTGGCCTAGAACACCTATTTGGAGTTTGTTTGCATTCGACATTGACATGGAGACACTTGAGAATAATTTAGAGACATCACATATCATTCTTCTTCCCACATCTTCCTTTTAGGAATGGGAAGGCATCTTGCATATCATTCTAGTTTTGTTTCTTCCTAAGGGGAGGAATGTTGTTCAGTGAGATTGGATCATCTTCAACATTCAATGTCAAGCTTCTACTAGTGTAGGAGACTCATTATTAAGGGGGGGCCGCATAGTCTATCTTATTCTCTTTTATGGGGGTATTTTTCCTTGCATGGGGTTTTGTCCCTCTCATTCATCATTGAGAGCATTTTGTATTTCATCTCTCTTTTGGGGAGGAGTTTTGTCCTACTAGGTTTTCTCCTTTTATTTGGTTGTGAGATATTACATTGCATATGTACATGGGTACATAACATGGCCTCTTAGTCGAGACCCATATTTACATCTTTGTATAATAATCAACTCCCTAAGTTGTACTTAAGAGCCGGGGGGAGGGGGGAAGTGTTGGTGTAAATAGGTGTTTTACCTATCTAGGTCCTATTTACATGTTACATTCACTTAGGTCCTAGGAGGGAATCTTTCTAGATAGTGTTAGTTGTTGCTAGATCTTATCTTATCTTTTGGCATTTAATGCTTGTGTCCTAAGTCATTTATTATTTGTTGAGGTAGTTGTCTTATTATATAGGATTAAGACACATGCCAAGATCTTGTCTAATCTTATCTCACACTTTGTATTTATAAGCATGTCATCATTTGTATATCCAAGACAATTTAATTCATTTGAGTTAGTCCAATATATTACTGCAATCTTGAGTATTGAATATTGGCCATCTCTTGCATCCATTATTACAAATCTTTGTTCTTGCTTTTCTCTCTTGTAGAAGATTATTTTTGGTTTTTGCAGGTGATCCTGGAGGCTTGAGTCCTTGAGTGACTCTAACAAAAGGGATAAGGACTAGTGGCATGATTCCCTAGTCACTAGTAGGATGAGGGAGGATGACAAGGGGTAGTGTTATGCCACCTCGATAGGATAGGTGATTTCCAAGATCATAGGCGTGCTTTTGAAATCATGGGAGGAATAGAGAAAAAAGATAAAAGGGCATGGGAGAAGATGGATGAGAAGAGATATAGATGATGGAGAGATAAATAGAGAGGGAGGATGGATGAGAATTATGTTGTAGTGGTATAAGAAACCTAGATTTGATATTGGACATGCTGTTATGCACCAAGGTATGAGGAACTCAGGTGACAATGTGCCAAGTACATCATCAAAAAGGTCAAGTGCAAACATATATGGCTTATGACGCCATGATATGAAAGACCATGATGGACCTATGGAAATATGGTGCAAATACATGTTAAATGCAAACAATGATAACACACAATAAATAAGAAAGTATGCACAACAAGCTAAAAAACAAACTAGGATTGCCCCTAGTTAAGCTAAAAACTGATTGATTGATTGATGGATTGATGATGACGGGGATAAACAAAAATAATGATAATAATAATGCATTCCCTAAGGCTTGGGAAGTATATTTCGTATGATGATAATTTGATTAAATTTAATCAATGGATTATTAACTGATTTAGATCAAATTGATGGATTATTGTGATTATGTGCTAGATTGCATGATTGGATTGTATGGATTAGGATTGATTGCACTTGGATGGAATAATTTGGTATTTTTGGATTGGATAGATAGATGGAGAATAACTGGATTGGATAGTATGGGATTACATGGAAGATACTATGGTTAAGATAGAGGAACATATAAGAATCAATGACAAGGCTTGGTAAAAGATGGAAGGATGGAGTGATTTATTGGATAGGAGATAGAGGGATTAAGTGTACAGATGATGATAGGATGTTTAGGATAAAAGGATGGAGATCCAAGGACTACTTTGCAAAGAAATGGAATTCCCCACACTGGATGCAGTATAAGTGAGGATAGATGGATGACAATAAGGGATGCGTAAGATGGGAGAATACTCTACATAAGAGATATAGATGGTAGAGGAAGTAAGATTTATATTTTTCAAAGCATGGATATATATTTTTTCCCTAGCTTGATCAAGATCAAAGGTGGAAAGGGAGGATGTATTTGGATAAGATGGAGGAAGGAGATAGGATGAGGGATATGGAATGAAGGATATTGGAGGATGTGGATAAGATGTGGTAGGTAAGATAGCCTAACCATGATGTAAGACAAGATCATACTTGCCAAAATTTTAATATGATGTCAAAAAATTGTGCTCTAATAGTGATGAATATTCATCATATGATGAATATGCATTACAATTAGATATCAATGACAAGAGTTATTCAAAAAAATTCTCATCGTCATTTTTAATGAAAAGGAGGAGATCCATCACATTCATAATTGTGAGTCTACCAACACCAACTTTAGATTGAGAATACCTTCAAATGAATAAATCCAAGCTCTATCAATTGTAGCAGTTGCTTAGGTTAAGATTAACTATAATTTGAGGAGTAAAGGAGAAAATAATAATGCATATAATACAAGGAGCATTTTTATTAAGGAGAGATGAGGAACAAAGACATTGTGATTCAAATAATAGAAATGAAGCAAAAGGAAAAATAGGAAGTGTTTAGATGGCACATGGAGATGCTACTTTTCCTAGGCCCAAATCCAAAATTCAAGGTTCAAAAGATGAGTAATGTTCTTATAAATAGGTACATATTCATAAAGAGGGTTTGACTAAAGAAAAGGAAAATTCTATTCCTATCATATCAAATGGCACTTCTAATTATACTTTTCCAAGGTACATACCATTGGACATGGCCCAAGTTCATCGTCAAGTCAAATGTTTCAACACCTTTACTAGAAATGATGAGAATAAATGACCATAAGGGCATATCATTGGTCCTCATTGGTGATGTTTCACTAAGTACTTATATTAAATAAAATATGTTAGTGAAGAAATAAAAATTAGAAACTAGATCAATAAAGTTTATAATAAGGGAGTGAGCTCTAAAATGCTTAAGGTATATTTAGGAACCACCCTAAATAATTCCCATCTCGGGTGGAGCCATTATGTGTGACTTTATCGGTGAATGGCAAGTTATTGTGAAATTACATGATTGACTGTAAAGCCTCAACATATATCTTACCATTACAAGTTATGAATTAGTTGGGTTTTCAGGTAAGAAAATATTATATAAAATATTTTACTATGTATTCTAGGGAAGTGTTTGTTATAGGTGTAATGAAAGATGTTGAATTTAAATTACTTATCTTCCCTAAGAAAACTTATAGGATGAATGCAATTATGATAGACATCCCTCCTCAATATGGGATTCTTTTATCAAGAAGGTGATCAGTAGTAGTGGGAGGAAGTATTCAAATGGATTCATCTTATGATGTCATTCCTATAAATAGGTTAGAATGGGTAGAGAAATAAGATCTCCATCAATTGTCAATGAAAGTGAGTTTTATGAGGAAGTACGCTTCATAGAAATAGATTTGGACAATTTTAGAGTTGAAGTTAATTAACCAGTTCAAGATAGACCAAAATTTCATGATAAGGACATTAAAGAAATAACTAAAGACAATGGTATCTAGTTAATGAATTTTTATGACACATTGTCAAAAGAGGGAGATTGAGTTGTAATTATTCTTATATCTCCAACTAGAAAGCCTTTTGAATCTTCCTACACTTTTTTTTGAATGCACAAACAATATGGATAAATACGAAGCCTTTCTGTTAGGACTGAATATGCCAATTAAACATAAGATTAAACCCTTAAGAGTTATAGGTGATTCAAAATTGGTGGTCTCACATGGAAGATCAAAATATGCATCTACAAATAAAAAACTCAAACAATATAGGGATTTTATGGGACGCTGTTGATTTTTTAATGCATTATCCATTGATGGGGTAGAATGAGGAAGAAATGACATGGTTTCTTTCCTAGCTTACATAGTGATTAGGTTTAAAGAATTTAATTTAGTTGAAATTTCAAAAGTTGATATGTTAACTAGATCTTATACATGTGAACATATTCCATTGACAAGTTTTTCATGATGAACAAGACCTATTCAAGTTTCTTAATCATACTAATGAGTATCACAGTCAAGAAATAGATTTTCAATTTTTTGTTGAAAATGTTGATGGAAAGGAAATTATTTTTGGAAATGACATCATAAAATTGAATACTAACAAGATTCTAAAATTATTGGTAGCTCTAGAGCAAGTGTTTGATGGAGAAAATAAACACATTGTCAAGCCAACTCTTGTACATGAGGACTTGTAAGAGATCAACTTGGAGATATATTCAACACCCAATAATATGTTTATTTGTAAGAAAATAGATACTAAAATTAGAACCATGGTTATTTCTTTGTTAAGGAAATATGCTAGAGTTTTTGCATGGTCATATGACAATCTTAAGGCATATAGAGAAGATTTGATTCAACACAAAATCCCTTTGAAACCTAATGCTAAGATTTTTAGATAAAAAAGGGAAATTAATCCTACTTTAGCACCCAAGATGTAGCAAGAGCTATCTAAATTCAAAGACGATGTGATGATTAAACCCATTAGAAGTTCACTTTGAGTATCTACTTGGTTCTTGTGAGAAATAAAAATGGTGATATTTAGCTATGAGTGAATTTCAAGAATTTGAATGTCTTCTCTAAAATATAATTAACTCTTGCCCAACATGGAATCTATGTTGTAGAAGGTGACTAGTTGTGAGTTTTCATCCATGATGGATGAATTTTTAAGATATAAATAGGTAATATTGAAGGAATTAGAGTTGTATAAGACAATTGTCACTACTCATTGGGGGACATGTGTATATGCTAGAATATCATTCAATATGATACATATAGGGGACAATTTACAAAGAGCTATGTATATTTATTTCTCTAACTTGATAGACATCATTATGGTAGTTTACTAGGATGATCTAATTGCATTTTCAAAGAAGGTTGAAGATCATGGTATGCACTTGGAAAAGGATTTCAAGAGATATATGAAATATGGTATCTCTTGAACCCTAAGAAATATATGTTTGTGGTCACAAAGGGTAAGTTCTTGGGTCACATTATATCAAAGGATGGAATAAAGATTGATCTAGATAGAGTTACTACTATAGAAATAATTACTTAGCCAAAGACAATCAAAGGCATCCAAACATTCTTTGGGAATATTAATTTTCTCAAGAGATTTGTTGTAAACTTTGCTAAAAGAACCAAATGCACATTCCAAAGATGTTGAAGGGACAAACTATAATATGGGGAGAAGAACCAACAAAATATTTTCAAGATATTAAAGAAGCAATCAAGTAGGTTCCATCGTTGGCTTCTCCTAACTTTTCAAATCCTTTCCAATTTTTTTCCTTTGCATATTTTCATAGTTACTGCTACACTATTGTAAAATAATAATGATGGGTTTGAACAACCAATTTCATTCTTTAGCAAATATCTTCAAGTTGTTGAATTTAGAGTATGATATTATGGAGAAGTAGGATTATGATCTAGTTAAAACAGTAAAAAATTTCAGACCTTAATTTGGTATGGGCTAAAATTATTGCCTATGTACCCCATGCTAAAGTGGACATTTCAACTTAACAAGAAGTTATTGGCTTAAGATGTAGATGGATAAATAAAATTCAAGAATTAAACATTAATATTTAGATTACCAAATTGGTTAAAGGATAAGGGTTAGCTAAACTTATGATAGAGTCAAATTAGGAGATTGCAAAGGCCAATCACCTAGAAGAAGTCTTAGAGAAAAGGTGTAATTTAGAATAATCTCTTTGGTATAGAGACAAAATACTATTTATATCATCTCAGTTTCCAAAATCAAATGAATGATAGTTAAAAAGAATTGAAATTGCATGTGATGAAGTATGATATTGTCAACCATGAATTGTATTGGAGAAACATAGATGGTATCCTCCTAAAATATTTGTATAAAGATGAAGCCAATAGAGTGCTAAAAAAAATGCATAGTGGAAATTGTGGTGGTCATTTTATGGCCAAAACAATAGCTCACATAATCATCCAAGTAGGGTATTAGTGGCCCATATTGTTATTTGATACTCATAAATTAGTAACTTGTTACACTTGCTAGAGATTCTCTAGATTAAATTAAAATAATTGGAAGCTTTATTGTTAAGGCTTTTGACAATGAAATCTCCTTTTCAATAGTGGGGAATTGATTTCATTAGTGAAATCATTGAAAATTCTAGTGGGGGAGTCAAATGGATACTAGTAGCAACAAAATATTTTACCAAATGGATTGAGGCCACCCCTACCAAAAAGGAAACTAGTAAATTTTTCATTGATTTTGTTATGAAATATATTATCATTAGATTTATGGTCCCAAATATACTTATAATAAAAAACACAATGTGTTTTAGGTCAATGGATTTTATTGATCTTTGTTCAGATTATCCAATGAAGTTATCCCATTCATCCCCATATCATCCACAAGGGAATGATTAAGATAAATATAGAAATGAAAATTTGATGAATATCATCAAAATAATATTGGGGAAAAATAATAAAACATTGGATTCAAAATTGAGACTATCCTTGTGGGCTACTCATCCACACCTAAAAAATCAACTAGAAAGTCCCCTTATGAATTGGCGTATTGTATAGATACTACATTGCATGTAAAAAATGATTCTTATATACAAATTTATACAAGAATCTATTGAGGAAATGGATGATGCTATGAATAGAAGAACTAACCAATTGATCGAGCTGGATGAATTTAGGAGAAAATATAAAATTGTTAATATAAAGAAACAACAATAGGTTAAATCCTTGTTTGATAAAAGAGCTAGCCATATGATGTATGAAATTGGTGATGTAGTATTGGTATGGAATGCTGAGTTACAAGTTAAAGGAAAATATGGAAAAATCAATCCCTTATGGTTGGGGCCATGCACCATTGTGAATTCTTATAGAGAGGATTCATACTTTATTGAGGGACTCATTTGATAATTTCAAGTTACATGTCCATGGACAATTCTTGAAACATTATTTTTCTTAATCTTTTGCTCATTTTTCATGCATGGTAGTTTAGGTTTCCTCTCCTTGTTTGGTCTTGTGTAACCATGGTTGTTTGTTACCCATGGTGACATGTTTTTAGTTTTTGATTTGTTTGTCTATGTGTGGTCTACAACCTAGATTTTTTTGAATACTTATCATATTACTTTGAATATGAATTTTTTTTTTGAATACTTATCATATTACAATGAATATGCAATTTTTTTTTGAATACTTATCATATTACAATGAATATGCAATTTTAGGTTATGCAATTTTTTCATGGTTTTAGTGGTCATATCTTGTGAGGTTTATCCATAACCTAAAACCCCATGACTTATGTTTTAAAAAAAAATTGTGCTCTTGATTTCTAATTTGTCGATCATTTTGAACTAGTCAAAAATCACTTAAGTCACTTTATGAATGTCTATAAACTCATTTTTTGATCAAACCTCTCAACTAGGCTATCAACTAAAGCTTTGCTTCATTAATCAAATCATAGAGATTAGATAATATGCATTTTAAAAGGTTTTGTGGTCCTTGCTTTCTACCTACATGTTGAGTTATAATTGCATCATTTGTAAGTTAGTACAGTATGACTTCACTCAAGTTATTTATGCTTGAATTTTCACTCTTGTACTTTATCTTGACATGTGTCCTCGAGAGTCATTTTGATCCTAAGTAGACCCCACTAAGATGATGTCACTTTTGGTTAGTTAGCACAACCTCATTGGTCTAACGCAAAGCCCATTCACAACATAGTTTCATATCCTCAAATACCATTGGTCTAACACAAAGCCCATCCACAACATAGTTTCATCAAATACCATTGTAACACAAAGCCCCTTCACAACATAGTTTCATATCCTTGCAACCTCCAAATTTTTGACAATGTGATATGCTAAAACCCATCTCATGTAGTGACTAGGCTTGAATGGTATGAGCTTCTCATATTAGATAAGAGGATCCATTGTTGTTAGTTGGTATTGAATGAAATTAGCTAAGATAAGTGTCATTCTATATTTAGAATGCACGTCTTCTTTCTAGTGTTACTTGAAAATAAAATTTTAAATTCCTTCCATTGAAGGTTATGATTTGTGTTTTCCATCCATTTAAATCTTCATAAATAATCAATAATTTATATTCAATGATAATTAATGGCTCACGACATGCCATGCATACTTTAGCCCATATGAGAATTCAATGTGAAAGGTTGTGAATGGCATCAAATTTTAAAGTTGCTCCTGAAGCCTATGGTATTACTCTCAGCCTTCTTAAAAAGTAATTGAGAAAGTATTATGAAAGGTGTGACATATTTACTTGTCTCTCTTCTATTGGTTTCAATTCAAGGAAATTAAAGTGATGTTGAAATGATTATGTTTCAAAAATTCTCTCTGTATTAATAAGTATTTGTATTGCTGGGGTTTTTAGGATTAAGGTCATTTGCTACTTCTTTGGGTCATCATAAATCACTCCTTTATATCCTAGTGCATTCCCATCACTAGGAGAGTTTAAAAAACACATAATGATTCAAAGTGTATCTCAAGGTGGTAGAGAAGTGAGGTTTAAAATGGGATCTTTTGAGCTAACTTTTTGGTTCTAACAAGAGCTCAAAGCATGCCCAGGGCATAAGAATCCCCTCTGAAAGTTTTCATGACAAAGCTAAGTTGATTAAGGATACAATTATTCCAATTCAAGAATGGGAATTGTTTCAATTCTATTACTATTGTAGCACATGGGATAACCCCATTTTCAACATTTGGAGGTTGGATTTAGGAAGTTGGTGGTTCCTAATTTATTTTTAGTGTTAATTAATTCTATCTATAACAAATACAATGTTAACACTATAACATTATACAACTATGAGGTTACACAATCATTAACAATGAAAAGTGAATTAATAAAAGAACTCTTCAAACTCATTCCCTAAGAAAATATTAAAATTTAATTTTGGTGCATTGCACAAAGAATATAGAAGGTATAGATCCAATTATAGAGTCTAATGGATGCCAAATCATAGGAAGAGAAGTCCTAGTAGACCAAGACCCTTTTCAAAGAGTGAATTGAAACCTTTCAATGAGTACATATTTGAGGAGTATTTTAAAATAACAATATGCATTGTATTAGGTGCTGAGAATTGATTTTAAACCTCAAATACCAATTCACATGATGTTGGCAGTTGATATTCAATATCGACATGTCAAAGGAATTTTAACTTTGCATCTTTCATTGCTGAGGTGATCCATAAGGAGTTGGTATCTTTTAAGAATGATAACATTATTCCTTATTTAAGGTGGCATTCCATGATGTGTCACATCCTATACATAATTTAGGAAAATTTTGGGATGAAGCCTTGCAGTTGAGATGACAAACCAATGAAGGAAATCTTACTCCTATTCAAGAATAAACTCATATTTGGATTCACATTGTTGCTCATCAAACTATGGTTTATTCAAGAGATATTTTGTGTAGGTATTATTGGTGTTATTGGGTCACAAGAGGATAATATTATTTGATACTGTTATGGATTTATTGAGACCTAAGAAACAACATATCGAGGAAGGACATGACCACAATTAGGGCCATTGGATTTTCCATTCAAATATAAAGTGCATTAGGGTTTATGGAGAAAATGTCGAGCCACATGCTTGGAAAAAGTGGGTGATATATAGGGTGGATTTTCTTGAGATCATGTGGTAGTTAAATAATTGTAAAAAGCTTCAATTGAAACAATGCAAAAGGGTTCATTCTTTCCAGCAACGTTGAAGTTCTTATACTTCACCATTATTTTGAAAGAAGGATTAGAACTCTTGGGTTATATATTAATGGGGTATAGGATAATAATAGAAAAGAGAATAATTTTTTATATAGAGAACTACATTGATCAAGTCAGAAGAAGAGTGGAGGAGTCTTCATGTGAGCACCGATTTACTATATATAAATATATGATTAGAAATGTCACATTTTTGGAAATGGAATGATTAAGAGGAGATAATCAAAATTAAGAACATGACCAAATACTTAATTAACCTCAAAATTTAGCTAAAAAAAGAGACCACGAGTTAAAGGGAAATCATACTTAGATATATAGTCTATTCATAAAGGTTATTTTTTTTGCCAATATTCTTAAATTTCAACTACAATGGTGCCTTGGTATTTTTGGAGTTATTCAAGGTTCTCTTGCCTCAAACTTTTTGAATTTAGAGGAAGAAAGAGAAGAAATCTTCTAAGAATGGGTGGAATTGGAATGAAGATGGTCTTGTCTCTCGGACACCTGAGAGTAGGCCTGAATTGATATAACTATTTCCAATTGAGAATGATGTATGTGTTATATGGGAAAACGTAATCTAGAATAATTGGTGAATTAACTTAGATCAATCCTTTCTCCATGATGCAGGAGCATCCATGGCTGAAAACAATCTTGCATCAACCAAAAATAATTAAATTTTGATGTGAATTGGCTTGGACTATTGTTTTATGTCATGTTTTGATTTTCTTGTCGAAAAATCAAAATTTGAATAATTGGACAAAAATTTGATTGCAAAGTTGTACTGGGAAAAGTGTCAAAAAATGCAATTTAAATGTTAAAATTCCAAAAATCAAGCTTGGGCGTGGGATTCTTGGGGGTTATGAAATTATTGCATATTATTTAATTTTCCTTATTGCTATAGGTAGGAATGGGACACTCATGATGTGCATGCTAGGAAAATTTGAATTTGAATTTGTATTTGTGAAGGGAGAGAATGAATGTGTCGACTAGTGGAGGTCTGTCTTCTTGAAAGTTGTGCAAACATGCATTGGGGAGTCAAAATTTGTAATTTATGAAAATTTATTGATTTTCTAGTTAGGGAGAGTTTCTAGTTGCAAGAGATAGTAGTGGAAAGAAGAAATGATTTTACACTATATTGTTTTAATTTTTCAGTTCTAGAATTGCGAGTTTTAGAGGTTGGGGCGTGGCTTTTGTTGGAGAGTTGTTTTCAGACTTGTATTTTTAGGTTGGAGGTGATAATCAACAAGTAACTTGGAAAGAGCATTGGTGCAAGGTGCCATCAACTCCCAAAAGCTAGTTGCAAGTAAAGAAGGAAAAAATTGTAAGATGGAAGATTGATGAGAACTCACCAATAGATGATCTTGTTGCATGTAATAAATCATAGAATCTGATTTTTTATTATTTTTCATCAGTCCAGAGGGCTGCATATGTTGTCTTTCTAGTTTGATTGTGATTTCCAATAGTTGTAGGAGACATTGAGTAATTAAATTATCTTATGTGTTGTTGATTTGAAATTGTTTTAATCAAATTTCATAAGTTTTTATTGTGCATTTTGAGTGTACTGAGAGTTCCAGGATCTCTCTTACATTAGTGGTATCAGAGCAAGTTGTTCTTGAGTTTGTAAGCAAAGCACTGAAGAGAGGTAGTTTGCAATACGACCAATGATTTGTGGGTGTTGTTGAAATGGCTTTTAGAGTAGCCTATCATGGTAGGGGAAAAGTTAGAGGTGGAGGTAGAAACCCTCATAGTATGAAAGAGTTTGGATTCCTTAGAAGGCAAGTAGAGACATTGCAGGAAGAGCTACACAAAAGAGTTGTGTATAGGGAAAGAGATGAGAGTGAAGATGAAGTTGCGAATAGGGAGTCATTCAAAGAAGAAGCACAAGATGAAATAGATCCTGAAGAAATCAAATTATTGAGAGCCATTTCCAAGATTGGAAAAAGACCAATGGCGGAGGTCTCAACATTTAATGGAAGCTTGAATCTAGAGGAGCTCATAGATTGGATAAATGACATGGAAAAATTCTTTGAATTCAAATAGATTGAAGACCTTGACAGAGTGAAGTTTGCAAAGACAAAGTTGAAAGGACATGCAAGTATTTGGTTGAGAGAAATACAAATTAAAAGAGATAGGAGAGGAGAGGAAAAGATTACAAAGTGGGATACAATGGTTGAGAAGCTTAAGGGATAATTTATTCTAATGGATTATGAGTTGGAATTATTAAAGAAGATGCATGGATTGAGGTAACAAGGAAAATTGGTTAAGGAATACACAGACGAGTTTCACACTCTATTGATTAGAATAGGACATTCAAAATCCAACAAGGAGAAGGTTACAAGATACATCAAAAGACAAAAGCCAAACATTCTATAGTGTAGGAAAATGTACTCCTTTACATTTTCACACTTTGTTTGGATCCCCTCAATTAAATTAGACTTAATTATGCCTTAATAATCCCTATTTTACATCTACAAGCCTAATAAATTACATTTTCCGAAGGGGAAAGCTGACAACAATTAATGCCCACATTATTAATTACCTTGAGCAATGTGTGTTCTTGGAATAGGTACCTAGGACCCATTTGCCCATGGGTGAATGGGTCCTCCATAGGACTTTTAAACCAAATTTAAAATATGTTTTTGGTAGTATTTTAATGTCCCCAAATTCAAATTTTAATGTCAGCTTGTGATGTTCAATTTTTGGGAAATTAAGGATAGATACCAATAAATATATTTTTTTGGAGCTAACATTGTGATGTAGGTTTCAAAGATCCAAGTCAAGATTCAAGTCAAGATTCAACCATCAAGATCCACATCCATTGAAGCCATTTCATGCAAGGTCAAGATCAATATTTTAAACTTCCAAAGGTTTATTTAAGGATTTGGTGAGTTGCAACATAACATTGTTCATTCATCATTCCTTTCATGTTTCATTATTTCAATTCAAGTTTAATTACCAAAAAAAGGTTTGGCCGAGGAAAACCCCCATACACCAAAAACAAATATTTTCTCCTCTTTGCGTGTTTTGAAGATCTTAATTAGTTGAAGAAGGATTGAAGATCTCAAAGTTGCAAAGTTACAAAAAGTTGTCAATATTGTTGTCAATCCATAGAATCTCACTTGCAGACCTCATTTCCGACATCAAAGCCCATATCAAACAGAAGCTACAAGCTGGCACCAGAGAATCCCAAAAGCTGAGCAAAACCTCTACACAGAGACCCATTCACCTATGGGCGAATGAGTCCTAGGTAGCCTCCTAAATCTGCATTTTGGTGATAGGTACACATCACTCTACCATTTCCAAATCTTTCTTAACTTTTCTGTTTCTATTTGTATTATGCTATAATTTGATGTTTCAAGTTTGAATGAGAATAATTGAGTTGATTTAATATTTTTAGTTTGTCTCCCAAAAGTGTTGTTTAGGTTGATACCCCCGTCCTTGATCATAAGGAAGTCAATAGATTCCCTCATTGAGTTGACTCACCTAAGCGTTGTAAGTCAATTCTTTGAGTGGATCTCATTTCCTAATGACATAAAGGAAAATAGGTCCATCCATATCAAACACACCATATCACACATCATTTTTCTATATTTTATTTTGGTGAACTTATTTTTCAACAGTTCATTTTGGTGAACCTAAATTTTAAACATCATAATTTTTGATTTGGAACCTTAGATCTGGATTTGCATTGTTTTGCATTAGTTCACATTTTTAGATCTCTCAAATTTGCATTAGTTTGATTTGCATTTTAGGGTATTAAAGTGCATTTTGGCATAGTTAAAAATTTGAAAATTCAAGAAAATTGGCCTAGTATTAGACTCATTTTGCATAGTGCTTACATAAATTGCATGATCAATCAATTAAATCAAAATTGCATCTCAAATTAGGTCTTTTTGCTTGTCATTTAGCATCATTTCACACTTGCATTTAGATTTGATTTACTAGAAATATGAAATTGCAATTACCTGTAGTAGAGGAGGGGGATCTATTGCTCACGAGTCTCTTGCTTTCCAAGAGAATCCTAGGGAACGAATTGCCCTAAACTACCTCAAACTTAGCTTAATCGAATGGGAAGGCTGAATAAAGAAATTGCAAAGAACATAATATCAGGAATGACTTTCAGAAAAACTACTTCAAAAATTGGAAGAGTAGAATTAGGAGATTTCAGTCACAAAAGGTGTAGCTCTCAGGAAAAGGATGGCAACATGTGATTAGGACGCCAATGCGACGTGCTGTAGTCCTAGAAGGTCATTGGCATCTTGTACGAACATTGAGTTAAAACCATTGAACAAAAATGTAACAATCCTACTAACATTCCCATTTTTGAGGTTTGTCTAACTAAATAGATTAACAGTAAATAGTAAATGCTAGAAAATACTAAGAAGAGTGAAAGATTTACTTATGAAAGGTCCTGCATTTGAGATATTCCTCCAAGCTTCACTTGGACAACCTGCACACAAGATGAATAAGGAAAAATGTTGGGGCTATTTTGGGGCTTGCCACAGTCAAATCCATGTTTTGGTGTTCCCACCTTTACGAACAACTAGATAGATAGAAAAAGTGGACAAAGTAAACAAATAGGAAGTGATAAAAGAAATTCCCGCTCAAGGAGGAGAACTTGTATCACAAAATAGCCAATGATCAAATTATCTATTCACAAATAGACAAGAATCAATAGAGCGTTACCAACAGTTCATGGCCCCCTCTTGATTGCACAGACACACTGTTGAATGCTTGCAAGAGAGCTTTGGCTATTGGAGGGCCTTAGTCCAGTAGGGCTTTGCTGTAGGAGAAAGATCGTGAAGAGAAAAAGCAAAGAATATTGAAAGATTGAAGTGTTTGAATGAAAAGAGAGAACCCCCAAAATGAGAGTAAAAAGAGAGTTTTGTTGCTGCATGAGGCGGGAGGAGCCATTACACTCAAAATTTTGACTATAGGGACACGTGTCATGAGTAAAGATTTTGAGATTCCCATTTCAAACTTTGAGAAACCATGTGGATGCTAGTGCACTGCACAGACGTTTGAGCGCCACGTATGGATGAACTGGATGTGGATCTTGATGACTTGAGTTGATGCTTTGAGTGCTTGAACTTGATCTTGAAACCTACATCACAATGTTAGCTCCAAAAACATGCATGATGTAAGAAGACTTTGACATGATGAATAAATCTTGATTGTTGTAAGAAATCTCTGATATATTTGCTCTTGAATGCTCTTGATCATCAAATTTTCTCTTGTGAAGTGACATAAAAATTCTACGTGAAACTTAGTGAAATAACCTTGTATTTATTGGTATGTATCCTTAATTTCCCAAAATTCAAATATCACAAGCCAACATTGAAATATGGATTTGGGGACCTTAAAATAGTGCCAAAAACATATTTTAAATTTAGGTGCAAAGGTCTAGGGAGGGCGAATGGGTCCCAGGTCCCTATTCTTGGAACACACATTGCTCAAGGTAAAGTTTTATGTATTGGTATTAATTATTGTTGGGTTTCCCCTTCAGAAAATATAATTAATTAGGCTTGTAGATGAATAATAGGGCTTATTAAGGCATAATTAAGCTCAATTTAATTAAGAGGGCCCAAATAAGTGTGAAAATGTAAAGGGATACATTTTCAACACTAAATTAAGGCATTATTAAGTCCATTTTAATTAGGAGGGCCTGAACAAATCTGAAAATGTAGAGGGATGAATTTTTATACACTACATTTAGCCCCCACTTTAGTGAGAGGATGACCTTGCATCAAACTCACACTAAAGTAGACAATCAAGAGAGGTCTAATTATACAATCATTGGAAAGATAAGATGGAAAAGGTCAACGAGGATGATCAAGCCCCCAAGAACTAAGATCTCATGGAAAAGCAACAAAGGCACACAGAGACACATGCCTATGTTAATCATATATATGTAACAATGACAAGATACTCAATCATACAATGTCAAAGACTCAAAGAAAGACAGAAAAATAAATAAAAGGGATGGATCAAGCTTCAACTATTTTTCCAACTCAACGTGGATCAAACCTCAACTGTTTGTCCAAAAACATTTACAAGTGGAACTCGTTGTCCATTATGAAAACAAGCATGCACATTCACACGGGCTAGTGAAATCCGTTGTCCACTAGGTGAGCCCTCAAGAGTGGCAAACGAGAGAATCTTATTAGGCTCCCATACCATACCAAAGTTATACCTCCAATAACTTTAATAAGGCACCACAGAATATGAACTTTGAGCTTCATAAAGCTTAGAAAGCTGTGTTATGCTAAACACTTATGAACAAACAAGGCTCCACAAGCAAGGTGTGTTATGCTTGGTGGCCATGAAAAAGGGTTGTAACTTCGAGCTTCACAAGGTTAGCAAGTTGCGTTATGCTAAACACTTATGAACAAAATGAAAATAGGATAAGACATGTTCAAATGGGTTTTGCTTAGTTCACGTAAGGTCTATTGGATGCTGTGGTTGTGTTGCTGATATGTGGTTGTCATTGATGTCAACACTATTAGCAATGTTGCATTAGAGGCTGTATTGTCAAGGATATTGAGAAAATTGTTAAAGAATGAGTTGTAGGTTCCCAGTGGAATAGTGAGGGTCATGAAGGTGTCTTGCTTAGTACGTTTTTGATCAGTCATTGTGGATTAAAGGGTTTATTGCTGAGTGTACCTAGTTTATCCACCAGAAGTTTTAGAGGTTCGTGTGAAGATTTAGTCGTGTTATGAACAGTTGTGTTCTGATAGCTTTTTTGTGGCTTTAGTTAGTGTTCCTAATTAAAGTTGATGTGATTCTATTAATTTAAGTTGCTACGGATGCTTCTTTGTTGATTCTTGATGCTTGTGGATGTTTCTAGATCATGCTCTATCTTTATTGCATGTCCACGTTGATCGGTGTGCTCGTGGTCGGTGATTTTTCTCTTGTGTGTTCGGTTTTTGTGTTCTTGGCCGACATGGTGGTTGTAACGTATTGTGGATCCTTGGAGATTAAGATTTAAATGTTTGGCACCCTCGAGGATGTTGTTTTAAGTCTTCATTATATTTTGGCCGACGGTGTTCGATTCACATTTAAAATTTACTTGTAAATTTGGGCCGACATCATGTATATGTTCTATATTTTCATATTTCTTTTGGCCGACAAAGTTGTTGATGTAATTCCATGTTGCGGATATATAAGAGTGATTTTTTGAGCGAAGTGAAGTGTGCATAAGAGTGAATGTATGCCAGAGAAAGTGTAGATGTGCAAATAGTGTTCTAATCATTCGATTGCAGAGTAGAGTGTGAAGAAGTGTGAAGGAGTGCTTTTGTGCTTAATCAGAACTGTAATCAGGGTTTTGTAGAAGCTATTTTCTCAGTTCATACCCTGCGGATCTAATCCGAATTATTTGGGCAGTGAGCTCTAGGCAGTGTGCCTGAATGCATGTGCATTCCCATTATTCTTCTTTATACTATTAACAGGGTATAATACTGGGGACTGACATCCACCGTGGTTTTTCGCTTAGCAGGGTTTCCACATAAAAAAATCTTGGTGTTCTCTGTGTTTTTGATGTGTTGATTATTTGTGGTTTATTGTTAATTCATCAGATATGAGATTAAGGAAAGTTAAGTTTGAAAAGTTTAAATATTCTGACAACTGATTCACCCCCCCTTTCAGTTGTTTGTCCTTGTTTTGCCAACAATTGGTATCAGAGCAGGTTCCTCTGAAGAAGTTTAAAATTTTGAGGTGATCCGAGATGGCATCATACAAGAAGGAAAGTCCTAGATTCGATGGAACAAACTACTCTCTGTGGAAAGCTAGAATGGAGTGTCATTTGAAGTGTATTGGTGAACCCTTCTGGAAGATTACAAAAAATAAATATGTTATTCCTCAGAATGGTCCTTCCACTCCTGATGAGATTAAAGAGGCTGAGATTAACATTAGGGTTGTGGAAGCTTTGCTGAGTGCTTTGATAGATTCATAAATGACAAATGTGATGGATCTAAAGACAACTCGTGAGATTTGGAAGAAGTTGGAGACTTTGTATGAAGGAGATACACTTGTGAAGGTCGCTAAACTACAAAGTTTAAAAGACAAGTATGAAACTTTGAAGATGGGTGAAGATGAAAATATTTCTTCTTTTATGCAAAGAGTAAATGAACTTGTGTTGGGTATTAGATGTGCCGGTGGTACCCTGGATGAAAAAGAAATTGTAGCTAAAGTGCTCAGATCATTGCCTCCCTCTTACAAATCTAAGGTTCATGCTATTGAAGAGCTCAAAATAGTAACAACTGTGACAATAGATATGCTGATTGGTAAACTTGTTGCCTTTGAGTTGAGTGAATTTGGTGATTCTGCTCCCAAGACGGAATCTGCATTTAAGGCTTTTGTATCTAGAAGAAACAAGCAAAGATATGATCCGAGAGAAAGTTCTAGGAAGACATTCAAGTATGAAGAAGAGATGAAACAACTTGAAGATGAAGAAAGAGAGGTATAAGAGCTGGAAGCACTAATTGTGAAGAAAGAAGGCAGAGGGCAAGGTAAGTATAAAGGAAAGTTGCCTATTAAATGTTTCTCTTGCAATAAAATAGGTTATTTTGCTTCAAGGTGTCCTGAAAGAGTTCCTAGGTCTAAGCCTAACAAACCTAGATTTCAAAAGAAATGCTATTATGCTGAAGAAGGTATGACTGATGAAGAATCTGATAAAGAAAATGGAAATGAAGATGAATGGGTTTTCATTGCTATCAAGGAAAATGATCCGATGGCTACTGAATTTGCTAAAGTTGAGAAAGCTATTGCAACCTGAATTGAAGAAAAGGATGAGTGGGTTATTGACTTCGAATGCTCACATCATATGACTGGTGACAAAAGAAAATTTGTAAGTCTAGAGAAATATGACGGCGGGGTTGTAAGATTCAAAGATAACAATGCTGGTGTGATTCGTGGCAGAGGATCTATTTGTCTTGGTGGTAAACATAACACTGATGATGTCCTTTATGTTGAAGGATTGAAGCATAATCTGTTGAGTGTTGGACAAATGGTGGACAAGGGTTACGATCTTCAGTTCAAAGATGGAAGATGTAGGATACATGGAAGCTCTGGAAATATAATTGCTTCAGGTACAAAGACAAGAGGTAATATTTTTCACCTGAATGCTGCTAGTGAAAGTTGCTTAATTGCTTAAGTAGATGAAAGTTGGTTATGGCATAGGAGGCTGTGTCATGTGAATTTTGATAACATTGTCAAGGTAAGCTCCACTCAAGCAGTAAGAGATCTACCTAAGCTAGTGAAGCCTACTAACACAATATGCAAGGAATGTCAGATGGGAAAACATACTAGAGTTTCCTTTCGGAGCAAACATCACTCTAATGGAATACATGAATTGGTGCATACTGATCTGTGCGGTCCCTCCAGAATCATAAGTCTACAAGGAGAAAGGTACTTTATGCTGCTTATTGATGATTACTCTAGGATGATATGGGTTGCTTTCTTAAGAGAAAAATGTGAAGCATTAGAGAAGTTCAAAAGTTTCAAAGCTATGGCAGAGAATGAGACAGGTCTAAAGATAAAATGCCTAAGGTCAGACAGAGGCGGTGAGTTCACTTCCCGAGAGTTGAATTATTTCTGTGAAGAGCATGGAATCAGAAGATAGTTATCTGCTCCCTGAACCCCTCAACATAATGGAGTTGTAGAGAGAAAGAACAAAACAATTCTGGATGCTACTATAATGATGATGTTGGAAGGAAATGTGCCTCACATTAATTGGAGAGAAGCTGTAAACACTATTGTGTACACTCTAAACCGGGTAAATGTCAATTGTAATTCCGGTAAGAATCCTTTTGAACTGTGGTTTGGTTATAAGCCTACTATTAAATATTTCAAGATCTTTGGAAGCAAGTGCTATATTAAGAGAGATGAGGACATAAGAAATTTTTGATGCAAGGAGCGATGAAGGAATCTTTCTAGGTTACTCTAGTAAAAGCAAGGCCTACCAGTGCTATAATAGAAGATTGAGAAAAATGGTAGAAAGTCCAAATGCCAGAATTGATGAGGACTCTACTAGATCATCCAGATACCGTGGATATGATTCAGATGACTAGCAAGATAGTATAGACAAAGGGAAGAATAGTCAGACACAATCAAATTCAAATTGTTCCGGTAAATCAAGAAATTTGGGAAGGATAGACAAGTGGAAGTGCAAAAGAAAGAACATAAGAACCAGAAGTGTGAGAGAATCTTAAAATTCTGAGGTATGTAAGGATAAATCATTCTAAAAATCAAATTAAAGGAGATAAGAGAAAAGGTGTGCAGACTAGAAGAATGATTACAAAAGAGTATTGTCTGATTTCCAAGACTGAGCCTAGCAATGCCAATGAAGCTTGTAATGATGAACACTGGATGGAAGCTATGAAGGAAGAACTGATGCAGATTGAAAAGAATGATACATGGATTCTTGTTTCCAAACCTAAAGATAAAAATGTGATTGGTACTAAATAGGTCTTTTAGAATAAGCTAAATGAACAAGGTGAAGTGGTCCGGAATAAAGCAAGACTGGTATGTAAAGGGTATTCACAAATGGAAGGTATTGATTTTGAAGAAACCTTTGCCCGTGTTGCTAGAATTGAAGCTATAAGATTATTTCTTGCTTATTGCCACATATAATAACTACAAGGTCTATCAAATGGATGTGAAGTCAACCTTTCTGAATGGTGAGTTAGAAGAAGAGGTATATGTTGAACAACTGGATGGATTTCAACTAAATGATAAGGAAGACATGGTTTTTTGATTGAAGAAAGCTCTGTATGGACTCAAGCAAGCCCCCAAACTGGTATGCTAGATTGGATAAATACTTACTAAAACTTGGATTCAATAAAGGTACTACTGACAACAACTTGTATTTTAAGTTGGATCATGATAAAGAGTTGATTATTCAAGTCTTTGTTGATGACATTATTTTTGGAGGAGATGATGATCTATGTATGAAGTTTGCTGATGAAATGAAAAATGAATTTGAAATGAGTATGATTGGAGAAATGAAGTTCTTTCTAGGATTGCAAGTCACTCAGTTAGACAATGGTATTTTCATATCTTAGTCCAAATATGTGAGAGAATTGTTGAATTTTTTTGGCATGGGAGACTCAAAGCCTGTTGGTACACCCATGGTAACCGAATGCAAGTTAACAAAGAATGATGATTCTCCTAAGGAAAATCAAACAAGATATAGGTCAATGATTGACATATTGCTCTACTTAAATCAGAACACACTAAACATCATGAATGTTGTATGTATGGTTGCTAGATATCAAGCTAATCCAAAAGAATCTCATGTGATTGCTGTAAAGATAATTTTTAGATATCTGAAAGGAACAATTGATTTTGGGCTTTGGTATGCTAAAGATGATCATCTTACTTTGAGTGCCTATACTGATGTGGATTGGGCAGGAGATGTAGATGATAGGAAAATCACTAGTGGTGGTGCCTTCTTCCTAAGGAAGAAGCTAGTGTCTTGGTTGAGTAAAAAGAAAAATTCCATATCCCTATCAACTGCTGAGGCAAAGTATATTGCTGCTGCAAATAATTGTACTCAAGTGCTGTGGATGAAACAAATGTTGAAAGATATCAGAGTAGTATATGATGAGCATATTGTCATATACTTTGACAACTCAAGTGCAATAAACATATCAAAGAATTTGGTGCTACACTCTAAGACCAATCATATATCAATCAAGTTTCACTTCTTGAGGGAGAAAGTGAGTGAGAAAGAAGTCAGACTAGAGTATGTGCCTACCAAAGAATAGATTGCAGACACTTTCACCAAGCTGTTGCCAAAGGATACTTTTGAGTATCTCAGAGGGATGCTAGGGGTGATTACCCCTCTTGATATGAACTAGAGATGCATTGATTTGCATCAATATGTGCATTTCATGATCATATTCTGATCCAGATTGATGTTTCTGTGGCTACTACTTAGGGGGAGTAGTCAAATGTGCATATATGTGGTTCAAAGCTTGTATATGGAAAGATAATGCTTATCTTTTCCATTGATGTCAAAGGGGGAGAAGAGTAATGTGAAAAACCATTGATTATCTGGAGAAGAACCTTGTGGGGGAGAAGATCATGTTGAAGAGTTGAGAAGAAGAGTCAGAATCTAAGGGGGAGTAAGTGTTGTTTGAGAGTTGCATTGATGGTGTTTTTTCGCATCATGTGTTGCCATCAATGCAAAAGGGGGAGATTGTTGGATGCTGTGGTTGTGTTGCTAATATGTGGTTGTGATTGATGTCAACACTATTAGCATTGCTGCATTAGAGGATGTATATGTCGAGGATATTGAGAAAATTGTTAAAGAAAAAGTTGCAGGTTCCCAGTGGAACAATGAAGGTCATGAAGGTGTCTTGCTCAATACGTTGTTGATTAGTCATTGTGGATTAAAGGGTTTATTTCTGAGTGTGTCTAGTCTATCCATCAGAAGTTTCAGAGGTCTGCGTGAAGATTTAGTCATGTTATGAATAGTTGTGTTTTGACAGCTTTTCTGTGGCTTCAGTTAGTGTTCTTGATTGAAGTTGATGTGATTTTAGTAATTTCAGTTGTTGCAGATGCTTCTCTATTGATTTTTGATGCTTGTGGATGTTTCTAGATCATGCTCTATTTTTGTTGCACGTCTGTGTTGATCAGTGTGCTCGTGGTCAGTGTTTTTTCTCTTGTGTGTTCTTGGATGACATGGTGGTTGTAACGTATTGTGGATCCTTGGATATTAAAATTTGAATGTTTGGCACACTCGAGGATGTTTTTTTAAGTCTTCATTATATTGTGGCAGGTGGTGTTCAATTCACATTGAAAATTTACATGTAAATTTGGGTCGACATCAAGTATATGTTCTATATTTTCATATTTATTTTGACCGACGAAGTTGTTGATGTAATTCCATGTTGTAGATATATAAGAGCGATTGTTTGAGCGAAGTGAAGTGTGCATAAGAGTGAATGTATGCCAAAGAAAGTGCAGATGTGCGAATAGTGTTCTAATCATTTGATTGCAGAGCAGAGTGTGAAGAAGTTTGAGCGAAGTGTGAAGGAGTGTTTCTGTGCTTAACCATAACTGTAATCAAGCTTTTGTAGAAGCTATTATCTCAGTTCATACCCTACGGATCTAATCCGAATTCTTTGGGCAATGAGCCCTCTTGTATTTGAGCAGTGAGCTCTAGGCAGTGTGCTTGAATGCATGTGCATTCCCATTATTCTTCTTTATACTTTTAACAGGGTATAATACTGTGGACTAACATCCACCGTGGTTTTTCCCCTAACAGGGTTTCCACGTAAAAAAATCTTGGTGTTCTCTGTGTTTCTGATGTGCTGATTATCTGTGGTTTATTATTAATTCATCATATCTGAGATTGAGTAAAGTTAAGTTTGAAAAGTTTAAATATTCTGTGACAATTGATTCACCCCCCCTCTCAGTTGTCTGTCCTTGTTTTTCCAACAAGGTATCCTCTTAGGAAACATCATGCCTAATGTCTCCAAGAGAGGAAAAGTCTAGGATAAAAGATTCACAACTTAGGGAATGTAATGCACAACATCACCACTAAGAGGAATGTTGTATGCCAAGAAAGGTCACACTTTTGGAGGAAATCAAACCCAATGACACCACCAAGAAGAAGACACATCACAAGAAGTAAGAAGACCACATTATGAAGCATAAAATATAGTAAAAAAATTTCAAAATGATAATGCCAATGTATGCACTCACTTTAAAGAAATTGCTAAACACTATGTTGTGAGCAATTACTTTAAAGTAGCAATTGATAAATGCTAAACAAGACATGAGAGCTTATTTGGAAAGCCCTATGTCAAGCATATGTTTCCAAATGAAGATACATCATGAAAAAGGGGTTGCCCCCAAATGAAATCCTAAACACATAAGGGATCCACGGATTCGAGGTCAGCGTATGTATTTGCTACAATGATATTATAGAGATCAAAAATGTCATCATCCCACAAATACTCATAGAACTTGAAGAATGACACATAGAGAGAAAAAAAAATAAAAATATTTTGGGTCAACAACATATATAACACAACATCATCTCAAATAAACATCTATGCTAACATAAAGCATGTCAGAAATAATTACCACCATACAATATATCATCACATCACAAAATAAATCCACCATCGCTCCAATGTTAGAGATCAATACATCAAAACAAAGTACCAGGGTCTATCAAAGTGAAAACATGCTAACAAAAAACATAAGCAAAATGGAGGGGTACTACACACTTAACCTACTGAACCTAAGGTGCTCCTGCATCACTACATCAACAATGAATTGTCATCATCATCAATCAATATTTGGTTTTTAACTTGACTAGAATATTTTTTTTGTCTTTGTATCATTTGTACATGTATTCTTATTTTATTTTATGATTTATCATGTTATTTTCATATGTAATGGTCCTTGCCACTCATACTATCATAACAACAATATGGTCCTCCATATCATGACACCATATGATATATGCTTACTTGCAATCATTTATGTTGATTCAATCCTTCATGCATATGGTACATCATCATTATGGTCCATTAAATAATGATGCATAATGCCTATATAATATCAAAATATTTCTCTAACATATCACTCTCCTTATTGATTCTTAGCATGTACCTATACTTAGAGATCCACCAATATCATCCACATTAGACCATAATGAATATTTTCCATTATCCCAACCATCATTACTTATACCTTATCATCCTGGATATCATAACCATTATCCCTCTATCCATTTTTTGTATCTTCATCCATTTTTTTGTGTACTATCATCCATCTATTTTAATCAATTTCCTATTAATCCTTAACATCTATCCTTCAAATCAAATTCATAATAATCAATCTTTTTCATCCATCCCTTCCCTTCCAAATTTATTAATATCCATGTATTTTCATTCCATCCTTATCATCCTTGGTAATATCCATTTTTTAGAGTACACCTATGTTCTTTGAACCCACACATCCTCTCAAGGAGGCATCCCTTCACCAAGTCATTCAAAACTAAACTTAGAATTCTAAATCCAAATTCCATCCAAGCATTGAGGTATCAATTGAGGCTAATCCAATCAATTGATTTAATCTATTAATCAAATCGTAAAACCATCAAAACTAAAATCTTAATGATTGGGATATATTATCGGTAATGTTATTCCACTAAATTCTTATATTTAACCTCTTTGACATGAAATTACTTCTAGTCACTACACCATCTGAAAAGGGGAAAACATAAGTATTTAAAATTTATTTATTCACCACCCTTTCTAATCCCACGTCTTTAATATCAATTTCAAACATCATATTCAACATTTTTTGATAATTTACATTTCCTAACCATGTTATTCTCATTACCAAATAGATATAATAAAATACATTTATCTAATTAAATCAATATATGCATTACATTATCACCAAATTGATTAAAATAATCTTATTATTTAATTAGCACAATTCTTTTCTCATATGCCTAGCTAATTAAAGAACTAAATTATTTAATTTATCTTATTTTTATAATTAAATAATTTTTATTATTTAATTAATTTAATTGACACATCATAATTACGAACAAGTTCAATAAATTTATAATTTAACTATCTTAATATTCCCCCCCATCCCAAAATAAATGCATTTCCCTCCCAAATTTTAAATATATTTTTATAGTTGCAAAAAATTATTATTTTTAGTGAATACAGTCTTCGTATTCATCTTAAACAAATTAAATTCAGACCCTCCATTTTCTCCTTGATAATAGAAAACTATTCTCATTTAGTCTCCATCACAATTCTCATTCATAAATCTTGGATGTCCAACTCCCTTGCCAAAAATCTATAAATTGACACATGTTATCTTATGAAAATGAATAATCTAAAAATAGCATGACTTAGGGAATTATTGGAATGACTAAATTTTAACATGTTGATTATCATGATCATGCCCATTCTATCAATGGTGATGTATTGTTGAAATGTCAAACTTCATTTGCTCAACTTGAAGTGAATGCTAATTTAGAATAGAAAGAAGTGGCTTTCATTTTGTTTTCTATTTTATTTCCAAATTAGTGCTCATACAAACAAAATCAAGATTATTTAGAAAAGGAAAAATCTTCTTAAAAAATTGAAGGTTGTTATTAAATGAACACAATAGTGTAAAATTAGTTTTATAATAAAAAAAAAAAAAATAGAAATAGAAAAAATATCTTCAGAGAAAAATATATTTATACCTTGATCTTGTAATTGGCAATCTTTTAGCTAGGGAAGAAATTGAAACTTTTGCATGGATAACACTCTTTTAAATTAAAAAAATAAGATATAACTTAATAACTTTACATAGAAATAAATTTATGCCTTAGAATCTTATTGACAATCTTCTAGTTGAGAAATAAATTGGAACCTTTTCTCTTGAAAGTTGCCCATGTGAAAAAAAGGGTTAACGAAAATTCAATTCAAAATAGAAAAGAGAATATTAGAAAAATGATATGCATTTTTTATAACTCAATTGTGAAAGAGAAAATTAATTTGGGTTAGATTTTGAGTTTTAATATTTTTTTCCTTTTGTAGAGAACATATGCACTTGCTAAAAGATTATTGATAAAATACATATTTTTTAGCTTATTATTGAAAATTTAATTTAATTTTTCAAATAAGAGAAGTTTGAGGTGTGGAAAAACTTTATGTTGTAACTTAATGTGTGAAATGCAACAAAAGAATGAAGGACCAAACATCCAAAACCATAATAATAAATTATTAGATCCTCAAATAAGTTAAATGCAAGACCAATCAAGATATCCCCTAGAAAGATGCAAATATGACACTTTATTAATAGTGTAATTAAAATGAACACAATTCCTCTTGGTTTTACTCCTCTCTCCAATCCCCCAAATTTATTAATCAAGGCCCCTGTTGTATACATTGTATGACATTGGATAGTGCAATTACAAAAATTATTTGCTACTAACAATAACAAGGAGTGTTAACTTTAATTTGAAACAAATTTAATGACAATTGATAAAATCAATCTCACTAAGATGTGTAGCTTGGAAAGAGATTTATGAATATTTATAAAATTTGAAAAATAGAGATACATAGTAGAATTTGTTCCCATTTCCATAGAAATGAATCTTTAGGGTTCTCAATACACTCTAGCACTAATATGACACTAAAATGATGTTAAATTAATGTGAATGTTGAAGACCCAAAAATATTATAATAACTATAAAAGATGAAAAAATGGGTCATTGATTTCTATTGAATTTGATTGGATTTGAATGTGTATACTATGGATCAAGCCTTTCTAAGTGCAATGCCCCAACACCATACAAGATTAGGTTTAAATTGTGCCTTGAGTGACTTTGGAAAAATGGGTTCCGAGTCGAATAAGTTTTAGTCGAAGGTTTGTATTCCCATATTAGATAACGATTTTGTGAGTTTGATGTAAACACCTCCAACAATCCTAAAAATAGACCCTTTAAATGAACCCTCCCTTCTTTAATTAAGCTCTTGCTTTTGAAATTTTTTGTTGAGTGCCATGTTCCTCATGAGGTAAATCGTCACCCATAATCTCTTTACCTTTGGATCTAACTTTCTCCTAGAATTTACTAGAATCTTCCATCAATTTTATTTTAGGCTTGTCACGCTCCTTCACTTCGCCAGAAGAGGACTTATTTTTCCCCTTATTAGCAACATGTTTATTCCCCACCGAATTAACCTCAACAACCCCCTTATCAAATTTACATTTCTTCCTTTTAACAACAGTAGAGGGCACATTAGTCTCCATTTCTCCTTACCCAATAATGGGATTTCCAGACCATAAGATTTGGGGCTTAACACATTTCTTAGAAATCTTCTTATTTTTGGTATCCTTTAAGGGAGGGTTAGAATAAATTTCCATAGAATCCCCTTCTTCCTCCTTTGCAACCAACTCATCATCCTCCATATTATCTTTCATATCATAAGACATATCTAAGAGGTTCTCAATAGGTGGACATTTAGCCAAGTGGCTTTTAAAATGCTTCTTAGGCTTGATCGGGATAGAGAATGTATTAACATACTCCATTATTAACAAGATCAAACCTTCATGTAGAATAGGAAACTCAGGATTTTTCCTATGATCTCTAATGCCACACTTAAGAGAGGCGAGCAAATAATAAAGAAAATAAACTCTTTATTTATCATGAAAATGATTAAGTAGAATAAAATGGTAATCAAACATAACAAAAAACCTGCCATCTAAAGTGAAATAATGCACAATTACCTTTGCAATATCAACCTAAATAGGCTTGATGGATCTCCTATCATACCCACTAGAGGAAACTTTAGACAGTTTTTCACGTTCATCCATCTTGAAGAACATTCTCATGAACCCTTTCAACACCTTTTTGTCTCTAAATCTCTTTTTGCCATCCATAGATAACCCATAAGTCTACCCTATAAACTCCTTAAAAATATCAACCTCCATTCCATTAACATTGATAATGTGGTTCTTCTAGCCTTTGAAAAAAACCTTGGACACTTGCAGATCAAAACCATTAAATTTCTAAATATAAGGTGTAACTCCTCCTTCCTTCAAAATCTTCCAGACTCGAGAATTACTCCAGGTCCCTTCACAGGAAATTGGCTCATCCCAACTCCTTTCACCACCCATATTCAACAAAGAAAAAATTGAACAATGCAGAGAAAACCCCACCACAAATTGAAAGGGCCCAAAAAATGGTCCAAAACCCTCCGCATAAAGAGAAGAAAAGGGCTAAAAAAGTTTGCCATAATTTGTGTGAAAGTCACATTGAAGTGACTTCTAGTAATCATAGCCACTAATGTTGGATCCACCTTAAATATGTTGTATTTCATGGTTAATAATGGCCTTAACACCAAGGGGGAGGGGATCGTAAGAGTCTCACTTTCTCATCATTGAATTAGAAACTCCTAGGTCTGCAAAACACTCAACAAGCTTATTGCCCTTCCAATAAATATGGGATATGTGGAAATCATCAAAGGACCCGAGAATAGAAATAGAGTCCCTAATTAAATTCTCAATAGTCCAATTAGGACATTGAATCTCTTTTAGACAATTTATGATAATCAGAGGCTCGCCCTCAATCCACACATTACTAAATCCTTTTGAATGGGCCAATTTCAAACTATAGTAGGCTGCAGAAGCTTCAAAAAAGTGGTTTATTTGGTTTCCAAAGGGGAGTGCCACAACTAAAACCATTCCCCAAAGAGAATATAAGCTCTTTACAAATAATGAATCTAGACTTCATCATAAAATTCCAGAGAGTCAAGCCAATAGGAGGATCTTGTTGAGTCTAGATAAGGTTTCTAAAGCTTCCAAAACCTCTAAGATATTTGTTGGTAAGAATCCTTGACCATTCATTATTATTCAAAATAAGTATGGCAAGCAAATAAAAATTAAATTCCTCGGTTCTTTTAATCCCAAGACCACCAAGATTCTTTGGTTTGTAGACTTTCTCCCAAGCCACAAGGTGTAGTCTTTTCCTTTCTTTGATCCCAACCCATAAGAAATTTCTTTGAATATTCTCAATCTTATCCATAATTTTTTTGGGAATCTTGAAAAGGCTCATCACATAGACATGAAGGTTCTAAAGAGTGGCTTTAATAGGCTAGACCTTGTCATCTTGACTAAGCAAGGCACCTTTCTAGCTTACAAGCTTGGATTGAAATTTATCAAGAATTCCCATCCAAAAGGACTCAAGGACATTATTATAACACAAAGGAAAACCAAGATAAGAGGATGGAAGTTCACCAACAGTACACTCCAGAATATGAGCAATTTTTCTTTTCCTAAGTTCAAGAGTGTTCATGAAGAAAATGGTACTTTTAGGAAGGCTAACTTTTTGGCCAAAGGTAGCTTCATAGTTAAAAAATAGATTTTAAATTTTAGCTTCCCACACAAAAGCTTCCCCCAAAATAACAGTATCATCAACAAATTGCTGGTGAGAACAAACCATCCCACTTGAGGAAGGGGACCATACTTTCAGAGCACCTTCATTGATCGCTTTCTGGATGGATCTGCCCAGAGCCTCAACCATTATAATGAAGAGAAAAGGAGAAATAGGATCTCCTTGTCTTAATCCCCTCAAAATACAAAAAAAAATTAAAAGGAGAACCATTAATGATCATAAAAAATTTCGGGGAAGAAATCAGTTGTCAAAGAAGCTATAACTTACTACCAAAACCAAAAGCCTTAAAAACTCTAATAAAAAATTTCCAATTAATACGATCATAGTATTTCATGAGATCCAATTTTAGAAAAAAATCAGCTTTGTTATCAACAAACAAGGAATGGATATTCTCATGCACTGTAAGAATAGAATCTAGGATATTTTTCCTAGAGATAAAACCGGTCTGTTCCATAGAAATAAGCTTGGGAAGAATAGCTTGCAATTTGGAAGCCAACACTTTAGGTGTAAATAGAGTTGCATAGACCAATCAGATGAAATTCATCAAATGAGGAAGCTATAAGATTCTTACTTGAATGATAACAATAAAAGTAGAGTTAATCTCCTCCAACAAATTTCTACTTCCAAAAAACTCTTTCAAAGCATCAAACACATCCTTAGAAACAAAATCCGAAAAGAGTTGGAAGAAAAACATAGGAAAACAATTCAGACTAGGAGCTTTGTTTCCTTCAAAAGAAAACATGGATCTTTTAACTTCTTCCTCTAAAGGAATGTAAAGAATATTCCTATTCGAATCCTTTGTAATAATACAAGGAATAACACTTATTAAAGGCTCTTGGAAAACTATATCCAAAACTTGATCAACAAAAAGAAGGCTAGAGAAAAAAGTCGAAGCAACCTACATGATATCTTCATCCTTATCCAAATTTGTACCATTATGAAGAATGGGTTTAATATGATTAGCCACATGATGCTTCAAAGTAGAAATATGGAATAATTTTGTATTCCTATCACCCTTTGCAACCATATAACATTTGATCTCTATTTCCAAAACTCCTCTTCTCTAAAAATAATAACATGAAGACAAGATGAAAGAGATTTCTCTTGAGCAATGATGAGGGGATTAGACCCATTCAAATTGAATTAGATGTTTTAACCCATCCAACTCTTTTTTAATTGAAGCCTTTTCTTGAAAGATTTGACCAAAAGAGGATTTGTTCCATCATTGAATATTAAATTTTAAAAAGTAAGTTTTTTGGTCAATCTGAACATAGAAAAACCATCAACCTTGGTATCCCACCAGGTCCGCACTTTAGTTATGGTATCTAGGTGATTAATCCACATTTTTTCAAACCTAAAGGGAAACTTCTCTTTTGTACCCAATAAATCCGTTGAAAGGGCTATACGGAAATGATTAGACCCCAAACTTGTGAGAGATGAAAGTGAACAAGAATAAGAACAAATTCAATCTGAAGATAAAAGATCATGATCAAGCTTTAACTGAGCTTCCACCACTCATCTATTAGACCAAGTATAAGTGGCCCCTTGAAGATCTAAATCCATCAGAGCATGATCATTAAGAAAGTTCATTAAATAAAATCTACTATCAACAAGGATTTGGGAGTTGAACCCTATTTCTCATCATCTTTAAGAGGGGTATTAAAATCCCCCATGACCAACCATTTGTCATTCTAAAAATGAGATTTAAAATTACTCAAACTAATCCACAACCTTTTTCTAGCATTCTTGTTATTAGGAGCATATATATTGGAAACAATCTAAGAGGTATCATCTCACAAATGAGTGAAGCTAGTAGCAATATGATTAGAGTCCTCAAACAAGGCCATTCCCTCAATAGTCCCCAAGTTCCAAAAGGTAGCAATGCCACCAAAGGCACCATCGACATTGAAACTATGAAGACCATGATCCTTAAACATAGAGATTTTGATCTTGTCCAACTTATCACTTAACATTTTAGTATCCTAAATGAGTAAGATATCAGGCCTATGATATCTAATCAAATTTAATAGAATATCATGCTTATGAGAGTTATACAATCCCCAAATATTTTAGGATAAAATCTTCATTAGGATTTCTAGGGTGTTCTTTTCAAGCACATATCAAACAAGCTTTTCTGAGTTCCTTTAGCAATCTCTAACATACTCTCTTTTTCCCTATTTTTTTGAGAAGAGGGCCTACCTTTTCCCATGGGATCCAAGCCATAATCAAAATTTTGTCTATTCTTAGTAGTCACCCCTTGATTCAAATATGAGGGCTTCCTTCTATTTCTAGCTTTGACCAAGAAAAAAGGAGGATCATCAAGGATCATCAAGGAGGAAACCGAAGAGCTTGTAGGGGACTTGACCTTCCGAAGGAACTTTTGATTATACACCTCCTGAATAATAATCTCATTTTGAGAATTCAATCTATTCAAACCTTGAGCTTCATTCCCTTCAATAGGAAAAGTAACCATTATGTGAGAAGGAGTAAAAAAACTTGGGAAAGATCAATGTCCAGACTCACATTAGCAATAATAGAAACTAAACCACCAGGACCCTCCTTAATCTCCCTATTTAAATTTATAGGATTTAAAACATCCTTGGAATTAAAAACCTCAGCCAAACCAACATCAGGGTATGAAAAAGAGCGCTCGTCTAAAGAAGGGGCATTAGAAATACTATAAACCTTCTCACAAATAATAGTGTCAATACCCAAATCCATAGACTAACTCTTGTACTGATCTCCTATAAGAACCTTGCTAATCTTATCCACATACATGCCTTTTCCCTCCATTCTTTTCAAGAGGAAGAGGAGGATTTTGAGACTTATTAGGGAATTTCTTAGCCCAATGACCAATCTTCTTGCACAAAAATCAAGCAAGAGGAATGGACTCAAACTCAATAGCCTAATTCCAAACCCCAAGCTTAGAGTTAATCTTAATAAATGAAGGTCTAAATATTGCTCCTCACTCACACAAATGTGAGCATACACCAACCATTTCTGGGAAGAATTCATTCAATCGATTGAAAGCAAATTAAAAAAAGTATTCACAATACCTCTAAAAATTGCCTGACCCAAACTGGGGAATCACTGAAAGAGCAATCACTAGGAATAAAACCATGCTCCCACTTTTTCAGAACAAGAGTAGAGTAGATTTACCCATAATCCAAGGGCCCCTAGTCAACACATTTAGTAGGTCATCTTCACAGGTAAAGGAGAAAGAGAAAAAAACCTTCACCATAGTTGCAACATCCACCTACTCTTTAGTCCTCTATTTCTTATGAGTTAAAAGACCAGACCATTTCAATATTTAGATGAGGACCCAAAAAATTCCCAACTAATGACATATCCATACTAGACACACTTTTCTCAATAATAAGATCTAGAACAGAGATTGAGAACTCAATAGTAGAAGGGTTAGGAAAATGACTAACCAGAGGAGAGTAACTTTTACCTTTAGGTTTGGCACCAAAAAAATTAGACCATTTTGAACCTAAAGAAAAGACTCCAAATACATTCTGGCCATTTGTAACTTTTCTAGAAACCAAGACCTTGAAGGAGGTACTAGATGACATTTTCCTGAGTAGTGGGGCCCTTAATGATAGGGCAAGTACCATCCATTGATTCCACCAAAGGATGTGAACCAAAAAAGCCTTGAAATCCAAAAAAAGGGCCCACCTGTCAAACTATCAGCATGGAAACTACCATTCACTTTGACACAAGCAACAGACTGACCACCAACACAACAATAGACCAACCACCACTAGTACATACTTGGATGGAAAAATTTCCCACTCCTGCTGATTCAAAAAAACCTCACAACCCTAAGACACCTCCATTTTTGTTAGTGACAATAATTGTGGTGATTGTTACACTTCACCCCATACTTTTTCAAACAATATTTTCTTTTAAATGAAGATAAAAATAACGTGTGTTGTTACAAAAATTAGTTTTCTTGATATTACCTAAGAAGAAAATCAGATAGTAATTTTATAACAAATGCTTTGAGAATTTAAATATTTATTGTAATCTTTTAAAAATTCACAATAGTTGACCTACTTATCAATTTGGCAACTATTTTATGCTCTCACCTTTCCCATTAGGGATCCTAGTTATAAAAAATAGGGTAAATTCCTTATATAGGTTTCAATTGTTTAAGCATACTTGAGAATATATCGGTTTTAATTATTTAAGAATACTTGAGAATTCAAAACTAGAACACTCATTTGACATATGCTCTAACCTCACCCATTAAAGGATCTTGGTGATAAAAAACACTGAGTGTTTCTTTGAAACAAAATATTAATACTGAGTGCGAAAGAAATTTATTTCGAACAAGTCTTGTGCCATTGATAAACCTAAAATTATTTCAACCAAAAACTACATATCAAAAACCCCTTTTAGGTGCTTGAAAATAGAAAATTTATAGGTTTCTATCTCTTTTCATCTAAGTGGCTGGTAGTCGATGAACAATTGTTTGGGGAAACATGACCCTGGAAAGGGTTGTGTACCCACTCATAAAATGCATAAACTAAGTTTTAAACATAACTACATATTTTTCACCCTTGGTTTTCTAGTATATTGATCCCTATGGATACATGATATGTAGGAAATCTAGGAAATAGAATATGTGCCTAGTAGTAAGATACAAAGGAAATTGTGAGGTTTAGGTGTAGAGTTTACTAATATTAACTCAAACTAAGATATTTCTAAGAAAATAAAAAAAAAAACTACAAAAAAATTGTCTCTAATACTCAGAAGAATCCTTGAGCTAGATTAATATTGTTCTTGGTAAGTAGCTTGAAACCCAATGGAAGGTATAATATCGATTTATTTTAATTATGTGAACTTACAAATACTCTCAATATGGTATAATGGGCATACTGTGAATCTTTTATAAGTGACTTAAGACCTAGATCAATCCTAATGAGTCAAAGTCCTTGGCTAGAGAATATTTGATTTCATACATATCCTTATAGGCTCATTTGGTTATTTTGATATCATGTATTGGATGGAGGCATGATCCATCTTGATTATGATAGAATACTAGTCTTCTATGGACAAATTTTCCTAATTAACAAAAGATCCCATGTTGACTATGTAATTGTTGTCCTAAAATATATCATGATAGGAAAACAAAGTAGCTTTAGCAAAACAAAGTCAAAAAATGGTATTGGATGGTGAAAGAATAGGATTTGAGGGATAGGGGATAAAATAAAATGGATTGGGGAGGGTGAGGCATGATGAATCACATTTTGGATGGCTATATATATGCATGGGAGGGTCATATTCACCTCATTTGCACTCTCCTAGTTGTATATTTTCAAAGTCTCCAAAATCTCTAGAGCATGAAGCAGTTGGTGAGATGGTGTGTATTTTGAGGAGCAACCACCATGAAAAGAATGTTCATCAGTTCTAATGGTCAGTTGGGTCACCTGTTACGGTATGTACCTAACCCTTAGGTCCCTAAGTCTAGTTTTAGGTGTAATAAATGCTAGGAAAAGTAGGTCAATCAAATGGGAAAAGTATGAAATTACACATTTGAAACCTAAAATGGCACATTTGAAGCCCAAAATGGTGCTAATTTGCATTACCATATTTGATAAATGGATTAGCGTTTTTAAAATTTTGGTTCACATATTATTTTTGGATCACAGTAGACTTAACACATCTGATAGATAGTTTAGCACATTTGATTTTTTAGGTCGCATGTGATGGAAGATTGACACATTTTAAAACATGGGTTACATTTGATACTACTAATGTACAATTGAAAAATTGGGGTACAATTAATTTTATGGGTTTGACACATTTGATGTAAAGCCTAGGTTTCGTAGAAATTTTTATTTTTTGCATTCTGATTGATTTTACATTCACTATTTTTGTAGGTTGTACTAGAACTGATTATATCTACAAATAATCATCTCATGACATTGTATATGAGGATAGAGTTGGATGAGCTAGATCAAGCCTTCCTATCAATAGTTGGGTTATGAAACATCACCTATATGCTTGAGATTAATGCACACAAAGCCATGATGTCAACCCTAGTTGAAAAATGATAGAGCAAGTGATGCATATTTGTGTTAACTATTAGCGAGATGATTATTACTATGAAGGATGTTTAGAGGATTTTGAGGATCCCCAATCATGGCAAGTGGGTTATAAATGATATTAGTTTTGGAGAGGGTGTTCTTAGATTATGACTTGGGCATTGAGGATGGAGATATGGACATGAGGAGGTTTTTTGCACTACTATTGGTAATGATTGGGTGGTTGGGAGAGTCTTAGTTCCTAATCGAAGATCTTATAGGTTTCCCATTGGTTGGGGGAGAGTGTTAGAGAAAATGCTTAGTGATGGAGTAGTATATGCTTTGAGGCCATGCATCCTTGCATACCTATATAATGACATGCATCAGTTGGTGTATAGGTATAGATCTATTCTGTCATATGAAGTCACATTATTGCATATTTGGGCTTGGGGGCATATCACAGTGACATGGAGAATTGGGTGGAGAGTTTGTAGTAGCAATATGATGTATGTTTTGTATATAATAGTATTTTTACACTTCAATAGTTGGAAAATATTGCATATTGGAGATGCATTTTTTATGAGTTAGATAGTGTTGACTAGAGGCCATGGAAAATATGTGAGGTGTGGTTAGATGATGGTACTCATCTTGTACTTTGCAAGTAGCCTAGATAATTGATTGGCTAGAACACACACATCATTGAGAGATGTTTGTCAGAGTAGGTTCGATGATAGTTTGGTGAGGTGCAGGGTTTACTAGGTTCCAATGCCATTTTCACTCATATATAGAGATATTGGAGAGTGGGGACCTAGATATCCTAGATACTCCAATTATAAATTTTGAGGCTTTATTTTCTATACAGTGGGCATGGGGTAGCCATAAAAAATGTAGGAATTATGACTAAGTATGACACATGGTGGGAAAAACATAGGCCTATCGAATTGGCACACCTAAGTGTCAGTGGGGTTGGTAGGTAGAGGCATGATTGGAGCCAAGGATGACTTGTCAGAAGAGGAAAAGAGTGATGGCATCCATAAGGGTGAAGGAGGCGATGGATGATAGAGTAGAGGAGATGGGGAAGAGGGAGGAGAAGATGGGGGTTAGGGAGGTGGATATGGGGGAGAGGGAGGAGATGGTGGCTAGGGACAAGGATATGGAGATGATGGATGGGGGAGGAGGCCATCATGGGTGGATGGTGGGTGCAAGCAGAGCAAGTTGGAGGAGATGAGGGAGGAGATGGGAACTCATAGGTGCAGTTAGCAACTACCCTATCCAAGCATGATTAGGCTTGACAAGAGAGAGATTCATTATGGTTTGAGTGGGACTTGACCCAAGTAGAGAGGGATAGCCTCTTTTTACTACTTGCATAGAGTGTAAGGAAGCTTAGGTAGCAGAACAACTTCCTACACTAATCTTGAGAGGAGAATAATGCAAAATTTTTATAGATCTTTAACAGTTACAAAAACTTAAACAAAAATAAACATAAATAAACATAAATATCATGCATACCATAATACAGTGATTTATATGGGGAAAACCATTTTGAGAGAAAAACTCCACACTCCAAAAGCCACCCACTATATTATTCAAAAATCACAAAGATTACAATATATTTGCAGAGCAAGCTTCTCATAGGAGTATCACCAACCAGAGATACAAAGGCAACAAAACCGCTATTAGACTCTTAGAATGCATCATAATACACAACTGTAATACAATTCCCTCATAAAATATGGTTTCCTTCTAGGGAAATTCAAGCTAAAAAAATATCAGCTGTTAGAACTAAGACCTGATGATGAACAAAAACCCCCCCATGCCCCCCCCGTCACCGATGTATCAATAATACCTTATGTATTAAAAATAATTTATGTAATTTCAAGGTTGATACACATTATCCCAACATAGAGGACAACAAAGAGATGTTAAGATATATAGATGATAGTAGGCAAAGTTAGCAGGTGGTATACCCATGATACAATTTATGGGGGGGATATGGAGGATCGCTTAGGAGGCCACTTACTATAGGACCCTCTACAAGAGAGAGGTACCTGCAACTCATCAGACTCTTAGTTTCTCAGCTCAAAGTCGATTGGAGGCCTCTCGATCAATGCGATCAAAGGGGAGATTAGCCATGAGGGCACCATCGAGGCCACCACTAACACTTGCAACATGGTACTAGTAATGTAGGATCTAGTAGTTCAAGGCCCAGTAGCACAACCAACACCAGGTCTTCCTCCTTATGCATCATCACCTATTCACTTAGAGCATGGGAGCATGACCTAGAGGAACATTTTATATATTTGCATATTTTATGTAGACATTGCACATTATTTTTCCTAAGGGCTATTATATTTATGCATATTCATGGCTCATGTAACCCATTGTATAAACAATTTATTTATGATGTATCATGACATAGTTTTGATATGTATGAGATGATATTTTATTGTGTCTATGTATGATGTGTGTGATGATATATGTATGAAATGAATTTTTATTTGATAATGATATACATTGTGATGCACATGATGGATGTATGCATGTAATGATGATTCTATTTGATGATGTTATATGTGATGTATATGATAGTTGTATGTATGTAATGATGATTTTATTTGATGATAATAAATGTGATATATGTGATGGATGTATGCATGTAATAGATATTATTGACACTATGATGATTTTGATTAATGCAATAGATTATGATGAATCCATCTTTTAATATTTTTTCCAAGTCCTCTACCAACAAATTTAAACCATGCATTGACTCTAGTGATTTACCTTCCACATCTTCTGCTCCATCCACAAAAAAAAATCCTTAAAGTTTACATTCAAAATCCTTGATAAAGAATGTGGAGAATATCATATCCATGAGTCCCTTCAAATCACTAAATTTCCCATCTCACCTCAATTATTTGGTCAAACACACCCAGAATTCCAATATCCCCTCCTCACACTTTAATGAGGGTCCATAACCTTCTTTTTCAATGTTTAACTTGTTGATAAGGATAGAGGGCTTTGACCCTACATGGCTTTACAAAGATGAATAGTATGTTTCCTACTTTAGAAAACACAAATTTCATATTCCCTTGTGTATTTGTAGTAAAATGAACTATAAAGTTAAAGGTCTTGGCTTGCACAAGAAAGCCCCCCTTGATCATATTGATTTACCAATAATTTATGGAACTTATGGCTTAGGATATAGTTCTTATGATGGGTGTTATGATGCCCCAGTCCTTTCAAAGAGCTTTTTTCCATAAACCTATTTTATGAAAATTTCATCCTTGTCATCCACCTTCACTTATAATATCCTAAACTCATTGATTGGTACATACATGACCCTCTTTCCTTAGATACATTTCAAAATTATGAAGACATACTAGAGTTTATATAATCCATTGAGCGCATCGCCCAATGAGATCATATATAGGCTTCTATATATTATTGAGTTCATTTGCATACTTTAGATAACAAGTAGATATTTTGAGGAACCTACCCTTTGATGTTGACCTTCACCTTCACTTGGATCCCACCCCACTTCAAGTTGGGTTGCTCCTCCTTGTTAAGGAAGCTATAGAATATAAATCTAGGTACCAAGGGGGAACCTAAGTTGACACAAACATAAATTAATTTAATACTTAAGTTGAAGAGATTTGAAGAGATACATATCCAAAATACCTAGAGATTATCTAGATATATTTTCTTGGTCTTATGTTGACATTCTTGGCTTGGACACTGTAATGAAGCTAAGGTAACGAAACAACTTCCTACACTATTCTTGAGAGGAGAATAATGTAAAACTTCTATAGATCTTTAACAATTATAGAAAATTAAATAGAAATAAACATAAATATCTCACATACCACAACATAGTGATTTAAGTGGGGAAAACCTAGGAGAAAAGCCCCACACTCCAAAATCTACCCAATATATTACTCAATAATCACAAAGATTACAATATACTTGCAGAGCAAGATTCTCATAGGAGTATCATCAACCAATGATCTAGAGGCAATACAACCACTATTAGAATCTCAAAATACATCACAATACACAATCGTAATACAATGCCCTCATAAAATAGGGTTGCATTCTAGGGAAAGTTAAACTAATAAAATATCGAACGTCAGATCTAATACCTAATGATGAACAATCTAGATTTACAATAATAAAATATGAATAAATTTTTCCTTCCAAGTCGTGTTGCCCCTGGACCCCTTGTGGGGGAGGGGAACCCCACCCCCCCGTCACAGACTTATCAACAATACTTTATGTATCAACACTACCTTATGTAATTACAAGGTTGAGACACATTTTCCCAACATACACATCCTTGGTCATTCACCACCTTGTGGTATGACCCAATGTCAATCCAATTCATCAAATGTTAAGGAAAATACATCCCAAGGTGGTCCTATTAGTAAAGGAATAACTTCAAAAGTTTTTGGATGTTGGATCCATTAAACCTATTAACTTTATAGAGTGGGTGTCTATTGTAATCCTAGTAAGAAAGAAAATGAAATGAATCAAGGTATGTAAATGTTTCATAGATATCAATAAATCTTTCCAGAAAGATGAATTTCATCTTCTTAATATTCACATAATAGTGGTTTTGATAGCTATCCATTGGATGATATTCATTATGGATGGATTTTAAAGGTATAATCAAATTTAGATAGCACTGGAGTACATGCATAAGACAACCTTCATCGCCCCTTGGGGAAATTTTTTCTATATAGTCATTTCATTTGACCTCAAAAATGTTGGTGTTACATATCAAAGGGGCACAACTATCATATTTTATGATATGTTGCATGATATTTTTAAGGATTATGTGTATGACATCCCAAGAAATTCAAATTATATAGTAGATAATAAAGTCATCTTACATCACATCTTCTGGAGACTTTGAGAATATAAGGTCCTATTAAATACCAAGAAATGTATCCTTAGGATCACATTAGGAAAACTCCTAGGATTCATTATTTTTAGACATGGCACTAAAGTAGATCTAGATAAGGTAAAAGAAATAAAAAACATGCCACCTCATGGGAACCTTGCACAACTACACAACTTATAAGAAAAATTCTACCCTATCAAGAGATTCATATCCTAGATAGAAAATAAGTGTCATCCTTTTTCCCATCTACTCAAAATAATGTCATATTTGAGTAGGATTAATCATGCTAAGAAAAATTCAACCATATTAAATAATACTTATCCAATCCTCTAGTTCTAGTCACACCCACACTAGATAGGCCTTTGTTTCTCTACAACTCAATTACACAACATGCCTTAGGTACCCTCTTAGCTCAACAAAATGATTAAGGAAGAGAGAATATCATCTATTATCTCAATGGGACATTAGTGGGTAATGAGATTGATTACTCATCCACAAAGAAAGATTTCCTTAAAATAGTGTTTTCCTCATAGAATCTCTAACATTACCTACTTAATTCTACTACCCATCTTATCACCAAAATTGATCCATTGAATTTTTTGTTGTCTAAGGTAGCTCTTATTGCTAGAATAGAAAAGTGGGTCATGTTCCTTAGTGATTTTGATATTGAGTATGCCAATCAAATGCAATAGAAGGAAAATTTATAGAAAATTAGGTAGCAAAGGCCTCTATTTTGGACTATCATCATTTAACCACACAATTTCCAAATGAACCCATTCTTCATATTAAAGCATCCAAACCATGGGAAACAAAATTATGGATTATTTACCTCACTTGGCTTAGGTGCCAATGTTATTTTCATCACCCTTCAAGGTGATTTCATCCCAAAGCATTTTGCATTGGATTCTCTTTTATAAAAAACGTAGAAAAATATGAGGCATTGATATCTAGTATAAAACAAATAATACAATGGAACATCTAGCACTTACAGGTCTTCAATGATTCATAGTTACCAAAAAAATAGGTCAATGATGAGTTTCTTACTAGGGATGACAAACTAGTACTTTATAAACAAATGGTTGATAGTTTTAAATGGTAGGTTCTGGATATATCTTATGAGAAAATTTCTTGAATCATCAATAAATATACTAATACAATAACCATTATTGGATACTTTTTGGATATACCTAATGAAAATCCTAGATTCTTATGATATCCTGCTTATGATATCCTAGACTATGACATGATACATGATATTGTTGTTCTTGTCACCTGCTGGTACAACATCTATACTTATCTCCAAAGCCAAACCATTCCTCCAAACGCATCACCCACTAGACATAAATCCTATATTCAATGCTCCTCTCATTACACCCTCCTTGATCTATCATAACGACTACAATGACACTTTGCTTAGATGTCTCAACTTAAATGAGTATAAGCTAGCACTTCAAGAAGTCCATAATAATATCTATGGTGCTAATACGATTGGTATGATCCGAACCAAGAAGCTATTTTTTATAGGATATTATTATCCTACCATGGAATAAAATTCTTGCAAACATGTGAAAAATGCCTTATTTATATGAAACATGGTGACTTCATTCATGCACCATCATAATCTATATGGCCCATCACCACTCCATGGTCTTTGTATACATTTCACCTTGACATCATTCACAATATTAATCTCACATTCACTAATGGCCATAAATTCATGATTATCACTACTAAGTATTTCACCAAGTGGATCAAAGAAATTCCACTCACTTTTACCATCAACATTCATATACCCAAATTTATCCCTGGAAACCTCATTTGTCATTTTGGCATCCCACCCACCATTATCATAGACAACAAAAAATCCTTTAGAAATCATGAACTATAATTCATACACAATAAATTCCATATCAATCACAAGTTGCCCACCCAAGCTATCACCCACAAGGTAATAGCCAAACTAAAGCATCCAACAAAACCATCATGAAAATACTCAATAAAATCATCACATTGGTCATGATTGTCATCTTCAACTTAATCCTATCCTTTGGGCCTACTACACCATTATTTACACTTCCACAAGTATCATTCCATATTCCCTTGTTTATGGTTCCAAAGAAATATTTCCAATAGGGGTTGATCTATTGTCTTTTCATATCTCTTTATGTAACCTTATCTTAGAGGAGGATTATAAAGTGGCACAATTATATGAGCTAGATCTCCTTGAGGAGCATAGTCTCACTACTCTCAATTACCTTAAATCATACCAACACAAGTTGCATCGTGCTTATAACAAACACATCTGCACTAGATATTTTTAAGGATGTAGACCTTATTCTTAAAGAAAACCATAAGAACACCATTGAGGAAAAAGAGAAGAAACACAAATTTGAGTCAAACTAGTTGGGTCCTTATGTCATCACTACTAAGTTTGGGTCAAGATAATACAAGCTAGTTACTCCCAAATGTAATGAACTAGATGAGCCCATAACCATTATCCATCTTAAGTGCTCATATGCTTAAACCATTAGCACTAGTATTTCAAAAAAACATATAAATCACCAAAAAATAAAAAAATAGTAAATATAAATAAATTCATTCAATAGTGAAAAGCAATTCTTGCAACACCTTGAGCAAGTAGCATGAAGAAAACCTAGAAAATAAGTTTCATGTGTAGTAGGTGTTGGTTGAATTTTTTTTATTTTGAACGCTTAACTTAGATTGACTCCATTCCACCCAAGAGAAAGACTAAATAGATCACCAATAGTTGGAGAGATCACCATTGCATTGATGATCTTCCTCTAAATTTTAAGAGGTACAACTCCCTCATATGATATGAATTTAGATTTTTTATGGGGGAATGCTTTTAACTAGAAAGCAATAAAGGAAAGCTAACAACAACCCATAACCATGGAACAAATTTAAATTAAATAAACTTCTAAGCTACTAACTGAACTGAAAATAGATTTGCAAGCTACTAATATCATGACTCAAAGATCAAATTACTAACAACTAGCTGATTTGACTCAAAGCAATTTTGATATCATCTGAAGATAAATAATTGAAAGGACAAAGAATACCACATCCACACAAAGAAGGAATATCCTAACACCTATCAAATATCACAAAATTATCCATAAATGTTAAGAATTTCATTTAAATTTACTACTCACAGACAATAAACACCTTCAGACAATAACCAAAATTACAAAACTTGATCTTATTCATATCGATTCTCCCTCATGCATCACAATGCAAGGGGGATCAAAATTAAAAACCTTTCATTATTGATTCAAAGTATATTTAAAGTTCAACACTGGAACTGTCACCTAAATCTTGAAATATTTAAAAGAATCAGAACTGAAGAGTTCATCATAGAATAATCAGTTAAAATAGCTGGTAGGAAAATGGAAAAAGATGCCTATTGCTGAGGTGACTGAACATTCAGGTTGGCAGAGACTTCCACTGGTGTTAGCATTTGCTGAGTGGATGCTACTCATGTTTTGTAATCTTTCAAGGCTTGTATGACATGGGGAATCTTAATATGCTATGGAATAATAATGTTCCTTGTCCTTAGTTTCCATATCACCTTGTTGTTATGAATAACTTCCATCTTATTTTCTATAAGAGTAGGAGAATCCTCATGCTACGATAATGTCGAGCCAATTTTGGCCAACTTATTTAAAATTTCCTTATCAAATACCTAATCCTTTGACAAATTATCAACCACCTTAAAGAACCATTCTTTTAACTCCTCAATTGTGGTAGGACCTTTGTTATCAACTTTCATCATCTAACGCTAAAAATCAAAGAAATTCTTACTGAAGTCCTTATTGAGGCAATTGCAATCCTTCAACAACTTATTTTGCTCTAAAATATTTTATTTTGTCACAGTGAGCTTCCACTCAACTCTCTTTTTCCACATAAAAAATCTGGGATCATCCTTAGATATAATGATCTTTTTTGAAGCAACTTTCTCCATGCCTAGCGCAATAATCTCAATAAGTTCCTTATCAATTTGTATCCAAGATGCCTCCTATTTGATATTCACTACCTCTAATTTTATCAAATTCCTTAATAACACGAATTCATCCTATCTCTTTTCCAGCTTTTCAATTAGAGGAGGGCCTTTTTCCTTCACATCCAACACTCATCCTTGAGCAACCCTCCCATAATGAGTATCTCTTTGTATCTTACTCATCATCACCAACCCGACTATAAAATTAAGATCAAAAGAAGGGATTTCCTAGCTAATGGATTGAGGAGAGGGATATGTTAATGTTCTAAGACAATTAGAGAGAAGTTCCATGGCCTTCTTCAACTCATCTTTATCCTTCTTGTCTTTCTCCATTGTCTTTACCAACTTGGAGGTTGTTACCTGAAAAATTATGAACATCCCCATCCCTACTAGGCAGACCTAGATCCATCTTAGTTACATTATAGTTAGCTAAAGTAGCCTGACTAGGATCTTTTTGCATAGAAGGTTACATAATCTCCATGATCAAATTCCTAGTATTCTCATCTTCCATTATCCTCAAAGTAGTCTTTAGTTTCTTGGCCTTAGGAGTCTTCTGCAAAATTTTCCCAACAATTTTATCATCTGGAAAATCAAGTGGTATTGTTTTCTACTTTCTAGATAGGGTACTTCCAAGCCAAGAGGGTGTTGAAGTGGTAGAATCAGGGTTTTGGGAACCCTCTAGTGTGGAGAATCATAGAATTCTTTGAAAGGGAGGATTTCTGAATATGCTTCTATTGGCAGAACAAGGACATACAACTGATAGGGGGGGTGAATCAGTTGTCATAGAAATTTAAACTTTTTCTTACTTAACTTATCTTAATCTCAGATCTGATGAATGAATAATTAACCATAAGCAATTAACACATTAGAGAGACAAAGAACACCAATAATTTTTTTTTCGTGGAAACCCTGTTAAGGGAAAAAACCATGGTGGATGTTAGTCCACAAGATTATACTCTACTAAAAGTATAATGAAATACAATAAGGGGAATGTACATGCATTCAGGCACACTTCCTAGAGCTCACTGCTCAATTACAAAAGAGGACTCACTGTCCAACAATAGGGTTTGGATTAAAAGCATCCAAGATTTGAACTGAGAAAATAACTTCTGCTCAAGCCTGATTACAGTTCCAATTAAGCTCAACACTTCTCCACACTTCGTACAATCTTCTTCACACACTGCTCAATAATGATATTTGCACATACACACATAGGAGCACACAAAGCATCCTCCCTACCAGTCACACAATCACTCTTATATATCCGCTACAAGAGATTTCACCACAACTTCGCCGGCCAAGAAAAATAAAATATATTTGCAATGTCGGCCCAAATTTTCAATTAAATTTTTAATGCGTACCCACCAAGGTCGGACACAACATAGTAGGGACCCAAATTAATATCTCTAGCACAAAAATACTTTAATTAATTTCATTTCGAAGATCCACAACACGCTACCACCAACATGTCGGCCAAGAACAAGAAAAACCAAACATGCGCAAAAAGATCTTCAACCACAAGCACACAGATTAATGTGGACGTACCAAAAAAATAGAGAATGAACTAGAGACAATTGAGAACACCAAGAAACAACAAAGAAGCATCCACAATAACTAAGATAACTAGAATCACACAATCTTCATCCAGGAATACTGACATAGACCAACAAAGCATTGTCACACAATAACTCACACAAAACTTCACACAAACCTCTGAAACTTTCGATAGATGATCTAGACATACTAAAAAATAACCCATTTGATCCACATCAATTAATATTCTACGTACAAAACAAAGCGCCTTCATGACCTGCACAGTTCCACTAGGAACCTCACACACTTTCTTTTACAAATTTCTCAATATCCTCGACATATACAGCAGTGGATACACCAAATGCTAATAGTGTTGACATCAATGACAACCACATATCAGAAACACATCCACAACATACAAAAATCTCCCAACAATCTCTCCCTTTGGAATTGATGGCAACACATGATGTGAAAAATACCATCAACCCAACACATTGACTTCTTCTGCACTTTTTCTGAAATGATTTGTCATGTTGCTCTTCTCACCCTAAGATATTTTTCACATTACTCTTCTCCCCCTTTGAAATCAATGGAAAAGGTAACCATAACCTTTCCATACATGCTCTGAACCATATATCTGCACATCTGACTACTCCCCCTAAGTAGCAGCCATAGAAACATCAATCCGGATCAGAATATAGCAATGAAGCTCACAGATTGATGCAAGTAAGTGCATCTTTTAGTTTTTATCAGGAGGGGCAATTACCCCTAGCATTCCTCTCAGATACTCAAAAGTATCCTTTGGCAATGGCTTAGTAAATATATCAACAATCTATTCTTTGGTAGGCACATACTCCAGTTTGACTTCTTTTTCATTCACTTTCTCCCTCAAGAAATGAAACTTGATTGATATATGTTTGGTCTTAGAGTGTAGCACTAGATTCCTTGATATATTTATTGCACTTGAGTTGGTACAGTATATGGAAATAGGCTCTTTATATATTACTTTGATATCTCTCAACATTTGTTTCATCCATATTACTTGAGACAATTATTGGCAACAACAATATATTCTGCTTTAGCAGTGGATAGAGAAATTGAGTTTTGCTTTTTACTTAACTAGGATACCAGCTTCTTCCCTAAGAAGAAAGCACCACCACTAGTACTTTTTCTGTCATCCACATCACCAGCCCAATCAGCATCAGTGTATGCACACAAAGTGAGATCATCATTCTTTGGATACGAAAGTACAAAGTCAATTGTTCCTTTCAAGTATTTGAAGATTCTTTTAATAACAGTCACATGTGATTCTTTTGGGCCAGATTGGAATCTAGCGACCATACATACAAAATTCATAATGTCCGGTCTAGTCTGAGTTAAGTAGAGTAATCCACCAATCATTGACCTATATCTGGTTTGATTTTCCTTAGGAGAGTCATCATTTTGAGTCAACTTACATCTGGTTACCCTTGGTGTACCAACAGGTTTGGAGTCTTCCATTCCAAACTTCTTCAACACTTCTTTCACATATTTGGACTGAGATATGAAAATACCTTGGTCCAATTGTGTAATTTGCAATCCCAGAAGGAACTTCATTTCACCAATCATGCTCATTTCAAATTCACTCTTCATTTCATCAGCAAAATTCATGCATAGATTATCATCTCCACCAAAAATGATGTCATCAACAAAGAATTCTATGATTAATTCCTTATCATGATCTAATTTGAAGTATAAGTTACTATCAATAGTACCTTTAGTGAATCCAGGCTTCAGTAGATATTTGTCCAATCTAGCGTACCAGGCTCTGGGGGCTTGTTTGAGTCTGTGCAGAGCTTTCTTCAATCTGTAAACCATATCTTCCCTAGCTGTTAGTTGAAATCCATCTGGCTATTCAATGTACACTTCTTCTTCTAGTTCTCCATTGAGAAATGCAGACTTTACATCCATTTGATATACTTTATAGTTCTTATAAGCAACATAAGCAAGAAATAATCTTACTGCTTCAATTCTAGCAACAGGGGAAAAGGTTTCTTTGAAATCAATAGCTTCCATTTGAGAGTACCCTTTACATACCAGTCTTTCCTTATTCTAGACCACTTCACCTTCCTCATTCAACTTGTTTCTGAATACCCACTTGGTACCATTCACATTTTTGTCTTTGGGCCTAGGAACCAATGTCCATGTCTCATTCTTTTCAATCTATTCTAGCTCTTCCTTCATAGCTTCCAACCAGTGTTCATCTTGACAGGCTTCAGTGACATTCTTAGGCTGAATCTTGGAAATCAGACAATATTCTTCCGCAATATTTCTTCTACTTTGCACTCCTTTGCTCTTATCTCCTATGATTTGACTTTCAGAATGATTCAGCTTTACATACCTTGGAGTCCTGGGACTTTCTCAGACTTCTGAGTCTTCTAAATTTTCTTCTACACTTGCACTTTCCTGTGCTTCCTGACTGACTTGATTTTTCGGAACAACTTGTGGTTGCTTCATCGAAACATTTGGAATAATCTGAAGTAGATTCCATGTTTGAGTGTTCTTCCCTTGATTTGTGTTGTCTTCATCTGAATCATAGCTGATTTGACAGAGTCCTCATCAACTCTGACATTTTCACTCTCAACAATCTTTCTCAGTCTTTTGTTATAGCATCGGTATGCCTTGCTCTTTGTAGAGTAACCTAGGAAGATCCCTTCATCGCTTCTAGCATCAAACTTTCCTATATCATCATATCTCCTGATATAACATTTTCTTCCAAAGATCTTGAAGTACTTAACAATAGGCTTGTAACCGAACCATAATTCGTAAGGGGTCTTACTAGAATAACCATTCACATTTACCCAATTCAAAGTGTATACAACAGTGCTTACAGCTTCACTCCAGTACATCTGAGACACATTCCCTTCCATCATCATTGTTCTGGTAGCATCTATTGTTCTATTCTTTCTTTTTGCAACTCCATTCTGTTGAGGGGTTCAAGGAGAAGATGAACTATCTTTTAATTCCATGTTCTTCACAATAAGAATTGAACTCTATTGAAATGAATTCACCACCTCTGTCAGATCTCAGACATTTGATTTTCAAATCTTTTTCATTTTCTGCCATGGCCTTGAAACTTTTGAACTTGTCCAATGCTTCACACTTTTCTCTTAAAAATGACACCCAAATAATTCTAGAGTAATCATCAATGACTAGCATAAAATACCTTTCTCCATGAATACTTCTAACTCTAGAGGGACCACAAAGATCAGTATGTAGCAGTTCCAACACATTATTTGAATGAAATTGTTTGCTCTGGAAGGAGACTCTAGTTTTTTTTCCCATCTGACATTCTTGGCAGATTACATTAGCAGGCTTCACTAACCTAGGCAGATCTCTTACTGCTTGAGTAGAACTTATCTTGATAATGTTGTCAAAGTTTTCATGACACAATATCCTATGCCACAACCAACTTTCATCTACCTGAGCAATTAAACAACTTCCACTAGCAGTATTCAAGTGAAAAATATTACCTTTAGTTTGCAGACTAGTAGCAATCATGTTTTTGGAACTCCCACAAATCTTGCATTTACCATTCTTGAACTATAGATCATATCCCTTGTGTATCATCTGTCCAATGCTTAACAAGTTATGCTTTAGGCCTTCAACATAGAGAACATCATTAATATTTTCCTTACCACCAAGGCTAATAGAACCTCTTCCATGAATCACACAAGCATTGTTATCCCCAAATCTTACAACCCCACCGTCATACTTCTCTAGACTCAAAAACTTGCTTTTATCACCAGTCATATGATGTGAGCATCCACTATCAATGAACCACTCATCTTTCTCCTCAACTCGGGTTGCAAGGGCTTTCTTATCTTCAGTAGATTCAATAGGCACATGTTTATCTTCAATGGTAGCAATGAAATCCCAATCATCTTGATTTCCATCATCTTTATCATACACATCATCAGTTACTGCTTCTTCAACAAAGTAGTATTTCTTTTGGAATCTAGGTTTTCTAGGCTTAGACCTAGGAACTCTTTCAAGACATCTTGATGCAAAATGGCCTATCTTACTGCATGAATTTTTTTTAATAGGAAATACATCTTCATACTTACCTTTTCCTCTTCCTTCTTGTTTTGCAATCAGTGCTTCCAATTCTTGTACTTCTCTTTCTTTGTCTTTGAGTTGTTTCAATTCTTCATCATATTTGGATACCTTTCTGGAGCTCTCTCCTGGACTGTATCTTTTCCTGCAACTTCCAGATATAGTAGCTTTGAATGCAGACTAATTTTTTGGTGTAGATTCACCAAATTCACTTATTTAAAAAGTAGCAAGCTTCCCGATCAATGTATCTCTTGTCATCTTATTTATAGACATAAATTATTCAATAGCATGAACCTTCATTTTGTAAGGAGGAAAGGATCTGAGTATCTTAGCCACAATTTCATCCTCACTTACTAAACCACCGACACATTTAATACCTAGCACTATTTCATTTACTCTCTGCATAAAAGAAGTGATATTTTCATCTTCACCCATATTCAGATTCTCATACTTGCCTTTTAAGCTTTGTAGCTTAGCCATCTTCACCTATGTCTCTCCTTCATACAAAGTTTCTAGCTTCATCCAGATCTCATGAGTTGTCTCCAAACCTATCACATTAGCCATCTCCAAATCTGTTAGAGCGCTCACCAATGCTTCCATAGCTCTGGTATTGCTTTCAACATCTTTGATCTCATCAGCAGAGGAGGGACCATTCCGAGGAATAGTATATTCATCTCTTGTAATCTTCCAAACAACATCACCAATGCACTGCAGATGAATTTGCATCCTGACTTTCCACAGTGAGTAGTTGGTGCCATCAAATCTAGGACTTTCCTTCTTGAATGTTTCCATCCCAGATCATCTCAAGCTATCAGACTTCTTCAGATGAACTAGCTCTGATACCAATTGTTGGCAGAACAAGGACATACAATTGAGAGGGGGGGTGAATCAATTGTCACATAAATTTAAACCTTTTCTTACTTAACTTATCTTAATCTCAGATCTGATGAATGAATAATTAACCATAAGCAATTAACACATCAGAGAGACAAAGAACACCAAGAATTTTTTTTTTCGTGGAAACCCTATTAAGGGAAAAAACCATGGTGGATGTTAGCCGACAAGATTATACTTTGCTAAAAGTATATGAAATACAATAAGGGGAATGCACATGCATTCAAGCACACTGCCTAGAGCACACTGCTCAATTAAAAAAGAGGACTCACTGTCCAACAATAGGGTTTTGATTAAAAGCATCCAAGATTTGAACTGAGAAAATAGCTTATGCTCAAGCCTGATTACAGTTCTAATTAAGCTCAACACTTCTCCACACTTTGCACAATATTCTTCACACACTGCTCAGTAATGATATTCACACATACACACATAGGAGCACATGAAGCATCCTACCTAACAGTCACACAATCACTCTTATATATCCACTACAGGAGATTTCACCACAACTTCTTAGACCAAGAAAAATAAAATATATTTGCAATGTCAGCCCAGATTTTCAATTAAATTTTTAATGCGTACCCACCAAGGTCGGCCACAACATAGTGGGGACCCAAATTAATATCTCTAGCACAAAAAGACTTTACTTAATTTCACCTTGAAGATCCACAACATGCTACCACCAACATGTCGACCAAGAACAAGAAAAACCGAACATGCGCAAAAAGATCTTCAACCACGAGCACACGGATCAATGTGGAAATACCACAAAAATAGAGAATGAACTAGAGACATATGAGAACACCAAGAAACAATAGAGAAGCATCCACAACAACTGAGATAACCAAAATCACACAATTTTCATTCAGGAACACTGATAGAGACTAGCAAAGCACTGTCACACAATAACTCACACAAAAATTCACGTGGACCTCTGAAACTTCCGATAGATGGTCTAGACATACTCAACAATAACCCCTTTGATCCACATCAACTAATATTCTATGTACAGAACAAAGCGCCTTCATGACCCACACAGTTCCACTAGGAACCTGACACACTTTCTTTTACAAATTTCTCAATATCCTCAACATATACAACAATAGATACACCAAATGCTAATAGTGTTGACATCAATGACAACCACATATCAGAAATACATCCACAACATCCAAAAATTTCCCAAGAACTTCATGAACTGGAAGGAAAAGAGGTATGATATTTTTCTCTCTTTGTGTTCCTCCTAACCACGTTGTGTGATTGGCTTGTTTGCTCCTTCTGAACACCAACACATTCTCTCCACTTTCTTGTTCCTCTTCATTTCCATTCCCTTCCTCACCTTCATTTTCCTTTTTACCCTGATCCTCAACCTCTACATTGATGTGAGGGCCCTCTCCACATGTTTTTTCTGGGCCTTTGTTCCAATCATGTGGGTCTTCCCCACTTCCACCACTGCTAGGTAGTGATGTAATCGGTGGTGATGGAGGATCTAATACAATGGGGGATACACCAACTTGGACCACACTAGCCTACCCTCTAGTTCCTCTTTTGTCTCTAGGTGGAGCCTTAGTAGTCTCACCTTTTTTCTTGACATGCCATTTGTGTGTCCTTTTCAACACCGCAATAGTCCTAGTTTATAAATCCTCAGGCTCTTGGCTAACCTAATCAACTAGAAAAAGGGAATGAGATTGAATTTTGTTGAAATGGGTAGGGGTCAAATAAGTTAGACCCATCATCATTGATTCCTCTAATATCCCATCCCAATTTGAAATTGAAAATCTGCCCCAGAAATAACCTCATCCAACTTCTCTTCCTTACTTAATCATCGACACAATCAGCCCAAAAGTTTTACAAATGTGGCACGTGGTAGTAACTAGGACCGAGATGAAGGTTATTTCTTACAAAGTTTTTTCTATCAAATGGGAACCTTCTTTCATAGGTAGAAAAAGTATACTTAGCAATATCCTTCACCAGGTTGAGGGTATTTGACTAGGACTTACATTGATAGTATCCCAAGCCAATGTGAAAAGGAATACCGATCTTCTTCCTTTCTACACACCTCTTATTAACCTCTAAAATGTGTCAGCATAGTTTGATCAAGAAAAACTTGTCTTCAACATACCTAGGAAGTTTATGAGAGAAGACATCAAACCCTCCTACTCTTAGGTATGTAAATTTTTGGAATTGTATGAAAAGGTTGCCATAATTGGTAATCAATTGAAAAGCCTCTAGGGAAACTCTCTAGCCCAAGTCACCCTATAGCTCCCTAACCAACTACATAGTAAAAATTTCATTCACTCTTCAAAAAAATTTGTAACTCTTCTTAAGCTGCAAGTCTAGATAATAATAAAAAATTTGAATCAGTTCATCATACTCCTCCACAGAATTTAATCCAATCTAGGGTCTTGTACATGCTATGAAATAGAAAAAGATAGGATGAAATATAGGTAATCCTATTTCCAGAAAAATTCTTTATCATATCATGTAATCTGTCACTAATTGGGGTGGCCCAATCTAGGTATTATGTGCCAACACAGATAATTTGGACAAATAAATACATCCATTCCTCAAAATTGTGTGCATTCATACTTCCCCTTACCCTGTGTAACAAGACAATGATATCTAATATTTCCTCCTGGAAGTGGGATTTATGTTTCTTCAACAATTGACTTTCCTTTCCTAGGGGTTGGAAACCATTATTTTGTAATGCTGTTCTTATAATAACCCTTCTTCTAAAAAAATTGGCATTGTGACAATGTGAAGTCAAATTTAGCATACACCTGTCTTTTTGGTAACCTAAAGCATCTTCCAATGGTGGCCATATCTAGGGTTATCAATAAATCATTGTCTTGAGTGTGAAATTCCCTAGTCTCAGGGTTGTAATAGGCTATGCATTCCAAAACAAGGTCTGTGCACTATACAACCACCAAGAAAGAAACTACTTCCAACAAGTTGCTTTCCACAAACTTTGAGTGATGGGAGTCCTATCTATTTTATAAATTCTTTCCAAAAACTCCCCCAGGTTAATATGTCCCATCCTGGTATCCCCTATTTCGTGTAGTGAGCTATCCAAGTTGTCCAAGTGCACATATCCGAGGTACTTGTATCTAATTTTTCCTTATACTTTGATTTCGATTCAATGTAAAATTCAATAGTGTTTTCTTTATCACAAATATATCAACCTCTAATAACCAAAGAAGGATTCAGCGTGATCACTTACCTCATAATATGCTACCAATCTTAGCCAAATTGCCCTATGAATTCTGATCATATCCCGCTTTTCTTCACTGTGCTAACCTCAATTTTCCATGGCAATGAGAATAGCTATGCATGCCACAAAAAAAGAACCTTAATCTACATATACTTAAGCATTTATTTCATCTAATTCGGCTCTAACAACATTAACTCTCTGACAAGAAGGCCACTTGGTCCCAATTTCAGACTCTGTAACATACCAAATAGGGTCAAGTTTTCAAAACACTTTTAAAACTGAGTCAGAGTTTGACAAAGTTTCTAAACCTTGGCAATTTCCCACTCTCGGTGTTATTCCTTTTATTGCATGCTTTTCATTCATCAATTTGAGCACTAGTGATAGTTATGGAATTTCGTTGGCTTCCACTTTAGTTGTGAAATCTTCCTTCATCCTCGACTAGAGTTGTCAAAACAATGCATTGTTTTTCCTATGCCCTTTCTTTGAACATTTCCAGCTTATAAAAACTTCTTTCGAAGAAACAAGTTGGTTTTAAGAAACCATGCGGTTCCTAAAAGGGGACTGTTAATTTCCATAAGGCTAACTTTTGAGACTTAACTATACTAACTCGTGATTGAAATTCTTAATCATAGGTTGGGTTAGAAATAGTATAGGTTATGAAAACCTCATTAGGAACTAATGGGATTTTGAAAAATATGTTGATACCCAACCAAGAATAAATAAAAGGATTGGCTAAGTATGAAGATTTCAAATTGTTCAATGGGACAAGACTCAGGAAGCTCTCAATTCAAAAGCTTTACTAACACTCTAAGGGATAAAATCATGGCAACAGTAGGAAACCAATCTAGTCTATGATCATGTGTCACCCCCATATTATCTCATTCATCACATCTTTCCCATCCCTTCATCCCCTTACCTTAGTTTGTTCACTCAAGATCCATATCCATCATTTTTTTCACTTCCATGTTCATCCCATCCCTCTCCTATCCTCTCCACATTGATCACCTACTCTTGAAATTTTGCTTCGTCATATTTCTCACCTACCAACACTACATCTCATCCACTTCCCATTTAACATTTTGAGTTTTAAAATACATATTTTTTTATATTTATCCATTCATAAAAGTGATATTTGAAACTGTTGATACCAAGTTACTTAGTTGAAATATTTGTTGAATTACTCTTTTTCTATATGGTTTTCTCAATTTTCCTCAGTACATGCATATATAGTCTAATATGTTAAATCCTCTCTTTCAAGATTTATGAGCTCTTGTAAGTAGTAAATTCTCAATTTATATATAATCCTCAATAGGTTATTGAGGGAAATAGATAATGATGGAATATCAATCTAAAGAGGTATTATGGCCTTTATATACCATAAACCAAAGAATAAGGTGTGAAACCAATAGTTATAGAATACCCTAAATTTTTCTATAAAAAATCTCTTAATTTTAAGAATAATTACAAACATATCACATAACTATGAATGCAAGTATACATAAGTAATCATTAAGTGAATTCCATCAATGGAGTAATCTCATAAGTACATAAATTTTAGTACAACCATTTAATCACTTAATAATTAGTAGTACAAAGGATCAACAAATATGACCATGCATTATAATTATATTAAGTATAATTAGGCCAATGATTCAATTTTGCACATATAATATAGTGGTGTAACTCAAAAGTACAATATAAAAATGATGTATCTATTTTGAATATGCAAGCTACTTCCTCCAAACTCCAATTGTCAAAGGGGGATGTAATTGAGCTTGCACATTGAAGGAATTTGTTTCCTCCAAAAATATTAATCTAGTATTAAGTACTTAATAGACAATCTAAAAGTGAAAAATACAATAGACTATAATGATTACCCATAAAAGTGTTGATCATGATCCTCCATTAGTATAATATCATCAACACTTTTAAATTACATAATTTAGTTATAAAATTAATTTATAGAATGAACATTCAAAATTGACAAAAATCATTTTGTAATTTGTTCAGCATCTGCAATTTGCATTGCATCCATTTTTTTTGGTTAAGTTTGTTGGTGTTTCAATTAGCACCTTTGGAGTTCTTATTGGAAACAGTCAGCTATTACAATTGTTATAGTACTGCTCCTTTGGATTATAGAGGGGAAGAGCTCTCTTTGTTGATGTGATGTGAAAAAAGGGTGGAGTAGACTAAGGTTCCTATCTTTTTATAATCAGCGGCAGGACACAAGGGTGCACAAACATAATGCGCCATAGCTAAGCTTTTCTCAGGGTTTTGCAGATCTTAACTATGACTAAACTAGCTTTTAATCTATCCTATCTCCCCAAGATAAACAAAGAATGAGGGTATAGGAGCGAGAATGGATTGGATGGATCACTTGAATTTGTCGTCTCCTTACAATATGGCCGAGGCTATGAACTCTTAGATATCTGCTGGGATAAGGTTTTATGCAAGCGAACACTCTTTACGGTAAGTTGGATTTTTGACTTTCCAAGGAGGAGGAAACCCTGTCTGAGGTATAGGCTAGGAAACATCTTACTAGAAACAATAAATTATGATGATTTGGCTGACAAACTTGCTAAGGAGGAACCCCTATCTGAAGTATAGGTTGAAAGACAATCCATTAAAAAACATTACACGATAACTATTAATGACAAGACTCCAAGGAGGAGGAACCCCTATCCGAGGAGGGAATTGAAACAACAAGCTATTTAACACGAAAAATTGAAAGGACTCAAATTTTTGGATTAAAATGCAAGCGCCTTCTGATTTTTTTCTTCAAATCTCTTCAACGAGTTACAAAGATTGGGACATGCAAAGGCATGAAATCATGCACAATTTCTCATCAAACCAATTAACTCCCATCCAAGAGTGAACAAATAATCACTTTCAAACTTGTTGGCGATAATGGCACAACAATTTTGCATAGTAAGTAAAGGTTAAACAAATAATGAGCCCGAGGATCTTATTTATAGAACTCAAAGGAGTAGGCAACCCTAAAATCTCCTTGAGTTAACAATCAGTTCTTGCCAATCAATGAGATTTATTCCTAAGTCTAAAAGTAGGTGAGCAATCAGTTAACTGAAACTAAACAAAGAGTCAACTGGAAACTACTTCAGTTGCCTGAAACTAAACTAAAGGTGAACTTTAATACAAAGTGTGCCTCCAAAATAGACATCTACGTTTAGTGGAGATCTGAGATCCACAAATTATGGAAGTCAAATAGACATCCTCAATTAGTGGGATCTAACAATGCATGATCTGTGGGATGTGGAGTTAACTTGGAAAGGGGCATCGAGTCAACTCCAGTAGCATTTAATGCCTTTCTAGAGGGTAGGAAATCCTTCTTTGAGGTGCCTTTACAACTCACCACTAGTCAACAGTGTCTCTATCCATTCATTGACTTCTTCAACTTCTGGGTAGTTAATGCTTTGCAAAATGATGATGCGGCGCTTTAGCATTACTTCACCTGTCATGAGTTGATGTTGAAGTCAATACACTGGGCAGTTGCTTCATTGAACTTGGTAGAAAAAGTTATTACCTTGGCCAACTTGCAACCATTTGGATCATCAAGGAAGGTGTTGCAAATGATATCTTTGAATTGATTCTACACTGTAACTAGCTCAATGTATTCTCCTCCATCGCGCTGATATTATATGTGAGGGAAGGATATTACCAATGTTGTCGTGAAGTTGATAATATTTGCAACAACCCTTCGGTACTCAATCAACTCTACAGAATTGGCATCATAGGCTTTCACCTTGTATGCTAGTTGTTCTTTCCAAGAAAAAGAGTGTTGCTTGTTTTCCTCTGAGAAGACTGATTGATATGACAATTGCAAGTCTGCAATTGTGACTTCATTTCCTGGCCTCTTTTCTGCTATCTTTTTCTTTGATTGTTGAATCTCTATATGGAGTCCATGTGCTCTATCCCGTAACTGGTATAGATTCGCCAGTATACATCGCCCTCTGAGAACAAACTCCTCCACTTGATCTATCAAGTATTTTCCATATGTCATTAGTTGTTGATGGTTCTGCTATGCGGGAAGATCCAACAATTCGTGTGATAAGGCCAAGACCTTTGGGGTGTCGTGTATCAATCTGGAAATGTACATCCTCAACTATTGGTTTTCAGCCTTTAAGGATGCCTTGTCCTTTCTATCCTTAACCATCCTCACTTGGGCGTTCACTGGGGCGATTCTGAGAAGGTCTGCCTCCCCCTGACATGTCATCTTTCCAAGGTTAAGTTTGGATAGTGTGAAGTCCTCCACTTGTACCTCATGTATGCTTTTATCCTTAGGTGGGGCATCATTCTCTATGATGAACTCATGCTCTGCATTCCTTTCCACGTGAAATTGCTTCTTTAACTTCTTTCCTGGCATGTCTTGTGGGACATGGTAGAACTTTGTGAAGAGTCAAGTTCATAGGAGGGCCTTTCCCTCTTCCTTCCTAGGAAACCCTCAAGCTAGATAGGATCCTGACTAGCTTTGTTGGAAGGAGGAATATGGGGCTCTTGAATGCCTGATGAATGAGACTGTGCTAGAGTGATGTCTCTCGATGGTGAGTCCAAGTCGATGGGTACTTGTGATTGTTGTGATGGTGGTGATGTAGGTGGATCTGTTTCTAACACATACACCATTTTTGCTGTTGTTGCTAGCTCTGCCTCTTCATGCTCTATCTCTACATTAAATATCTCTATCACTGGCTTGGGGGAAAAAAATCCCATGACTATCTCGAGTGTGTGTGCGGCTGTCTCCACATATAACCCCTGTGTTCTTCCTCTTGTGTGTCCTAACATCCGCATCCTTTTGGGAGGATTGCTCCATTGCTTTTGCTTGGGATTATTCCTTGACGTGGAAGGTAGTGTAGATTGAACTTGTGGCGGCTCTATTCTAGGAAGAACTACCTTCCTTGTCTTCTTACTATCTAGGTAGAGTTGACTGTTCTTGAAAACTTTACTTGTTCTCTCCTCTATAGATAGGTTTTCCTTTGCGTACCAATCCACTCTTTTGAGTGGTTGTGAGTCCACTGAATCTATGAAGAATGAGGGGATAATGACTTCCCCTTCATCGTCAGATAAGCCCTCAATGTCTTCTGACATGAAATCTGAAATTTGTGATTTCTAATGATCGTTGGATGATTTAGCCAAGTTTTCCTCCAAAATATCTTAACTGAAGTTAACAAACTTTCCTTTGACCTTTTTAGGTGTCCACTTTGAGTTAGAGTGCTTTTTTTTTTATCATTTTTTCATTTTGAATGACCTTTGTTTGATCTTCGTTCCAGATTGATTAGTTGATCCTGAGCAGCTACTGATAGATTCACTTTTGAGATGGATCAGTGCTAAAGAGATGTGCCTGGGATATGTTAAGCCGTAAAACTAAGTTTGAGGCTCCAGAAGACTGGGAACCTTTCTTTAGTAAGGGAACTTTTGCACTTGCCTTAGTCAATTTTCAATGTCTATTCTTCAACTTCTTTGTTTAGAACCTCCATGCTCTAATTTGATATCCTCATTGATTGATGAGTCAAACAATCTTGCTTGACGATTCATCAAGTGACCAACTCAGTCCTGAGAAGGATGGTTGGTGTCTCAACCCTTGATAGTCAGTTTAAGGCCTCAAGAAGCAAGAATGCCTTTCCCTAGTAGGGCCACTTTTGACTTCTTGACCAGTGATTTTGAAGTTATAAACTGCTTCAGTTTGATCTCTGTCATTAGATGATTGCCTTGTCAGAATCCTTCACTGACAGTTTCGTTATCGAGGTTGATCCAAATGAAGAAGATCACCTTGGGGGTCCTTTAGCCATTTGACTGCATCTGAGTGCCCAAAAGAAAGGGTGCCTTGAAGCAAGGGTTCCTTTTTCATGATACTTGGCACATTTTCTAGTGTTCTTCTTTCGGTCTCCTCTTCTAGCATTTTTTGCTTGATTGCCTCCTTAGTTGATGAATTACTGTAGTTGTTTGACTCATCTCGCAAGTTTGCTAATGGGTTCATTGTGAAACTAGATCAGAGCTGGATAGAACTTACAAAGACACAATTTCTCAATAGGTGACATCTTCATTACCCCATTCAAGGGTGCCCTTCTTCAGCAAGGGCACCTTCTCCATGCTAAGTAGTCATTTTTGGATGTTCTTTATAACAACCTCTTCGCCTTCCATTGACATTTGTTGGTGATCACTTCATCAGATGGTTTCGCTGAATGTTTCATTATCAAGGTAGCAAGAGAATGCAGAGGATGACTACCTTAGATGAATATGGTGACTGCATTTGGCCCTTGAGATCCAAGCACATCCCTCTTTAGTAAAGGCGCTTTTAGCATTTTGAACTTACTTCTCGTTGGTAGCATTTCCAAAGAGCCAAATTTTGGCCTTTTTTGGTTTCCAGAATCTCCTTCGTCAAAAAACATCTTTTTAATCCTTTTTTGCCATGGTTGCGTCATTGAAGCTTTTGAAGTTTATCTTTCAGCACCTAGTACTGGCCAACCTTCCATTAATGGCTGTGGAGCTCCTAACTTTGTTCCTAAAAAACAAAATAGACCCACAAGAGTAAAACATGTCTTTTGATGATTTTGACTTGACCAATGTGATTGTGAAGTTGATTAATCCTATCAAAATCATTTTCAATCATTTCTTGGAAGGTCTTATTTTTAGGGGTTTCCCTGAAAATAGGGGTAGAAAACCCTAATTTTCAATTTTTTGAAAATTTGCACATATGTTCCTTGACAAAAACCCACAAAGACCTTATGTTTGGTTTGACCTAAAACAAAATTTTGACATAATTTTGACATGATTTAGCTCAATTTAAGTAGAATGCCAAAAATGAATTTTGGGTAAAACATTAAGCTCCCTCTGGTGACCATGTCAGATACCTACGACATAGGAGAACCAAGAATCTCAAGTTTTGTAGACCAGTACTTTTATCGGTTGGGTAACGAAGTCAGGACTTTATTTCCTCATACACCTAAAAATTAGAGTTCATCTATTTTATTGGGGTCACCAATTTATTCACCTACAACAAGACTACTTAAGAAACTACCAAGAACAAAACAATACTTTACTGAACAGGGAAACACATAACAACATAGCAATAAAGAAAAGAAAAATATTTACAATATAATCACACCATCCCTGAAGGGATGAAATAATTCAAGTATTGCTCGTTGTAGGGCAGTGGAAAGAGCCTTCCATCTAAATGTGAGAGAATGTAGGAATTCTCTCCTGCAATATCATGGATCAGGAATGGCCCTAGCGAAAGGGAGTCAAATTTATTGTGCATTCCCTTTGGTTTGTGTCTCTTGTCCCATAATAGGACTTTGTCTCTAATCTCAAAGTCTCATTTTTGAGCCTTCTTGTCAAAGATCTTCTTCACTCAATCTTGATGCTAAGTGATTTTATCAACTATCTCCACCCTCTCCTCTTGAAGTTTCATCAGGCACAAGATACATTTCTCAATGGGATCTCTAAATTCCTCATCTTCTATTGTGGATGCTAGCTAAAAAGTGGAAAACTCTAGAGTGATGGGTAAAAAAACTTCTGTGCCATATAGGATCATGAAGGGTGAAGTGTCGATAGCTCTCTTGGGCATGATCATATCGGCCCAAAGAGTGTCGTACAACTTTAGGTGCCAAGCTCATTGATTGGAATCAAGCATCTTGTGTACAATCGTAATGATGTTCTTATTAGATGACTCAACTTTCTCGTTGCCTTGTGGATAGTAACATGAAGAGTGGGACAATGTGATGCCATAGTCGAAACAAAATTCTACTAACTCCTCTGACGAGAAGCTTGTAGTGTTGTAAGTCACAATCTTTCTTGGTACTTCGAAGCGTGTAATGATGTTCTCTTTGAGGAAGTTACACACTACTTCAGAAGTAGCTTGCTTTGTAGGGATTGCCTCAACCCATTTAGTGTAATAGTTTGTCGCCATAAGGACATAGACACGTCCCTTAGTGGAATGAGGGTTGATGGGACCTACAAAGTCTATGCCTCAACTCATTTAGTTGGTCAAAAGAACAATGCTTGTAGGATTTTGAATGTAATAACCCTTGATGAGAAGTGGCCACCACATGCTTGGTTATGAAATGCTTCCAACAACCACTGTTATTGGTCCTTACTGACACATATTAGGAATGTTCCATCAAGCCCACACTTGTATAGAACATTTCCTCTAAGCACATAGCTTTGTGCTTGTAGTTTCAAAGTTCTTCTCTGCTGCTTACACAAATGCATTGGGCATTCCCATAGGTCAGAAAACCACAATTTTGTGTACCATTTTTGAGCAGACTCAACTAGTAAGACCATTGGGAGGTCTTCTTCCATTTCTGTTCCTGGGACACTGTCAGTAGCTTGGTGCTTTAGATCACCATCTTTTTCCATGAGTTGACATAGACCTCTCCTACGGACAAGCTTGGTAGGCTTGATATCTAGGTCATATTCCTGGACTCTTGCAATACAGTTTCCTCTTTTGGTTCCCATCTCTTGTTGAGTAAGGACACTTTTGACCGTGGGGTCTGTAACATATACGGTGGTGTGAGAGTTTAGGATGTAGAATATGAAATTATTGATATCCCTCACAACTGCATATGTGTTTTTCTCTATCTGGGAGTACTGAGACTCGCTATCCTTGAAGCTGCTGCTCATGAAAGTGATTGGTGACTCAGTCTCTTCATTCAACTTTTGGGTCAGTATGGTGGAAAGGGTATGTTCCGATGCGTAACAATAAAGAATGAACTCTTTATCAAAATAGGGTCAAACCAACACTGGCGCTTTACTGATGGCCTCCTTTTTTTTTGAATGCCTTGCTTCCTTCTTCGGTCCATTTGAAGGTGGTTGTCTTCTTCATCATTACTGAGATGTCTTTGGTCAGCTCTAAGAAGTTGGGTACAAATCTTCGTCTAAAGTTAGCTTTTCTGAAGGAGTGTACCCCAGTTTTATTTGTAGGGAGAGTCAAGTCCTTGATTGCATCAACCTGATTAGGGTCTATCTGAGTCCCTTCTTTGGACATGATGTGGCCTTGCAATTTTCCTTCGATCACCACAAAGATGGACTTTTTTAGATTCATTGATATGTGGTGGTACCTGCACCTCTCGAGCACTTTCACTAAGTGTTGAAAATGATCTTGCCGCTTCTTTGAGACATGGGTAAGGTCATCAAGATAGACAACTATCAATTTGTCCTTTAAGTCACCAAATGCCAAGTCCATGGCTCATTGAAAAGTAGCATCAACATTGATGAGGCTGAAAGGTATCCTCTTGTAGGCGAACGTTCCCCAAGGGGTGGTGAATTCCGTTTTGAGTTGATCTTCTTCGACCACTTTAATCTGGTTGTATCTAAAAAAACTGTGAAGTAATGACAACACCTTCAAACCAATCACTATTTGCAATGTATGCTCCATGATAGGCAAATGATAATTATCCTTTAAGGATAACTGGTTCAGGTTCCTGAAATCCATGCAAAACCGGATCTATCCACTTTTCTTGCGTATAGGAATGATGTTCGACACCAAGGTAGAATAGTGGATTGGGAATATGATTTTGGCATCCACCATCTTTTTTACCTCCATGTAGATTGTGTCTGGGGCATGCGGGTTGTAATGCCTTTGCTTTTGCTTGAAAGGCTTGACACCAGACTTTTCCTTACTTGATATTGTCCTCTAACCTATTGGATGATCAACTCTGTGTCACCTTTGACTTGAAGGTATCTTATATCCATATCTCTTGCATTTTTGAGGCCTAGTATGAGCTCCTTGTATTATGTAGTATTGTTCGTATTGTCGAACTGCAAGTGATAAGCAAATGGGTATAGTGTTCCTTAGGGAGAGGTAATGACAACTCCAACTCTCGAGCCTGTTGTTGAGCAATTGTCTTTGAATTGCATCTTCCACATTCTTGAATCTTCATTCAATGTTTGTGTGGAGAGTGATTTTTTTTTTCTTCTTTGGTTACTTCTGACAGCATGTGACATATGTGTCGGGACCCGTGATTTTATGTAGCACTTGCGCTTGGGGGTCTTGAGATTTCACCACCATGAATCTTGACTTAGCCTCTGGTTCCAACTTAAAGCTACCTTTCTTCAATGGGATTTTCGTGTACGACTAATCCATTTGAATCTCACCTCCAATATCCTTGCAGAAGCTTCTACTCAGGAGCATACCATAAATGATTGGAATGTTAGCTATGAGAATAGTCATCATGATCTTCTTTTCTGGGAAGGACACCAATCTTACTTGATCATCCTTCAGTTGGCCTACCAATGGCACGGGTTTTGATTCAAGTGAATAACACTTGTTGTGAGTTTCCATGCATGATAGCCCCAAATATTTCATGATTTGTAAAGGAATGATGTTGTCTGATTCCCCTAAGTCAATTATGTAATTGTTGAGTTTATACCTTCCCATATACAAATATATGTAGAAGGGCTTTGGATTTTCTCCCACTAGTGTACATAAGATTCTAGCAATGTGGGTTGTATGACAACTGCTTCTGAACTACCTTGAGAATCCAATTCATTTGATTGGGATGGTCCTGGAGATACTCTAGCTATGAGATTTGTACCTTCATCTTCATCATAGATGTCACAATGTCAAAATTTGCTGAAGGCTAATCTTGGGTAGTTGGTGTGACGTTCTCCTGTGTAGAGTTGGGATTAGAAGTGGAGGCTTCTTTTCCATTTTCATTGGACTTCCATCTCTTCTCTTACTCTTTCTATGATTTAAAGTGTTGGGCACATGTAAACATAGGTGTCGATTGGTTCTCGTGTTTAACGACGAGAGAGTACTGATGGTAGTATTCTTCTTCTTGATTTATAGGTTCACTATGAAAGTATCCCATTGTGGAGTCGCCATCAAAGTTATCCATTTGAGGTGGAGCAATGTTCGCATTTGAAGGTACTAAATTTGAGCTTGGACCTGCATCCCCAACATATCCCATGATATGATTCATCCTTTGATTCTCAGGGCATGAGGATCTTGTGCATTTTTTTGAGTCATGGAAATAACATAACACATTATATTTTTCAGGCTCTACCTGTCTTGGCGGAGGTCTTGAAAACTTAGGCTTGAAATTGTTGAAAGATTATAAATTATTCCTCTTTAGTTGATATTGCTGTTGAGGTTGGTATTGTTATTGTTGTTGATACAATGGTGGTGTGGGTAGTGCTTGCTGCCCTTGGTTGGGTGACTATCTTTTTAAGATGGTCACCTCATTCACTACCTTTTGTAGCAATGGATCTGCTGATGCTTGGACCAATGGTCTGATAGCATCGTTCTTCATCTTTCTCATGGTGATCATGTGATTTTTGAGCTTGATAGCCTTCTCTTGTGCAACTAACAAGTCTTCTTCATGATTTCCTTTTATGAAAAAGGCTATCTCTGAGGGAAGGGAGTTGATGAAGTTGCTCATCAAAATCTCGTTTGATGGATTAAGTGTGTGGGAAATACGTGTAACAAGGCAGTTAAACCTTGCTATGAACTCCCTCATTGATTTTGTGGGCTCCATCTTAGAGTTTGATAATTTTTCAAACAACTGATGGCTATCTTTGGTAGGTCTGAATCTGGACAAGAAATTTTTACTCATGTCCTCCCAGTTTCTTATGATACCTGGTTGCAAGTGATTGAACTAGTCGACAACATTTGCCTCAAGAGTTTCGAAAAAGAGTCAAACAATGATGTCTTCATGTGGTACAGACAAAATGGACCAAGCCGTTGTGAATGCTAAAATATGCTCATCGGGGTGTCTAGCCCCATCGCCATAGAATCTTGGGAAGTGCTTCCGTGATCCCTTGGGAAGTTCATGGTTACCTTGTAGGGCCAATGGACCTATGTTGTTACCCCATGGTAGTGGGGCATGACATCTTACAACTCTCACATTCTGACCATTGCCAAAAAGGTCATTTCCGTAATTGCCATTGTTGTTGTTGCCATTGTCGTTGTTGTTCTTACCATTATTATGGCCATTGCCGTTATTGATGTTAATGTTGTCAGCCATTGCTTGAGCAGGAGGTTCTTTTTGTGGTTCTTCTAGAAAGTGTTCTTGAACCTCTTGGTAGATTAGCTCTGTGTTGGATGCTTCTCTGACTTCTTCTTGAAATAGAGGATTGGTCCTCCTCCTCCTATATACTTGGTGATCCAGGATGCTTACTGCCACATAGGAGGTGGTAATACTAGTCTCTTGGCTACAAGATCAACCTTTCTTTCTTCCTTGTCCAAAGTAATGGCTGCAACTCTCTAATGAGTAGGTGATGTATTCTTTTCAAAAATGAAGATGCATAGGCTGCTAATGATGTCTAATTGCTCTCCTTCAAATATATGTAAGATCTGGTTGGAGAGTTGCTGGAGCAAGATCAGGTTGCTCTACTGGGGCCCAAGGACACCAAATAGTCATTCCCGTGACATAAAAGCCTTAGATTTTTCTTAAGTTTTGTGCCTCGTTGCCCCACAATGGGCACCAAAAAATTGTTGGCGTTTCAATTAGCACCTCTGGAGTGCTTATTAGAAATAGTCAACTATTACAATTGTTATAGTACCATTCCTTCGGATTATAGAGAGGAAGATCTCTCTTTGTTGATGTGATGTGTAAAAAGGGTAGAGTAGACTAAGGTTCCTATCTTTTTATACTCAGTGGTAGGACACAAGGGTGCACAATCACATTACGCTGTAGCTAAGCTTTTCTCTAGTTTCTATAGATCTTAACTATTACTAAACCAAGTTTTAATCTATCCAATCTCCCTAAGATAAATAGAGCATGAGGGTATAGTAGCAAGAATGGATTGGTTGGATCACTTGAACCCACCATGTCCTTAGAATATGGCCAAGGCTCTGAACTCTCAGATATATGTTAGGATAAGGTTTTATGCAAGCAAACACTCTTTACGGTAAGTTGGATCTTTGACTTTCCAAGGAGGAGGAACCCTTGTTCGAGGTATAGGCTAGGAAACAACTTACTAGAAACAACAAATTATGATGATTTGGCTGACAAACTTGCTAAGGAGGAGGAACCCCTATCCGAAGTATAGGTTGAAAGACAATCCATTAAGCAACATCACACGATAACTGTTAATGACAAGTATCCAAGGAGGAGGAACCCTTGTCTGAGGAGGGAATTGAAACAACAAGCTATTTAACACAAAACATTGAATGGACTCAATTTTTTGGATCAAAATGCAAGTGTATTCTAATTTTATTCTTCAAATCTCTTCAACGAGTTACAAAGATTGGGAAATGCAAAGGCATGAAATCATGCACAATTGCTCATCAAACCAGTTAACTCTCATCCAAGAGTGAACAAATAATCACTTTCAAACTTTTTGGCAACAATGGTGCAACAATTTTGCATAGTAAGTAAAGGATAAACAAACAATGAGCCCAAGGCTCTTATTTATAGAACTCAAAGGAGTAGGAAACCCTAAAATCTCCTTAAGTTAACAATAAATTCTTTCCAATCAGCAAGATTTATTCCTAAGTCTAAAAGTAGGTGATCGATCAGTTAAGTGGAAATCTACTTTAGTTAACTGAAGCTAAACAAAGAGTCGACTGGAAACTACTTCAGTTGATTGAAACTAAACTAAAGGTGAACTTTAATACAAAGTGTGCCTCCAAAATAGACATGCATGTTTAGTGGAGATATGAGATCCACAAATTATGGAAGTCAATTAGACATCCTCAATTAGTGGGATCTAACAATACATGATCTATGGGACATGGAGTTAAATTATAAAGGGGCATCAAGTCAACTCCACTCGTATTTAATGCCTTTCTAGAGGGTAGGACATCCTTCTTTGAGGTGCCTTTACAACTCACCTCTAGTCAATAGTGTCTGTATCCATTCATTTATATCTTCAGCTTCTAGGTAGTTAATTCTTTGCAAAATGACGACGTGGCACTTTAGCATTACTTCGCCTGTCATGAGCTGATGTTGAAAGTCAATACATTGGGTAGCTGCTTCATCAAACTTGGTGGACAAAGCTACTACCTTGGCCAACTTGCAACCATCTGTATCATCAAGGAAGGTGTTGTGGATGACATCTTTGAACTGATTCTGCACTGTAACTAGCTTAATGTATTCTCCTCCCTCACGCTAATATTCTATGTGAGGGAAGGATATTACCAACGTTCTCGTGAAGTTGATAATATTTATGACAACCCTTCGGTACTCAATCAACTCTATGGAATTGGCATCATAGGCTTTCACCTTGTATGCTAGTTGTTCTTTCCAAGAAAAAAGGTGTTGCTTGTTTTCCTTTGAGAAGACTGATTGATATGCCAATTGGAAGTCTGCGATTGTGACTTCAACACCTGGCCTCTTTTTTACTATCTTTTGCTCTGATTGCTGAAGGTTTGCATGGAGTCCATGTGCTCTATCCTGTAACTGGTATAGATTCACCAGTATACATCACCTTATGAGAAAAAAATCCTCCCCTTGATCTATCAAGTGTTTTCCATATGTCATCAATTGTTGATGGTTATGCTCTATGGGAAGATCCTACAATTCCTGTGGTAAGGACGAGATGTTCGGGGTGTCGTGCATCAAGCTAGAAATGTACACCCTCAATTGTTGGTTTTCAGCCTTTAAGGTTGCCTTGTCCTTTCCATCCTTAAATATCCTCACTTGGGCGCTCACTGAGGTGATTCCAAGAAGGTCTTCCTCCACCTGACGTGTGGTCTTTCTGAGGTTAAGTTTGGATAGTGTGAAGTCCTCCAATTGTACCTCATTTATGCTTTTATCCTTAGGTGGGGCAACAGTTTCTATGATGAACTCATGCTCTGCATTCCTTTCCACGTGAACTTGCTTCTTTAACTTCTTTGTTGGCATGTATTGTGGGACATGGTCAAACTTTGTGAATTCAAGTTCATAGGAGGGCCTTTCCCTTTTCCTTCCTAGGAAACCCTCAAGCCAGATAGAATCTTGGATAGCTTCACTGGAAGGAGGAATATTGGGCTCTTGAATGCCCGATGAATGAGACTGTGCTAGAATGATGCCTCTCGGTGGCGAGTCTAAGTTGATGGGGACTTGTGACTGCTATGGTGGTGGTGATGTAGGATGCTCTCTTTCTAACACAAGCACCATTTTTGTTGCTACTACTAGATCTGCCTTTTCATGCCCTGTCTCTGTAGTGACTATCTCAATCACTGGCTCAGGGGCAGCAATTCCCATGACTATCTCGAGTGTGTGTGTGGTTGTATCCACATATAACCTTTGTGTTCTTCCTCTTGTGTGTCCTGACATCTGCATCCCTGTGGGAGGATTGATCCATTGCATCTGCCTGGGCTTCTTCCTTGACGTGGAAGGTGGTGTAGATTGAACCTGTGGTGGCTCTTTTCTAGGAATAACTACCTTCCTTGTCTTCTTACTATCTAGGTAGAGTTGATTGTTCCTGACAAATCTACTTGTTCTCTCCTCTATAGATAGGTTTTCATTTGCATACCAATCCACTATTCTGAGTGGTTGTGAGTCCACTGAATATATGAATAATGAGGGGAGAATGACTTCCCCTTCATCATCAGATAAGCCCTCAATGTCTTCTGACATGAAGTCAACAATTTGTGAGAGCCTAAACTTGATATAGTTCCTTTTTCGTACCTCATACTCATCATCACAATTGACCGAGTAATCTTCCACAAAAGATTCGTGTGATGAGTGTTGCTCAAGATGTGTCGCATAGAGGCCTCTAGGATCATATGACCTCTCAATAAGGTACTTGATATTGAGTTTCACCGTTTCTTGGCTCATCAACTTGGCATTTGTCGTTGACTTGCATCTATAGAGTCCCATCTCAAGGAGACAGTTCACAATTGGCTTCTTCTTCAGGCGTAACTGAGTGTGAACTTCAGTCAACTGCCTTAGGAATTCCATCAAAACTACCCTATTTGAAAGGTAGCCTGGCATCATGGTGGGGTGACCAATGTAGCCATACACACATATGTAGGTGAAGGTAGGGAATTGGATAAACCAATCTGCATAGTCCACCATTGCCTCCTTGGCTGTTTGTGAAATACATACGTTCATCTCATGGTCTAGGTCTCATATAGTGTGCATGATGAAGAGGTCACTTTTCCTTTTGAAGTTTCTCTTTGCTTGAGTAAACTCAAGACGTGAAAAGTGTTCATGGACCTTCTACACATCTAAGGTCCCCACATTGTTTAGTATCCTGAACTCACCTTGGTAGGCAATCAGGTATACCAGTAGGAACACATGTGGAACTTAGGAGCCTCTAGAAACCCAATAATCTATTAGTGGAGTGTGTCACTAATTAGAGTGGCCCAGTCGTAATGTTCCCTTTTGCTGATAATCTTAGCTATGATGTATTACATCCATGACTGAAACTGATGGACCTCTTCCTATCCAATGATTCTACTGAGTAAAGTGATCAACACTGCATACTCATCTTTTAATTCTCCTCATCCAACCAATTTAGGAAATTTGGTCTTTTTCACCTTCAACCATTTTTCTACCATTATTCCTTGGTATTTATTCTTGGCTTCCTTGAATGTTCTATCACATTCTGTCACTAATATGACCACGTTGGTAGGGCATGGTGAAATATCAATTTTTTTTCAATGTCCTTTTGTTTCAAACCGCAGATTACCCTTCCATCCATTGATTTGATTTATCTCATGGTAGGATTGTAATGCTTAATACAAGTGATTACAAGCTCCACACTTTGTAATGTGATGGGGATGGACGTAGCCTGAAGCAAACCAGATTCCTCTATGTTCTGTAATGTGATTTGATTAATGCCCTCCAAGTCTTCTGGATCAACCACTGGATTCACTTGATGTAAGTATGTGTCAATCATTTTTAGGAAATCATTGTACAAGGTTGTCTTGGTCTTGTATTGCACCTGGGAGTACCGCATCTTGAAAAACTTAAAGATTGACTGCACACACAACTCTATTCTGACAATTTTTGAAAACCCCTAAAAATAGAGCCTGCTGAGAAGTATTTTTTTGGAAAAAATCTGGCACAAGGATTTTGTTCATGCTTCAATGCTGAAAAAACCTAGTTCCTCAAAATTTTGATTCTAAATTTTTTTTGAAAGAACCCCCAAAAATAGGGGCAACAAGTTTGTTGTTTCTGGAAAATTTGACGAGGTGGGTTTTACTGGAAAATTATTCTAATCCTGCCTAGTTGATAAGATTTGTGGTAGCCTGTTGATTTGTATGACATGCAAGAAAACATAGGATAAGAAAAGAGGAAGTAGAAAAGAGGTGGAATGGAAGTTTTTAGCTGTCTCCCTGAGAAAATTTATCTCTGAATCCAACCTTTGAGAAGAAATCTTCTTGTGCCTCTGATCTTCAAAAAATATTGAAGAACTGTCAAAAACCCTTGCCAAATCTTAAAAGGACGCCCTTGAGAGCTATTTTATGTTTTGATCTTCAACCTACAAAAGAAATAATGAAGATGGATGCCTAGACTTTCTTTATATTGACTCAAGCTTGAATCCTTGAAGTTTGGGCACCTAACTCATGATCTAAGCCCAATTTGGCTTGATTTGGAGTTCAAAAGGTTGATTTCCACTGATCGTGGGATGATTTGGCCAAGTTTTCCTCCAAAATATCTTAACTGAAGTCAACAAACTTGACTTTGACCTTTTTAGGCATCCACTTTGAGTTTGATTGCTTTTTTTTTTATCATTTTTTCATGTTGAATGACCTTTGTTTGATCTTCGTTCTAGATTGATCAGTTGATCCTGAGCAGCTGCTGATAGATTCACTGTTGAGCTGGATCAGTGATGAAGAGATGTGCCTGGGAGATGTTAAGCTGGAAAATAAGTCTGAGGCTCTAGAAGACTTTGCACCTTTCTTCAGCAAGGGTGCTTTTGCACTTGCCTTAGTTAATTTTCAATGTCTGTTCTTCAACTTCTCCATTTAGACCCTCTGTGCTCTGATTTGATATCATTGTTGACTGACGAGTCGAACAATCTCGCTTGATGATTCATCAAGTGACTACCTTAGTCTTGAAAAGGATGGTTGGTGTCTCAGCCCTTGATAGTTAGTTTAAGGCCTCAAGAAGAAAGGGTTCCTTTCTTCAATAGGGGCGCTTTTGACTTCTTGACTAGTGATTTTGAAGTTATAAATTGCTTTAGTTTGATCTCCGTCATCATATGATTTCCTTGTCAGAATCCTTCATTGACGGTTTCATTATCGAGGTTGATCCAAATGAAGAAGATCACCTTGGGGGTCCTTCAGCCATTTGACAACATCTGAGTGCCCAAAAGAAAGGGTGACCTTTTCATGATACTTGGCACATTTTCTAGTTTTCTTCTTTTGGTCTCCTCTTCTAGTGTTTTCCGCTTGATTGCTCCCTTAGTTGATCAATTACTGTAGTTGTTTGACTCATCTTGTAGGTTTGCTGACGGGTTCATTGTGAAATTGGATCGAAGATGGATAGAACTTATGAAGAAATCATTTCTCAATAGGTGAAATCTTCATTACCCCATTCAAGGGAGCCTTTCTTCAGCAAGGGTGCCTTCTTCATACTAAGAAGTCATTTTTGGATGTTCTTTATAACAACCTCTTTGCCTTCCATTGACATTTGTCGGTGATCACTTCATCGGATGGTTTTGCTAAATGTTTCGTTGTCAAGGCAGCAGGAGAACGTAGAGGACGAATGCCTTAGATGAATATGGTGACTAAATTTGGCCCTTGAGATCCAAGGGCACCCCTCTTCAGTAAAGGCACTTTTAGCATTTTGAACTAACTTCTCGTTGGTAGCATTTCCAAAGTTAGCCAAATTTTGGCCTTTCTGATTTCCAGAATCTCCTTCATCAAAGAACATATTTTTAATCCTTTTCCACCATGGTTGCGTCATTGAAGCTTTTGAAGTTTAGGTTTCAACACCTGATACTGGCCAATCTGCCATTAATGGCTGCAGAGCTCCTAACTTTGTTCCTAAAAAATAAAAATAGTCCCACCAGAGTAAAACATGTCTTTTGATGATTCTAAGTTGACCAATGTGATCATGAAGTTTTTAATCCTTTCAAAATCATTTTCAAACATTTCCAGGAAGGTCCTATTTTTAGGGGTTTCCCCAAAAATAGGGGTATGAAACCCTAATTTTATTTTTTTTGAAAATTTTCACATATGTTACTTGACAGAAACCCACAAAGACCTTATGTTTGGTTTGAACTAAAACCGACTTTTGACAATTTTTTACATGATTTAGCTCAATTTAAGTAGAATGCCAAAAATTAATTTTGGGTACAACATTAGGCTCTGTTTGGTTACCATGTCGGATACCTACGACATAGGATAACTGAGAATATCAAGTTTTATAGAACAATACTCTTATCAGTTGGGTAATGGAGTCAAGACTTTATTTCCACATACACCTAAAAATTAGAGTTCACTTATTTTATTTGGCTCACCAATTTATTCACCTACAACAAGACTACTTAAGAAATCACCTAGAACACAACAACACTTTACTGAATAGGGAAACACATAACAACATTAAAGCGAAGAAAGATATTTAAAATATACTCACCCCATCCTCGAAGGGATGGAATTCTTCAAGTACTACCTGATGTAAGGTAGTGGAAAGAGCCTTCCATCTAAATGTGAGAGAATGTAGGAATTCTCTCCTACAATATCATGGATCAGGAATGGCCCTAGCCAAAGGGAGTCAAATTTATTGTGCATTCCCTTTTGTTCATGTCTCTTGTCCCATAATAGGACTTTGTCTCCAATCTCAAAGTCTCGTTGCCGAGCCTTCTTGTTAAAGATCTTCTTCACTCACTCTTGATGTTGAGTGATTTTATCAACTATCTCCACCCTCTGCTCTTGAAGTTTCATCAGGCACAAGACACTTTTCTCAATGGGATCTCTCAATTCCTCATCTTCTATTGCAGATGCCAGCTGCAAAGCAGACAACTCTAGAGTGATGGGTAACATAGTTTCTATTCCATATAGGATCGTGAAGGTGTAGTGCCAATAGCTCTCTTGGGAATGATCCTATCCACCCAAAGAGTGGTGTACAAATTTAGGTACCAAGCTCGTTTATTGGAATCAACCATCTTGCGCACGATCGTAACGATGTTCTTATTAGATGACTCAGCTTGCTCGTTGCCTTGTGGATAGTAATATGAAGAGTGGGACAATGTGATGCCTTAGTCGAAACAAAATTCTACTAACTCCTTTGACGAGAAGCTTGTAGCATTGTCAACCATGATCTTTCTTAGTACTTCGAAGCGTGTAATGATGTTCTCTTTGAGGAAGTTACACACTACCTTAGAAGTAGCTTGCTTTGTAGGGATCACCTCAACCCATTTAGTGAAATAATCTGTTGCTATAAGGATGTAGAAATGCCCCTTACTAGAATGAGGGTTGATGGTGCCAACAAAGTATATGCCCCATTGTTGGAATGGAGCATCTATTACCATAGGCCTTAGTGGAAGGGCTGACAGCTTGAGTTTTCCAACAAATTGTTGACACAATGTGCATTTGTGCACCCAGTCATATGCATCGTGGAATAAAGCTAGCCAAAAGAAAAATGCCCACTGGATTTTGAATGCAGTAACCCTTGATGAGAAGTGTCCACCGCATACTTTGTTATGAAATTCTTCCAACAACCACTATTGTTGGTCCTTACTGACGCATAGTAGGAACGTTCCACCAAGCCCATGCTTGTATAAAACATTTCCTCTAAGCACATAGCTTTGTGCTTGTAGTTCCAAAGTTCTTCTCTACTGCTTACCCAAATGCATTGGGCATTCCCCATAGGTCAGAAAGTACCACAATTCTATGTGCCATTCTTGAGCAGACTCAACTAGTAAGACCATTGGGAGGTCTTCTTCCATTTCCATTCCCAGGATTTCGTCAACATCTTGGTGCTTTAGATCACCATCTTCTTCCATGATTTGACATATACCTCTCCCATGGACGAGATTGGTAGGCTTGATATCTAGGTCATATTCCTGGACTCTTGCAATCCAATTGCCTCTTTTGGTGCCCATCTCCTGTTGAGTATGGACACTTTTGACCGCAGGGTCTGTAACATATACGGTGGTGTGAGAGTTTAGGATGTAGAATCTGAAATTCTTGATAGCCCTCACAACTGCATATGCATTTTTCTCTATCTGGGAGTACCGAGACTCACTATCCTTAAAGTTGCTGCTCATGAAAGCAATTGGTGACTCAGTCTCTTCATTCAACTTCTGGGTCAGTATGGCAGAAAGGGTATGTTCCGATGCATAACAATAAAGAATGAACTCTTTATCAAAATCAGGTCAAACCAACACTGGCACTTTACTGATGGCCTCCTTTATTTTCTCGAACACCTTCCTTCCTTCTTCAGTCCATTTGAAGGTGGTTGTCTTCTTCATCATTACTGAGATGTCTTTGGTCAGCTCCGAGAAGTCAGGTACAAATCTCTGTATAAAGTTAACTTTTCTGAAGGAGTGTACCCCAGTTTTATTTGTAGGGAGAGTCAGGTCCTTGATTGCATGAACCCAATTAGGGTCTATCTGAGTCCATTCTTTGGACATGATGTGGCCTAGCAATTTTCCTTCTATCACTGCAAAGATGGACTTTTTCAGATTAAATGATATGTGGTGGTACCTGAACCTCTCGAGAACTTTCACTAAGTGTTGAAAATGATCTTGCCGCTTCTTTGAGAACGCGGTGAGGTCGTCAAGATAAATGACTATCAATTTTTCCTATAAGTTACCAAACACCAAGTCCATGGCTCGTTGAAAAGTAGCACCGAAATTGATGAGGCCGAAAGGCATCCTCTCATAGGTGAACGCTCCCCAAGGGGTGGTGAACGCCGTTTTGAGTTGATCTTCTTTGGCCAATGTAATTTGGTTGTATTCAAAAAAACCATCAAGTAATGACAACATATCTCCGCTTTTCTTACGTATAGGAACGATGTTCGACACCCAAGTAGAATAGTGGATTGGGAATATGATTTTGGCATCCACCATGTTTTTTACCTCCATGTAGATTATGTCTTGGACACGGGGGTTGTAGTGCCTCTGCTTCTACTTGAAAGGCTTGACATCAGACTTGAGTGGAATTGTATGGGACAATTACTTTGGCTTGAATGCTTTTAGGTCTTCATAGGACTGTGCGAAGATGTCTCGATATTGCTTGAATAAGGAGATGAAGTTGTTGCTTTCCTCTGTAGTGCAACATTTTCCTAAGTTGACAATCCGAGACTTATTTTTTGTACCAATGTTGACTTTTTGGTAATCAACTGACATCTTGTTGTTAGAATTCCTTTGATCCTGAATACATCTGTCATGTATGTCAAATATATCCTCCAAGGATCCTAAACCCTTGGGGATATTGTTGCCTCTTAATTGGATGATGTCGGATTCTATGACTTTGGAATCTTCAGCTATAGATTCTATGAAGGGAGAAGCACTACCTTCAAAGAATAGTTCTTGGTAATTGTCCCCCATGTAGAGGAACTCCTTGATGTCATCATCATCATCAAAGATCTGCCAGTTGTCATAGTTTTCGGGGACAACTGACCTGTAGATGAGCTCAATAGTGAAGGAATTCTGATGGAAGTCAGAATGGGGCATGAATAGAGTGGCTAATACTGCGAAGGCATCAACTCTACTATTTTGCTCACATGGTATGTACTTGATGTTGAATGCTTCGAACTCTACTATGAATAGAGTGGCTAATACTGCGAGGGCATCAACTGTACTTGATATTGTCCTCTGACCTATTGGATGATTAGCTCTGCATCGCTTTTGACTTGAAGGTATCTTATACCCATATCTCTTGCATTTTTGAGGCCTAGTATGAGCACCTCATATTCTACATCATTGTTCGTATTGTCAAATTGCAAGTGATAAGCAAATGGGTAGAGTGTTCCTCTGGGAGAGGTAATGACAACTCCCACTCTCGAGCCTGCTATTGAGCAACTGCCATCAAATTGCATCTTCCACATTCTTGAATCTTCGTTCAATTTTTGTGTGGAGAGTGAATTTTTTTCTTCTTCGGTTACTTTTGATAACATGGAATATGTGCCGGGACCCGTAATTTGATGGAGCACTTGCACTCGGGGGTCCTGAGATTTCACCACCATGAATCTCAACTTAGCCTCTAGTTCCAACTTGAAACTTTTGCTCAAGAGCATTCCATAACTAATTGGAATGCCAGCTATGAGAATGGTCATCATGGTCTTCTTTCCTAGGCAGGACACCAATCTTACTTGAGCATCCTTCAGTTGGCCTACCAATGACACTGGTTTTGATCCAAGTGAATAACACTTTTTGTGAGTTTCCGTGCATGATAGCCCCAAATAGTTCATGATTTGTAAATGCATGATGTTGTTTGATGCCCCTGAGTCAATTATGCAATTGTTGAGTTTATACCCTCCTATATACAAAGATATGTAGAAGGGATTTGGCTTTTCTCCCACTGGTATGGAAGATTCCAACAATGTGGGTTGTATGACAGTCAGGTTCTATACTACCTTGAGAATTTGATCCATTTCATTGGGATGGTCCTGGAGATACTCTAGCTATGAGATTTTTACCTTCATCGTCATCATAGACGTCATGATGTCAAAATTCACTAAAGGAAGATCTTGGGCAGTTGGTGTGACATTCTCCTGTGTAGAGTTGGGATTAGAAGTGGAAGCTTCTTTTCCCTTTTCATTGGAATTCCATCTCTCCTCTTCTTCTTTTTGTGCTTTAAAATGCTGGGCATGTGTAAACAAAGATGTCGATAGGTTCTTGTGGTTAACAGTGAGAGAGTACTAATGGTAGTCTTCTTCTTCTTGATTTACGGGTTCGCTATGAAAGTATCCCATTGTGGATTCGCCATTGAAGTTTTCTGTTTGAGGTGGAGAAATGTTCGCATTTGAAGGTACTGAATTTGAGCTTGGACCTGCATCGCCGACATATCCCATGATTTGATTCATCCTTTGATTCTCAGGGCATGAGGACTTGTGTGTTCGTCTGAGTCATGGAAACAACATAACACATTAAACTTTTTAGGCTCTGCCTATCTTGGCTGAGGTCTTGAAAACTTAGGCTTGAAATTGTTGAAAGATTGGAAATTATTACTCTTCAGCTGATATTGCTATTGAGGTTGGTACTGTTGTTGTTGTTGATACGCCGGTGGTGTGGGCAGTGCTTGCTGCCCTTGGTTGGGTGACTGTCTTTTTAAGATGGTCACCTCATTCGCTACCTTTTGTAGCAGTGGATCTATTGATGCTTGGAACAACAGTCTGATAGCATCGTCCTTCATCTTTCTTGTGGTGATTATGTGATCTTCGAGCTCGATAGCCTTCTCTTGTGCAACTAACAAGTCTTCTTCATGACTGCCTTTTATCAAAAAGGCTATCTATGAGGGAAGGGAATTGATGGAGCTACTAATCAAAATCTTGTATGATGGATTAAGTGTGTGGGAAAGACGTGTAACAAGATGGTTAAACCTTGCTACGAACTCCCTCATCGGTTTTGCAGGCTCCGTCTTAGAGTTTGATAATCAGGAAAATAGTTGATGGCTATCTTCGACAGGTTTGAATCTAGCCAAGAAATTTTCACTCATGTCCTCCCAATTTTTGATCATACTTGGTTGCAAGTGATTGGACAAGTCAACAACATTTGGCTCAAGAGTTTCGACAAAGATTTGAATGACAATGTCTTCATGCGGTACAAACAAAATGGAACAAGCCATTGTGAACGTTGAAATATGCTCGTCGAGGTGTCTAGCCCCGTCACCATAGAATATTGGGAAGTGCTTATGTGATTCCTTAGGAAGTTCATGGTTACCTTGCAGGGCCAATGGACCTATGTTGTTACCCCATGGTAGTGGGGTAGGACGTCTTACAACTCTCACATTCCGACAATTGCTGAAAAGGTTGTTGTTGTAATTGCCATTGCCGTTGTTGCGATTGTCATTGCCATTATTTATGTTAATGTTGTCATCCATTGCTTGAGAAGGAGGTTCTTTCCGTGGTTCTTTTAGAAAGTGTTCTCGAACCTCTTGGTAGATCAACTTCGTGTTGGATGCTTCTCTGACTTCTTCTTGAAAAAGAGGATTGGTCCTCCTCCTCGTATATACTCGATGAGTCAGGATGCTTACTGCCACACAAGAGGTGGTAATACTAGTCTCTTGGCTACAAGATCATCCTTTCTTTCTTCCTCGTCTAGAGTAATGGCTGTAGCTCTCCAATGAGCAAGTGATGTATTCTTTTCCAAAATGAAGATGCGCAGGCCGCTGATGATGTCTGATTGCTCTCCTTCAATATATGTGACATCTGGTTGGAGAGTTGCTGGAGCAAGATCGAGTTTCTCTATTGGGGCCCAAGGATGCCAAATAGTCATTCCCATAACATAAAATCCTTAGCTTTTTCTTGAAGTTTTGTGCCTTGTTGCCCCACGGTGGGTGCCAAAAAACTGTTGGCGTTTCAATTAGCACCTCTAGAGTGCTTATTGGAAATAGTCAGCTATTGCAATTTTTATAGTACTGCTCCTTCGGATTATAGAGAGGAATATCTCTCTTTGTTGATGTGATGTGTAAAAAGGGTAGAGTAGACTAAGGTTCCTATCTTTTTATACTCAGCGGTAGGACACAAGGGTGCACAAACACAATGCACTGTAGCTAATATTTTCTCTGGTTTATGTAGATCTTAACTACGACTAAACTAGCTTTTAATCTATCCTATCTCCCAAAGATAAATAGAGCATGAGGGTATAAGAGCGGGAATGGATTGGTTGGATCACTTGAATCCGTCGTGTCCTTAGAATATGGCCAAGGCTCTGAAATTTTAGATATATGCTGGGATAAGGTTTTATGCAAGTGAACACTCTTTATGGTAAGTTGGATATTTGACTTCCCAAGGAGGAGGAACCCCTATCCGAGGTATAGGCTAGGAAACAAATTACTAGAAACAAAAAATTACAATGATTTGGCTGAAAAACTTGCTAAGGAGGAACCCCTATCAAAAGTATAGGATGAAAGACAATCCATTAAACAACATCACATGATAACTATTAATGACAAGTATCCAAGGAGGCGGAACCCCTGTCCGAGGAGGGAATTGAAACAACAAGCTATTTAACACGAAACATTGAAAGGACTCAAATTTTTGGATCAAAATGCAAGTGCCTTTTGATTTTCTTCTTCAAATCTCTTCAACAAGTTACAAAGATTGGGACATGCAAAGGCACAAAATCATGCACAATTTCTCATCAAACCAATTAACTCTCATCCAAGAATGAACAAATAATCACTTTCAAACTTGTTGGCAACAACGACACAACAATTTTGCATAGTAAGTAAAGGTTAAAAAAATAATGAACCCAAGGTTCTTATTTATAGAACTCAAAGGAGTAGGAAACCCTAAAATATCCTTGAGTTAACAATCAATTCTTGCCAATCAACAAGATTTATTCCTAAGTCTAAAAGTAGGTGAGCAACTAGTTAATTGGAAATCTACTTCAGTTAACTAAAACTAAACAAAGAGTCAACTAGAAACTACTTCAGTTGACTGAAACTAAACTAAAGGTGAAATTTAATACAAAGTGTACCTCCAAAATAGACATCCACATTTAATGGAGATCTGAGATCCACAAATTATGGAAGTCAATTAGACATCCTACATTAGTGGGATCTAATAATGCATGATCTATGGGATGTGGAGTTAACTTGGAAAGGGGCATCAAGTCAACTCCAGTCGCATTTAATGCCTTTCTAGAGGGTGGGACATCCTTCTTTGAGGTGCCTTTATAACTCACCACTAGTTAACAGTGTCTCTATCCATTCGTTGACTTCTTCAACTTCTGGGTGGTTAATGCTTTGCAAAATGATGACGTGGAACTTTAGCATTACTTTTCCTGTGATGAGATGATGGCAAAAGTCAATACACTGGGCAACTGCTTCATCAAAATTGGTAGAGAAAGCTGACACCTTGGCCAACTTGCAACCATCTAGATCATCAAGGAAGGTGTTGTGGATGACATCTCTGAACTGATTTTGCACTATAACTAGCTCAATGTATTATCCTCCCTCGCACTGATATTCAATGCGAGCGGAGGATATTACCAATATTCTTGCGAAGTTGATAATATTTGTGACAACCCTTCAGTACTCAATCAACTCTACAAAATTGGCATCATAGGCTTTCACCTTGTATGCCAACTATTCTTTCCAAGCAAAAAGGTGTTGCTTATTTTCCTTTGAGAAGACTGATTGATATGCCAATTGCAAGTTTGCAATTGTGACTTCATTTCCTGGCCTCTTTTCTGCTATCTTTTGCTCTGATTGTTGAATCTCTGTGCTGGGTCCATGTGCTATATCTCGTAACTAGTGTAGATTTTCCAGTATACATCGCCCTCTGAGAACAAACTCCTCCACTTGATCTCTCATGTGTTTTCCATATGTTATCAACTATTGATGGTTCTTCTCTATGGGAAGATCCAACAATTCCTGTGGTAAGGCCGAGATGTTCAGGGTGTTGTGCATCAATTTGGAAATTTACATCCTCAACTGTTGGTTTTTAGCCTTTAAGGCTGCTTTGTCCTTTCCATCCTTAACCATCCTCTCTTGGGCATTCACTGAGGTTATTTTGAGAATTTTTCCTCCACCTGATGTGTGGTCTTTCTGAGGTTAAGTTTGGATAGTGTGAAGTACTCCACTTGTACCTCATGTATGTTTTTATCCTTAGGTGGGGCAATAGTCTCTATGATGAACTCATGCTTTGCATTCCTTTCCACATGAACTTGCTTCTTTAAATTCTTTTCCTGCATGTCTTGTGGGACATGGTAGAACTCTATGAAGTCAAGTTCATAGGAGGGCCTTTCCCTCTTCCTTCCCAAGAAACCCTCAAGCTAGATAAAATACAGGCTAGCTTTTTTGGAAGGAGGAATATGGGGCTCTTGAATGCCCGATGAATGAGATTGTTTTGGAGTGATGTCTCTCAGTGGTGATTCTAAGTCGATGGGGACTTGTGACTGCTATGATGGTGGTGATGTAGGTGGCTCTATTTCTAACACAGGCACCGTTTCTGCTGTTGTTGCTGGCTTTGCCTCTTCATGCTTTGTCTCTGCAATGACTATCTCTATCACTGGCTTGGGGGAAACAATTCCCATGACTATCTCATGTGTGTGTGCGACTGTCTCCACATATAACCCCTGTGTTCTTCCTCTTGTGTGTCCTAACATTAACATCCCTTTGGGAGGATTGCTCCATTGCTTCTGCCTGGGCTTCTTCCTTGACGTGGAAGGTGGTGTAGATTGAACTTGTGGTGGCTCTATTCTGGGAAGAACTACCTTTCTTGTCTTCTTACTGTCTAGGTAGAGTTGACTGTTCTTAACAACTCTACTCATTCTCTCCTCTATAGATGGGTTTTCCTTTGTGTACCAATCCACTCTTTTGAGTGGTTGTGATTCCACTGAATCTACAAAGAATGAGGGGAGAATGACTTCCCCTTCATCGTTATATAATCCCTCAATGTCTTCTTGCATGAAGTCAACAATTTGTGAGAGCCTGAACCTGCTATAGTTCCTTCTTCGTACCTCATACTCATCGTCACAATTGACCGAGTAATCTTCCACAAAATATTCGTGTGATGAGTGTTGCTCAAGATGTGCCGAATAGAGGCCTTTGGGATCATATGACCTTCTCTCAATGAGGTACTTGAGATTGAGTCTCACCATTTCTTGGCTCATCAACTTGGCATCTATTGCTGACCTGCATCTATAGAGTCCCATCTCAATGAGAAAGTTCACAACTGGCTTCTTCTTCAAGTGCAAGTGAGTGTCAACTTTGGCCAACTGTCTTAGGAATTCCATGAAAACTACCCTATCTGAAATGTAGCTTGGCATCATGGCGGGGTGACCAATGTAGCCTTACATGCGTATGTAGGTGAAGGTAGGGAATTGGATAAGCCAATCCGCCCAGTTTACCATTGCCTCCTTGGCTGCTTGTGAAATGCGTACATGCATCTCATGGTCTAGGTCTCGTATAGTGTGCATGATAAAGAGGTCACTTGTCCTTTTGAAATGTCACTATGCTTGAGTAAACTCAAGACTTGAAAAGTGTTCATGGACCTTTTGCACACCTAAGGTCCCCACATTGTTTAGTATCCTAAACTCGCCTTGGAAGGCAATCAGGTATACCAGGTAGGAACACATGTGGAACCTATGAGCTTGTAGAAACCTAGTAATCTGTTGGTGGAGTGTGTCACTGGTTAGTGTGGCCCAGTCATAATGTTCCCTTTTGCTAATAATGTTAGCTATGATGTAGTACATCAACGACTAAAACTGATTTCCCTCTTCCTATCCAGTGATTCTACTGAGTAAAGTGATCAACACTGCATATTCGTCTTTGAATTCTCCTCGTCCAACCAATTTAGGCAAGTTGGTCTTTTTCACCTTCAACCATTTTTCTTCCATTCTTCCTTAGCATTTAGTCTTGGCTACCTCGAATGCTCTATCACATTCTATCATTGATATGACCACGTTGGTAGGGCATGGTGGAATATCAAAACATTTTTCAATGTCCTTTTGTTTCAAACTGTAGATTTCCCTTCTATCCACTAATCTAATTTCTCCCATGGTAGGATTGTAATGCTTAATACAAGTGATTACAAGTTCCACACTCTGTAATGTGATGGGGATGGACGCAGCTTGAAGCAAACTAGATTCCTCTTTGTTTTGTAATGTGATTTGATTCATGCCCTCCAAGTCTTCTAGATCAACCACTAGATTCACTTGATGTAAGTCTATGTCACTCGTTTTTAGGAAATAATGGTAAAAGGCTATCTTGGTCTTGTATTGCACCTGGGAGTACTGCATCCTAAAAAACTTAAAGATTTACTACACACACGACCCTGTTCTGACAATTTTTGAAAACCCCTAAAAATAGCGGCTACCGAGAAGTATTTTTTTGGAAAAAAATCTGGCACATGGGTTTTGCTTGTGCTTCAATGTTGAACAAACCTAGTTCCTTAGAATTTTGATTCTAAAACTTTTTTGGAAAAACCTCCAAAAATAGGGGCAACAAGTTTGCTATTTCTAGAAAATCTGACAAGATGGGTTTTACTGGAAAATTATTCTAATCCTGCCCAGTTGATCAGATCTGTGGTAGCTTGCTAATTTGTATGACATGCAAGAAAACATAAGAAAAGAAAAGAGGAAGTAGACAAGAGGTGGATTGGAAGTTCTTAGCTATCTCCCTGAGAAATTTTTTCTCTAAATCCAACCTTTGAGAAGAAATCTTCTTGTGCCTCCGATCTTCAAAAAATAATGAACTGTAAAAAACCCTTGCCAGATCTTAAAAGGACATCCTTGAGATCTATTTGTTGTTTTGATCTTCAACCTGCAAAATAAATAATGAAGATGGATGCCTAGACTTGCTTCATATTGTCTCAAGCCTGAATCCTTGAAGTTTGGGCACCTAACTCATGATCTAAGCCTGATTTGGCTTGATCTGGAGTTCAAAAGGTTGATTTCCACTGATCGTGGGATGATTTGGCCAAGTTTTCCTCTAAAATATCTTAACTGAAGTCAACAAACTTTCCATTGACCTTTTTAGACGTCCACTTTGAGTTTGAGTGAATTTTAATCATTTTTTCATGTTGAATGACCTCTATTTGATCTTCGTTCCAGATTGATCAGTTGATACTAAGCAGCTGCTGATAGATTCAGTGTTGAGTTGGATCTGTGTTGAAGAGATGTGCTTGGGAGATGTTAAGCCAGAAAACTGAGTTTGAGGCTCCAAAAGACTGTGAGTCTTTCTTCAGCAAGGGCACTTGTACACTTGCCTTAGTCAATTTTCAATGTCTATTCTTCAACTTCTCTGTTTAGACCCTCCGTGCTCTGATTTGATATCCTTGTTGATTGATGAGTCAGAAAATCTCACTTGATGATTCATCAAGTGACCAACTCAATCTTGAAAAGGATGGTTGGTGTCTCAGCCTTTGATAGTCAGTTTAAGGCCTTAGGAAGCAAGGACGCCTTTCTTTAGTATGGGAACTTTTGACTTCTTGACCAATGATTTTGAAGTTATAAACTGCTTCAGTTTGATCTTTGTCATCAAATTATTGCCTTGTCAGAATCCTTTGCTGACGGTTTTGTTATCGAGGTTGATCCAAACGGAGAAGATCACACTGGGGGTCCTTCAACCATTTGATAACATCTGAGTGCCCAAAAGAAAGGGCACCTTTCTTCAACAAGGGTTCCTTTTTCATGATACTTGACACATTTTCCAGTGTTCTTCTTTCAGTCTCCTCTTCTAGCATTTTCCACTTGATTTCCTCCTCAGTTGATCAATTATTGCAGTTGTTTGACTCATCTCACAGGTTTGATGACAGGTTCATTGCGAAACTGGATCAGAGCTGAATAGAACTTACGAAGACAACATTTCTCAATAGGTGAAATATTCATTACCCCATTCAAGGGTGCCTTTCTTCAGCAAGGGTACCTTCTCCATGCTAAGCAGTCATTTTTGGATGTTCTTTATAACAACCTCTTTGCCTTCCGTTGACATTTTCTGGTGATCACTTCATCAGATGGTTTCGCTGAATGTTTCGTTGTTGAGCCAACAGGAGAACACAAAGGATGCTTTCCTTAGATGAATATGGTGACTGCATTTGTCCCTTGAGATCCAAGGGCATCCCTCTTCAATAAAGGCACTTTTAGCATTTTGAACTGACTTCTCCTTGGTAGCATTTCCAGAGTTTGCTAAATTTTGGCCTTTTCCGGTTTCCAGAATCTCCTTCATCAAACAACATCTTTTTAATCCTTTTTTTCCATGGGTGCGTCATTGAAGCTTTTGAAGTTTAGCTTTTAGCACCTAGTACTGGCTAATCTACCATTAATGGCTACAAAGCTCCTAACTTTGTTCCTGAAAAAAAAAAATAGACCCACTAGAGTAAAAAATCTCTTTTTATGATTTTCACTTTACCAATGTGATTGTGAAGCCGATTGATCCTATCAAAATCATTTTCAATCATTTCCGGGAAGGTCCTATTTTTAGGGGTTTCCTCGAAAATAGGGGTACAAAACCATAATTTTCAGTTTTTTGAAAATTTGCACATATGTTCCTTGACAGAAACCCACAAAGACCTTATGTTTGGTTTGACCTAAAACAGACTTTTGATGGAATTTTTACATGATTTAGTTCAATTTAAGTAAAAAGCCAAAATTTAATTTTGGGTACAACAAAGATCAATACAAAAGGGTAACCTATGTTGTAAAATGTTATGTTGATCATCTGAAGTTGCAACAACATGTGCATTTAACAAATAAACTTAGATGAGGCATTGAATCATAAGAGTGTAATATTTAATTAATCTAAATGATATTAACATTCCTAATTGATTGGAATGGTTTGTTGAATTGTTTGAGCATAGATGACACTAAGCATTGATGGCTGATTTCCACAAATTATACCTACAAATTTATTTGATTGAGTATAGAAAATTCATTAGAAATAGTAATTGAGTAATTTTCTCTTAAATAAATAGAGACATTTAATAGTTAAAAATTATTGTCTATAATCTATATTTCATGTATTTCTATTTTTTGTATTTCATCTATTTTTATTTGGTTTAGATCAATAAAGAAGGGTAATCAATATTGTTGAGTATTTTCTTGATCATCCAAACTACAATGTCATATGCTTAACATAAGAAAAAAGGGAAATAATTATTGCTATGTATAATACTAAAATATTTTTGAATAAATATACTCATTTTGTTCTTTCGTGATGATAACCCTTTCTTCCTATATTGCTATGCTTGAATGATTGAATACCTTTTTATTTATTTTTATTTCTACAACCTATAGAGGGGAATTGAAATTATTCATACTCCTTAGCTCTTTCATCCACATCTATAAATGGTATATTGAATTATAGAAGTTATATTTTGCATAGTTAACTAAATGCACATTGCCAACTATGAGGACACCTAAAAAATAATGCAATAAGTTTCCAATACAACCTAATGTTTCTCATTTCTCATATCTCATATCAAAAATTGCTCTAAAACATTACTAAGAGATGCATCTCAGCCTATATTTATAATATAAAATAATCAAATACATAATTAAGAAGATATAAATGGGTTTATATTTATAATATTTATATAATTCAAATTTTTAGTATTAATTTGTTTAAAAATATCATTGATTAATTGATGTGTTGTACACATAGTTAATTAAGTTAGAGTCAATTATTATCCTAATTTATGTACATATATAGGAAATGGTCACTATCATAATTTATTTATTTATAATAGAATAATTAAATATATCATCTATTCTTGCAAATGAACAAAGAAACAAGACAAGGAAATTGATAAAATATGTAGAATTATAATAGAAAAGTTATATTATGCAAAGTTCTATGTAATATTTTTTAGAATAATTGTGTGATGTGTTTGTCTCATTCTTTGTGCTTATATCTTCATTCTCTAATTACAAAGAATGGGTGTGTACATTAATATACATAGAGAAGGGAGATAAAGAGTCAACTGAACCAAATAGTTTCACATCCACTTCACAACTGCCCGCCTTGTGTGCAACTAATGCAACCCTAAAATTTCTAAGTGTGTTCCATTAATTGCTAGTGAGTTAGATTGGAAATGATAAATGAAATACTTGTGTGTTGTCATCATTGGAATTACCTTAATAAACTCTAGGGTACACGTGTACCCTTTAATACACCGAAACATCAATGTGTTTAAATAAAAAAAGGAAATTAATTATTGAATTATGAATATCTCAAATAAGGGATAGTTAACCCTTGTATCTTATGGTATGTTTTATACTTGAGAATTGTTATCTACTTTAAATAATTGTGCTTTAAATATCCAACTTCTCAAAATGTATCTTATATAATTATGATGATTTATTGGTGGTATTTAATAATGATTATCTAGTCCAACTATAACTAATGTGTTATGGTGAAAATGATTGTAATTTGGGGAACACATTACAATGGATTAGTTAATTAAACACAAAGATAAGAGATGATATTATATTAGGATTTAATTTGATAAAATTACTAATGAGTTTCATGTATCTTAAGGTGGATACCAATAGTGAGTATGACTAGATTCTATAGCTTACAAGTGATGGTACATGAAGGTTGGATGACTACAACTTGGTGCACATGGATGAAACATCAATCAAACTAAGGTAAGACCACAAGTGTGTGAAAGAGGTGAATACAACACATTCTATATCTATTTGAGTAGTAATCAACAATAAAAAATAATTAGATAAGGATGAATTAGGAAGAATATATATATTTGTGATGCTTTCAAATGGTGGTATTATTCTCCTTAAAGACAGATTTAAATTTATGTAATAAAATTTAAAATGCATTGTAGGATGAATTATCAATAAATAAAATCATGGGGAGTAGACGAGCCAATATCAAATTTATTATTATGACCTAACCTTACTAATATCCTGTGAGCTAATGTGAAAGAATAATTATCATGTTCAAGGAAAGGGAGGACCATATAGACCTATGCGAAATACCTCCTTGTAAAAATCATATATTGTGAACCCCTTTGACCTAAGACGTAATTGTTGCACCCCACGAGGAAGTAAAAGCCATGTAAATTATCCATTTCAATGCCTACATATGCTAGGTGTAGTGTTTAATGTTATGAGTAATTTTTTTTAAGGGTTTAATGTGTGGGTTATGTGTGGATTTATTATTAGTTGGGGGCCCTTAGTTAGGTTTAAAATCTGAATGGACCTTTGAAAGGGTCTTTAAGGAATGTTATTTGGTCAATTTCCTTGGTTATAGTGCAAAAATAGACACCTAGGGTTTGTACCTTTGAGGTAGGAACCTATAAGGAATGAAATAAAGCCCCCAAAACATGATTTAATCCCTCAAATGATCTCATTAAGAAAAGTGATGAGTTTGGGGATTCAATGGAGTAGAAGGAATGAAGGTACCAACTCCATCCCCATAACTAATTTATGAGAGGAGACCTTGGGGGATGGGATGTCCAAGTGTATATATCCTTCTTAAATGAGGAAGGGATTCTCATTGAAGGAGGGGAGTACATTTCACATCTATCCACCCAAGTCTCCCAAGTTACAACTCCTTTATATCTTGTTCGTGAAGGAAAAATTGGTTGTTACCTGCTTCTCCTTTTGGAGAATTTTTAGTTGAGTTTTGAAAGAGGAGACAATTTTGGAGGATGGAATTCTTGCTATGGAGATGGAGATTTCAAGTGTAGAGATTGTAGAAATATAAGTTACTCTTCCATTTCTTATGATTAGTTTTGTCAAACTTGTTTTTCTCTATGTGCATGTGTTGCACAAAAAGAAGGGGTTAGTGAGAATGCTAGAGTGTTATTTTGTGTAATGGGTAAATGAGCTTGGTGTTGAGCTATTTCCATTGAACTGAATGGAAACATAGTGGTTTCTTCTTTCCCGGGGGTTTGGATAGAGCCCATGAGGCTTCATGTTGCCAATATGGTAGGGTGGAGAGAAAATTCTTATTTAATGGCATGCACTCTATATGAATTCTTGGAGAAAGAAAATGTTGGAGTTCACTTGTTTTCTCTTGAAGCCATTTTTGAAAAATAAAAGAATTTGTTATTTATTCACAATGAAAATATATGTTTTTGGATTTATACTTTAAAGGAAAATGATGTATTGTGTTCTTGATAGTAAATATGTAATAGGTTTAGTTAACAAAAATGGTTTCAAGTATATGGCATTGCAAGTTTTGAATGAGAAGTCTAGTTTAATGCTTTTTATTATTAAACAAAATATGATGACTTTAAAGATAAATATGGACAAATTTAGCAATGAAAGAATGTGGTATTAATGTAAAGGAATAAGAAATGTTGAAACAAAGAGAGGCTTTCATTGTCAATCATGTATTATTCAAAATGTAACATTCATTTAAGTTATAGTCCAGGAATAAAATTACTCATTCATATCTTTTGACTTTACCATTTTATTGTATTGCAAATAGAAATTTTAACCATCCATTTAGCATTAGAAATTTTCATGCTATAGTTCTTTTTAAAAATTTTCAAAAAAAAAAGATTGTTACAAATCATTTAATATCAAAACAAGCTCAAGAGGGTTAGTAAGTAGTTGACAAATGTATTTTCATTAATTTTTAAAGGGATGGATGGACATTTAAAGATATAGCAAATTTGAGATATATATATATATATAATACCTGTCATATATATTAATAGAAAGAAATTTAATTTTTTAAAATTCAAAAAATGACAAATAAAAACAATATATATATATATATATATATATATAGGGGGTTTGCGGTCTATGGTCTATGCAGGGCCAACAGGGCCTTTGGGGGGATGTGGCCCCTTACAAGTCGCAACCTGTAAAGAGGGCTGCAGACCTCTTGGGAAGCTGACAACCTCCCATATGAGAGGCATTGCCCCCTAAGCCCTCATTATTCATTTTCCTTGCAATTTTTTTAAAAATAAATGATCATATCTAAAGTATTACAAAATGAATGCACACGTATGCAGTATTTCTAAATAATGCACGGGTTCGAAATAGTTTTTTTCAATGAATACACAAATCTGTAGAGAAATCTTATAAAATAAATAAATAAATGACAGAGGAGAATATTAAACAGAAAAAAGAAAATGATGATGAGAGTGTCATTACCATTCCTTCCATGTTTGCCGCTAGTTGTTTAAAATAGAAGAAAAATAATTAAGGAGACAACAATAGGGATTCTTTAGGCAAAGAGAAGAAATGGGCGACATTATTAAGTTATAAAACTCCTAAGATTGTAAACAGTGCCACCATAGTCCTCTGTTGCTGCCGCCTAGGAAGGGAGATGATTCTCTCTCTCTCTCTCCTGTTCAATCAAACAAGTAAAGAATGTTCATGCCAAAAAAAATATAAAAATAAAATTGTTGAAGACTTGCACCAAACTTTGCTCCCTTCCTCATTGCGACCTTCATACCAGCTATGGTGGTAGAAAAAGAGCAAATAACCTACAGTGATTTGTGTTTTAAGTAGCACCAAGTAATTTTAGGTCAAATTTTAGGGTAAATGAAAAATGGAGTGCTTCAAAATTAATGTTTAAAACTTCAGCTTAGTCTTGCAATATTTTGAATTTCCGCTGGCTTTTATTAACAAAGTCATGTTGCTATTAACTTCCTACCAAATGTCGGCATGACAATTTTATTCTTTTATTTTGATCAATAAAATATTATGGTGACAGTCATTGTTTAAAACAAATGCAAAAATACATAATGAAAAATGCATTCTCTACTATAGCAGATGTTATGATCATCAAAATTGAATGGTCTTTGCAAAATTGTATCCTTGTGTAGCCTTTTGGATTTGTTAGTGCATAGATAAGAGCTAGAGTAAGAACACCATTGCATTGTTCTTTAGTCATTTTTTATTTTTCAGTGCATGGATAAGAGCTATTAGAGACTTGTAAACAAGACTTGGTTTTGGTCCATGTTACCAAAAACCTCTACATGAAAGAATTGTTTGCAAGATAGCTATTAACAGACGGTTTTGCATAGCTATTTAACCTTTAAAAATATCTACTAATTTACATTGATGTAATTGCAATAGTAGCCTTTTATGAAACTTTCCATTTCTTCCTTTGAATTCTTGATTTGTTAGTTGATTCCAAAATTTTCAAGGATAACAAAAGGCTAATTGAATGAAAAAAAATGTGAGTTTGCACAATAACTTATTTCTCTAGGGAATGCAGTTGTTAATAGGGAAATAAGGATAGACCCAACAAATATATAAACCATAATTAATTGGTCAAGACCATCCAATGACACCAATACTAGGAGATTTGTAGGAGCAATATAATACTTGACAAAGCTTGTGAAGGATTTCACTTTCATAGAAATACCTTTTAATGCTATTAAAAGGGTTGGAAAATGTTTTAAATGGGGTAGCAAATAACAAAATGCTTTTAAGGAAATAAAATACAAAATTAATTATACATGCATGTTAGCTTTAAAAACTTTGTAAAAACCATTTGAGGTGGAAACAAATACAATTTATTTAGGTATGGAGGTTATTTTGGTAGGAGGAAAACCAATTTGTTACCATTTCAAACTCTTCCATGGAGTAGTCCTAAAGTATTGTATGACAATGAGTTGTACACTTTGGTGCAAGTGGTGAAGAAGTGGATACATTATTTGTTGGGTAAGGAAACCATAAAAATTGTCAAACTCTTCATTATTTGCAGTCTCATACCAAATTTCAACTGGAATTGTATTGTATGTGGATGGTTTTTCTACAATAGTTCCACTTAGTTATCTAGAATAAGAGGAGTGTGACAAATAAGATTGTTGGTATGTTCTCATCATAAATACTTTCTCAATTGGAACCTTTTACCAAGGAGGTCTATACAAATTAAAGGACTACAAGTTAGATGAATATTTTGTTGATATATGTACAAAAAACAAAGTGGCAAGAATGCTCATTTTTCATCAAAACTGAATTTTTATTTTCATGGTGGATTGGTTTTCCATTTGGGTAGATTGTGTGTATTAAGTAGATAAAGGGTCCTATATCAAACATTGAGAAATAAGTTTATAAATATCAAAAAATATTTAAAACTATAAATACGAAAGTAAGGGTTCGACCGTCCAAACTATAAAATAATAAAGGACATGAAAAATAGAAATTTTCCTAGAAAAGAACTTGCTGGTTCAATTGGGGCAATAAAAGGTGACTACTTTTTAATAGAATCAACACTTTGGGAAAGAAATAAACCTCATTTTTTCATTTAACTTGAAAAAGCTTCTCGTGAATTTCCAAGCCAATTGATGCAGAATTTTTTTGAAAATTAATATAGATGAAGAGGTGCTTCCTATAAAATAATAATCTTATACTCAAATGTGTCATGAAATGCAAATAATTTTTTTTTACTTTTTCACTCTAGATAGAAGAGACATAAACACAATTCCGCTTATATATACCAAACTTCTTTGACATAGAATTTTGCATGCTCGGTGTTTTCTTCACTCTCAAGCACATTGCGTACTTCATTGGTCCATGTATCCTTCAAATCTTGATGGTAACTCAATGTAGTGAGAAAAAAATGCTTTTGTTTCGTTCTACCATACCTTAAGTCCGATACAAGGAAAAAGGGCAATGAGTGTTATTAGGGTTCTTCTGTTTAAGTGGAATAGAACCAAAGGTAAAACCTAAAAGACAAAAGGGTCTCAGTTAGAAGCCATATATTATGACTCAAAAAGAAGTATAGTTTCTTTTAAACAAAGAGGGATAAAAGAAGAAATTAAATAAATGGTAGACATAAACTACCAAAAAAATTGTAACATCCAAGTACTTTTCTCTTTTTAGTTTTAGTATTTAACTTTAATTTCATATTTAAAAATGTACAAAGTAAAATTTGCTCATAAGTAATAGAGATGGAAATTTTAAACAGACCAAGTTGGCCTCATAAATACACATGTACAGATTGTGCCTCAAATATTTGGGAAAAAAAAAACATATTCCCTTCATACAAGATCATATAGGTTTCAACTTTCCATCAAGAAAAGTCAAGGCATCAAAGATTAACCACAAATCAAGAATGTCAAAGGTTCAATATTCCCTTTTCTTACTAGAGAAAATTCAAGATTTACAGTTGAAGGGTATTTCTTCGACTATAATAGATAGTCAATCTTATGAGTAAATAACAATCTTATTCCAATGTCTTTGTATGCTCTTTGTTTCTTATACAAATTTAATGATCCTGAGCATGTGTGTAACGTATGTAACAGGTACTACTACACTTTGAAAGGATTGACATAAAGGATTGGCATGATAATTGTGGACAACTATTGAAAGAAAAAAACCATATTTATCTATTTGACAATAGAACATAAAAATATATTAATGGGAATTGTTGCAAACTGCTCTAGTGTCATAACAACACCTCCTTTTAACAATGGCACTAGAAAACTTGCTCATTTTATATTTATGACAAGAAGTGTTGCAATTACAAACCATGCCCATTCAACTGTTGGAGATCCAGTGACAACAACATTATGTTTAGTTTCAAAAGCTTTATGCAAATGCTTGTTGACAAATTTCTTTCAAATCACAGTTCGAACAAGTTTATTAAAAAATACTATCTTAGTGGATAAAACATTTAGCAAATAAACACAAATAAAGTCACAGAAACCAAATTATGAAGAAATCCCTGTGAATGGAAATGTCTGTAATTATTTATTTTCTTCAGGAATTTTGTGCCCCTCCTCATATGGTGATGATATTGATTTTACATTTTCAATTCTTTACTTTCCCTTTTGAAACCTTTGATAACATACATTGGGCACTTCACACCCCACTTCAAAGCCCAACCATGTTATTTCAAAAACTTCTTCTAATTGTATACAACTACAATTTTTGAGATTAGGTATTTGTAAGCACTCTTCATCAACCCTGTAATGTCTAAATTAAATTTTGCTTTATTAACTCAAACTTGTCTCATTGCTTTTGATAACATGCAAATCTCCTCCATTCCTCAATAAGAATTATGAAGGGGATTGTTGTATAAGAAATATTTAGGACAAAAAATCTACAAGGAATTACTAACCTATCTCATCGACGTTGAAAGATTCTTCACTTTTAGATTGCTTGATCTTTTCTAGAAAGATGGTGTTTCAAAAGCTTGAATTTATTTTTAATGAAGCACACTTGAAAAGCTTTGCATATAGATTGAAAATTCCTCTATTCTTTATGCTTTGATGGATGTCCATACCTTGTTCCAATGCTCCTATTTTGGCACAGGAAGGGAGAATGCTGGCAAAAGTTGAGTATGGCTTTACACCTGCCAATTGCATTTTCTTGAAAGTTTCTAAACGTTTTTAAAAGAATTCATTTTTTGCATATCCTGCAATCATTGCATTCCATGAGATAACCTCTCTTTGATGAATTTTGTCAAACGATTCATGTGCCTTTTCTATGCTTCCACATTTTGCATAAATGTCTACCAAAATCATCCTTCCATGATGCTTTGATGGATGTTCATACCCTGTTCTATAGCTCCCATTTTGGCACAGGCAAGGAGGATATTGGCCAAGGTTGTGGAATTTGGATTTACACTTGCCAATTGCATTTGCTTGAAATTTTCTAAAACCTTTTCAATAGTACCATTTTGTACATATCTTGTAACCATTGCAACCCATGAGATGACATCTTTTTTCAGGTATTCTGTCAAATAGTTCACATGCCTTGTTAATGCTTACACTTTTTGCATGCATGTCTACTAGGGCAGTTGCAACTATAATATATGAAAAAGTTCCTCTATCCTTTGTGCTTCGATGGATGCCCATACTGTTCCAAAGCTCCCATTTTGGCATGGGTAGGTAGGATACTAGCAAAGGTTGCAGAATTTGGCTTTAAACCTGACAATTGCATTTTCTTGGAAATTTCTAAAGCCTTTTCAACAAATCCATTTCGTGGATTTCCTACAATCATTGCAGTTGATGAGACCACATCTCTTTGAGGGACCTTGTCAAACACTTCATGTCTACTAGGGTAGTTACAATTACAACTTCTGAAAAAAATCCCTCTATCCATTATGCTTTGAAGGATGTCCATACCCTGTTCCAAAGACCCCAAACATTCTTTATGATAATATTTATATTTTATGATAGTATGTTTATACAATATGCTTAAATGATAATATAAGCATCTTTAAAAATTAAAAAATATTAATCCTAAATCCACTTCATTCATAAACCAAATTCATGGTTATTAAATTAATAATTATATAAAAAAAGACTTGGATCCTTTGGCAATCCCTATTAGACAGACATGCCATAAAACATGATGGTTCTATTGATTTTAAAAGATAAAATGATAGATCTTTATGAATCCAATACAATGATTGATAAATATCAAAGACATTAATAAAATCTAAATCATTAATACAATATTGTTTTATCCATCTCAACAATTTAAAACCCCCACATTTAACTAATAAAGACAAAAGGTGAAAAACACTTAAAATAAATGAAAAAATGTTGACTAGCAAGAAACGAGAGGTCATTTTGTTAAGTATATTTTCTTAGATTAGTTGTATTATCTCTTCCCAATGTTAGGTCAACCATTTGTGATTAATTACATATTTCAAATACATTACAAATCCAGGGTATATAATTTTATATAAGTGCATGTAGATTTTATCTCATTTATAATTAAATATTTCTATTGTTGCTTCACATCCCTTTGTCTAGTAAGATAGCTAATAGATTTGTTAATTCACAATATTTTTTAATCCAATTTGATTTCAATCTATTTGGTTTTAATTAGAAATAAACTCTTACAATTTATATATGAAGAAGTAAAACAAATTGCAATTGTGTTTATGTTGTAAATGACACAATACATGCCATTTTGGAAACTCACATAATGAGGTTTATTGATTGTTGTTAGAGATAAAAGAAAAATATTTGTATATTTAAAAAAAAATCACAATTTATATTACACTATAGTTGCATATTCATGGTATTACAAAATTGTGTATGATGATATTTATAAATTGATATTAATGAGACCCCAGTTAGAAGATGGCTAGGAGAGAGCTAAATAGGGAATTTCATCTCTATTCATTGTTTTGCCATTTTCTCTATTCCCTTTTCCTCCAAACTCTACTTGTTTTTTCTCCTCAGCATAATTTTTTCTATCTCCCTCTCCATATCTCTCTCTCACTTAAATATACACACTCTTTGTTTCTCCCTCCCTATCTCTATCTCTAACTCTCTCTTTATCTCTCTATCTTTCCCCCTTTCCATCTCTTTCTCCATCTCTCTATACCTCTCTCTATTACTTGTCTTTTTCACCTTTCTCTCTCTCTTTCCCCCCTCTATCTTTATCTCCATAACTCTCCCTCCCCCTCTCTATCTATATCTCATTATATCTACCTCTCTCATATTCACTCCATCTCTCCTAATCTATATCTTTATATTTATCTTTCCATTTATCCCTCTCATTCTCTCCCTCTCTCTCCCTCTCTCTATATTTCTCTTTCATCTCTATCTATCCATATTCCTTCCCCCCCCCTCTCTCTCTCCTTTTTTTATATCCCTATCTCTCCCTCTCTCTCCCTATTACAAACTTATAGGAGAGAATTTGCACCCCTCTTGCAAATTCCCCTTTTTCATCCCTCCACCTTAGAAAATCAAACCCGAATATGAAATTCCACATTACCCACGTGCCTCACATCCACTTGGCACTTGTATTTTGTGTCAGTGGGGGAATTTTTTTTTGGGATGTGAGTGTGGTGCATTGACGTCTACACGACACGTTGTCATCCCTAACAGATTCCTGCCCCTGGAGTTTCTAGGGATATTATGTTCTCCATTAGGTATGAAGTGTAATGCCTCTATGTCAACCAACTAGGCCGAAAATAACTCTTTCCCTCCTAATATCTCTTCAAATGCATAATTTTCACTATCACTTCATCTTCTTCACAATTCTAGCCATTCACTTGATCTCTTGAGCAATTCAAACAATACCTTGAGCATTATAGCAGCTTGTTGCTCCATCTACCTCACTTAGAACGTGTTGTGCTACCATAGAAGTTGAAAGTTTTGTGTCTTGCGAGACCTCCTTCATCACCACTATGACTGTGTCAAATTTTCCAAGCTCATTGTCTTGCATTCTTCCTTCCTTTTCCTTGAGAGCCTTTGGGTAGAGGTAGTATTGCTTCACTATCCTTCTTTCGTTGTGGTTTGATAGAGTAGCATTGTGTTTTTCGTAGTGTTCATACTCTCTTTCTATTTCCTTTATCACATTTTCTATATCATGCTTTCCTGGCTTTCCGTGGAGGTGGAAACACCAAAGCAAGGGTTTGACTAAGGAAAATCCCTATGCATCCCAACATTTTCCCCTCTCTTGGTTGTATGTAGGTTTAAGTGTGCATGGATCTTGCTAGTGAGCTGGACTTTTAATGAGTTGGATTCTATCACCTTCATTTTTCTCTATCTCCTTTATCTTATTCATAGTTATTTATTGTACTTCATTATTTTTCTTAGTTCAGTAGATATCATTAGCTAGATCGTTAATAGGATTTTTGGTGTTTTGTACTATACTTTTCACTTTCTGTCCATATAGACACCAATGCACCAGAGAGATGCCAGCGTGTTGCGCTGTCATCCTTGACCCACATTGTTGTCCTCGAGCAAAGAGTTGTTTGAGGCATAGTTCAAATTCCAGAAACTGGCTCGTCTAGTACCATTCAAGTTTTCAGATTTGTAGAGTGAAAAAAAGCACTGGAGAGTGCTCTTCATTCTCTATCCTTGACTTGAACACCCACTTAGCTTGAGGTAAGATAGGGAATCCCTCCACTCTTGGCTCTTCATGAGCTGGAGCCTTGGTATGGTTGGTTTCCCTACCTTACATTTTGGTGAACCTGATGTGAACCATTTTGGTTTTGTTTAGCGGTGTTGAACGACCCTTTCCTCATATCCTAGGAGCATTGTGGGTGTGAGTGTTGTGAGGTGTTTCGGATTGCAACCCAACCTATGGCCCCTAGTGGCGTAGTTGGAAGATTCTATAGGAATTACAGAATGAAACCTTAGTTGGGTCACTATCTAGTTGGGAAACCTTTGGGGGATCTATAATTTTTTTTTTCTAGTGTACATAATGGCCTCCTTTTTGAACCTACCCATTCCATCCATGTAGCCTGCGAGTAGTTCTCCTAGTATAACACCTCGTAGGACCTGCCGATGGGTTATAATAGAGAACCATCTCCCTTATACATCCCCACATGAATCAATGGAAACACTGTGACAAGTGTTCTTGTTGACCCGATGTGTCGGGTGAATGTCATAACTGATGAGATTATTTTGGTCAATTTTGTACACAAAGATGGGTATGACACATCTAAGAGTACCATCCATACACACAACATACTTTATGTACCTCCCCTTGGTTGCATCACCTTGTCCATTTTAATTGGACCTAAGTCAGTAAACTTACTCTTTGAAAAAATATTGAGGTCTGAACTCTTCAGGGTGAAACTAGGTATCCCCTGGTTAGTCGCCATGAATATAGTTCCCTTGGTAGTGCATAAATGTATGAAATTCATCCATGAGGGTACAGTGCATGTAATTCATGATACTAGCTATAAACCACCGGTTGCATGTGGTAGCTATTTGTTGGATCACTTTTGGCCTGAACCCATTGGTCCGCTTCCTCCTAGGATGGACCTCTTGTATCAAACCTATGCAAAGTACAAGAGTGGGTACTTAATGCCTAAAATGAGGTACCCTCCATCTCCCTATGCCATCTCGCATAGGGATTTCCTAAAGGATGATAATAATGCCACCCTGGCTCGAAAAAGAGAAAAGGAGAGGCATGCTCAACACTCTTCTTTTTCTTTTACGGCTGTTGTCCCACCCTTCACTTCCTCTTTCCTTGATGCGATGTCATTAGATTATGCTCCTAGGCATTTTCTAGAGAATTCTATGGCACCCGCTTAGCAAAAGACCAAGTGTCTGATGTTTACACTTTGTGTTCTACCCATGGTGCCTAGATCCATTTGGTATGGTAAGGGGAAAGCTCCTCATGGGGAGTCCTCTATGTCTCAACCTCCACGGCCTCCCACCGCTCCTACCCTTAAGGCAGTGAATGGGAAGAGGCTTGTCATTGATGCGTTAGAGCCGACTCCCCCTGCTGTTGCTCTAACCTCCTCTCAGCCTTTCCCTCCTGCTCTCGCCCAGGAGTCTCTCCCTCTACCAGAAACAACCATGATGGACACTCCGATGGCCGAGCAGGAGCCTCCTGTTCCATCTTAGCTCTCAGCCTCTAGCTTTTGGAGTCACAAGAACTTCCTTGCGCGCGAGCACAAACATCAGAGAAAGGCTCTGGCTACTAAGCAAGCTGCTTTGTAGATGAAGGAAGGGGATTCCTCCACCCCTATATCGGGGTTTGTTGTGGTGTCCTCCTCTCTCATCCCCTCTGCTTCAATTCAACTAGCTTTAGTGCTGCTTTTTGCTCCTATTGCGAGCGTAAACACCCCAACCCCAAAAAGGTGAAGGTGTTTATTTCTCCCTTGATTGAGCCTCCTCTATTGATGTCCTTCCCAAACATTCCACTATTCTCAAAGCTCGTGGACATGTCAAAAACCTCAGTGGTGTTCATCATGATTTTCTCCTCCTCCACGCCTTCTGCCTCATCCGTGGGGATCTCACATCCTTCGACAAAGTGGAAGATGGAGGATGACCCCACTAGTAATGGGGGGTGAAAGAGGATCCCACCTTCTTGAGAGGGTGGTTCTGCATTAGCATGCGTCGTCCTAGTGATGGAAGAAGTTTCAATGTCGTTGGAGTTCATCACTGCTCCTGAGTCACTCGGTGAGCCTATCAGTGACCCTCATCCGTTGAGGCAACACATGGAATTGCTATGAAGTGCATGTTTAAATCTTTGGACAAGGTCCTGGCTCTTTCAACGATCTTCATGAAGTCGCGAACCTTTACTCCACAAGTTCAGAGTGGAGAAGACCTCATGGGACCTTCTTCCTTGGCTCTTGTTGTGGGGGGGGCTGAAGGGTTGCCCCCTTGACATTCTTCCTTTGCAGGATTTTTTTCCTTCCCCATATAATGATCTAGATTAGGAGGTCGACGACCTCTTGGTTGATGAGTGTTAGGGGGCACCTCTTCTTTATTTGTAGTGTAGAGTGTGTGTGTGTGTTTGTGTTACCCCATGCTTGTGTTATGTATTCCTGGATGACCCTTGTCACCTCATAGGTTATTGGATACATGAGTGATTATGTGTCATAAAAATTTCTCTATTTATGGCATCATTCTTCCTTTTTTATGCGTATTTATTTTTGACAATTGGGGTTGATGCAAAGTGTGCATTTAGGCTTCCCTTCCATGTTGACCCAATTTTTTAATTTTTATTTTGTTTTCTCATGCATTCTTCATATGGTTTGATATAGTAGGGGGTTGATGATAGTTCATTAATATACTATTATTATACTTATATATATTTATGAAAAATTCTAACCCCAAAATATTAGATCGCCCCTATGTCTCTTGTTCGTGATGATTACTATTTTTCTTTACAGTGTCATTCTCTTATCTTTCACGCTTGCTTTGTGATGTTGTGGTGCTTATGTGTTGTTCCTCATGTGCACGACAACACTACCATGGTGACATCTTGCTATGTCCCACAGGCCACAACATTACATTTTCATTCTTTCTTTTCTCTTCTTAGGATGTCACGTGCCTTTGCGTTCAACACACACCATCCTAAGGGGGGCTATCATGTCAACTTTGATTTTCAAAAAATGCATTCGGTGGCCAATGAATCTTATGTCAAAAATATTTTTCAAAGAATTTTTCAAAAAATTGCATTCTAAACAAGGAACCCTAGCAGAATTTGTTTCCTTCATCACGGGTTCATAAAGAAAGAACTTGAAAAAATTTCCTTCGAGGAGGGAGCAACTTTTCCTGTGGGAGAAGCCTCGACCTTCCCCTCATGAGGAGGCATTTTCTTCCTTTCAAATTCCTTGATGAAGTGAACATCTTTTGAAAGGATTCCTTGATGTTGAATTGATTTACAAAAAAACTCTCTCACTTTCAAACTGAGCGTTCCTTGAGTGGACCCCTTTTCTTTTGAAGGGTTCCCGACGGACCCCTTTGAAAGCTCTTCCTTTAGTTTTTCAATTGTCTACATGACTGCCTACTAGTTTGCCTACATGGCTGCTTTTTGTTTTCTAACACGTTTTATCTACAGATTAACATGTTTCTTTGTAGGTGCACTTGTGAAGCTTCTTTCTAGTTTGAATCTGCGGAGTCCCCTTACATTGGGCTTCCTTTAGAAGATATTACCTAGGGGGAACCTTCTTCGCAGGTCTGAGGGCCTATGAAGTGCTTGCATCTTGTGGGATTTTTCCATCATTGTTCTGCGGGCCTTCAATGCACTGTTTTCAACTCTGTAGTTTCGAGGAGTTACAAAGTCCTTTGTTCGAACCTCCTTAGGAGATAGTACTTGAGGAGTCATTTATCTTCCCAATTCTTTCAAGCTTGCCAAATTACTGTCTACTTCCTCGACGGTTCAGGTATACATTTTTAAACTCTTCGATCTACTTTATTGAACATTCATTGACACTCATGCTCACTAAAGTGGGGGAAAAATGTATAGGAGTGAATTTTCACCCCTCTTGTAAATTCCCCTTTTGCATCCTTCCCCTCTTGTCTTTTGTGTTGGTGAGGGATTTTTTATCGAGGATACGAGTGTGGCGTATTATTTTCCTTGACAGATTCCTACCCCTGGAGTCCACATGGACATTATGTTCTCTATTGGGCATGAAGCATAACGCCTCTGTGTCAACCAGTCAGCCTAAAAATGACTCTTTCTCTCCTAATCTCTCTTCAAATGCATAATTTTCACTATCACTTCATCTTCTTCACAATTCTATCCATTCACTTGATCTCTTGAGAAATTCACACAATCCCTTGAGCATTACAATAGCTTGTTGCTCCATCTACCTCACATAGAACGTTTTGTGCTACCATAGAAGCTATGAGTTTGGTGTCTTGCGAGACCTCCTTCGTCACCACTATGACCATGTTGAATTTTCCAAGCTTGTTGTCTTGCATTCTCCCTTCATCGGCCTTGAGAGCCTTTGGGTGGAGGTGGTATTGCTTCACTATCCTTCTTTCATTGTGGTTTGATAGAGTAGCATTTTGTTTTTTGTAGTGTTATACTCTCTCTTTCTATTTCCTTTATTGCATTTTCTATATCGTGGCTTTCATGGCTATTTGTGGAGGTGGAAACACCAAAGCATAGGTTTTATTGAGGAAAACCCCTATGTATCCCAACATTTTTCCCTCTCTTGGTTGTGTGTAGGTGTACGTGTGCATGGAGCTTGCTGGCAAGCTGGACTTTTAGTGAGTTGGATTCCGTCACCTTCATTTTTCTCTATCTCCTTTATCATATTCATAATTATTTATTATACTTCATTATTTTTCTTAGTTCGTTACATCTCATTAGCTAGACCATTAGTAGGATTTTTGGTGTTTTGTACTATACTTTTTACTTTCTGGCCGTATGGATGCTAGTGCACCAGAGAGATGCCAGTGTCGCGCTATCGTCCTTGACCCGCACTATTGTCCTTAGGTATAGAGTTGTCTGAGGTGCAGTTTGGATTCTAGAAATTGGCTCATCTAGTACCATTCAAGTTTGTAGATCTATAGAGTGATAGAAGCACTTGAGAGTGCTCTTCATTCTCTATCCTTGACCTGAACACCCACTTAGCTTGAGGTAAGATAGGGCAGCCCTCCGCTCTCGGCTCTCCATGACCTAGAGCCTTGGTGTGGTTGGTCCCTCTACCTTACACAAACATAAGATGAGCTAGTTAGCAATGGACTCGAGCTATTTCTTGTCTTTGTCACCTTTCTCTCTCACTGTTTTCCCCCTCTATCTTTATCTCCCTGTCTCTCCCTCCCCTCTCTATTTATATATCATTATATCTACATTTCTCTTATTCACTCCATCTCCTAATCTATATCTCTATCTTTATCTTTCTATTTATCCCCCCATCTCTCTATTGCAAACATAACATGAGCTTGTTGGTAATGGAGCTTGATTTTCTTCTTGAATCAAAGGTTTTTGTTTCAATCATGTTTGGATCCCTATAAGTGGATGCATAGTTTATTTGAAGTTGTCCCTTCTCCATTTACATCTTCCTACCAATTGACCTCATGTACTACACAAATATATACGAAATAAAGACCAAAATTTTCCAACATTTACCTTTCACACCTCTTCAACATACCTTGGTGTGAAATGGGTACATCGAAAAGGTGTAGAAGGATAATTATGTTTTTTTTATATCTATTTTTTGCATACAGTTGTGCAATACATGAGACCAAATGGTAGACCATTTAGCAAATTATGTTTTTTGTGCAATGAAGGTCTCAATGGAGAATTAATAGCTTCAAATCAACTATGCATTGACTTACAAGGATTAGAATACAACTAAAACAATAGGCTAATGTTATGTTAATAAGGAGAGACAAAGAGATAGTGAGGAAGAAATATAGACATATAGAGGAATAGGGAGATGGAGAGGGAGAGGTGGAGAGAAATATCGATAGTGAGATAGAGATATAAGGAGATATAGAGAGAGGGGGAGAGGAAGAGAGATATAAAGAGACAAATAGAGAGATAAACACATAGAGAGAGGTAAGATAGAAGAGATATGTAGGGGGAATAAAGAGAGGAGGGGGAGAGAGGGAGAGAGATAGGTAGAGAAGGGAGAGTGAGAAGAGGGGGGAGATAAAAGTTCAAGGTATAATTATTCTACAATAATTACTTTTTTATTGAACAAATATAATTATAAATTGAACTAGTTCTAATAGCTTTTACTTATTATTGTAATTTCATAAAATAGATATAAATAGTTAAAATAATTTCAAATTTAAATATAAATTAAAAACTAAAATGGAGTAAAATATTGTGTTTATTTATTTTTTATGAGAATATTATATTATAAAATTATATTTTTAAATAAAAATATACAATATGTTTATACTTATATAATAGAATATATATACTTATTATGTAATTATATTTATTTTATAAATAAAATATACAAATATTTATGTTTTTGATTATATAAGCAACATTTACATGGTGTTGTATCCTTTACATGTCAAGCCCAAAGGGCCTAAAAGGAGAAAAATCATTAACCATCAAATTTCTTTTTCACTAACAACAAACGAAAGACACAGACACAACCTAGTAACAACAGAGACACAACACAACACAGACCCAACCACTAATTGTCCACAGTCTCTCATTTATGGAACAAGATGTTTAACACATCATCCCAAATCCAACTGGGGCTTTCATCTATGGTGTTCTTTTCCATTTCCTCCTTGAGAGTGAGAGCTGACCTGTGAATCATTTTGATAGTGAACCGAGCTAGGTAGTTGAATTTATGATCCAACTTAGCAACCCGCTCCTGCAGCACACCAAGCTCATCCACCTTGCCTTCGTCGCTCTGGATCTCTATAGCAGCACCAGTCCTAATATCTGAGGAATTGGTAGAGTCTTCCCTAAGAATCTAGTTCATGTCAAATAAATTACTAGGGTCTTCAATGGGACCTTTATCCTCCACCTTCTAGCTTTTATGCCTTCATTCCTGCTACCAGTTTGCACTGAGTAATTGAAGATATCATCCATAGGGGCCCCTTTCTTGTGTTTTTCCAACCTGTGGGATCTTCTCACACTCATCTATTCCATCCCCATCTCAAAGCTAGCACCCACCACAGTATCACCTTTAGAATATTTTTCCTCAGAACTTTTACCTTCCTCGGTGACCAGAAGAATGCTCAGATGCAGAGGCACATTTTTACCTTTCTTCTTAGTAGCCATTCCGTTGTCCTTCTTGTGTTTTAGCTCACATAACCCAGCTGGAAAACTTGATTGGGCCAACCCCACCACATTTTTCTTCTTCTTCGAGGGAGGAGTGCTTGAATTCTCAATACCAAGATCATTTTTAGGGATGGGGGATTTTCTCTTTGAGCCCTCCAAAACAATAGGGGACAGGTTTTCAAGGTTAATTTTCAGGGGTTACAACTCTTCCACATGCATAGCTGAGATGGGTTTGGGAGGGACCAAATCCGAATGGAATTGGTAGAGCCTAAGGATAAGGCCCTGATGCAGTGGTAAAGGAAGCAGGGAATCAAGGTTAATAGCAACAATTTCCTAGGACTCTTTGATGGATCTTTCCAGAGAATAAAGTAAAAAGAAAGGGAAGCTAAGCAACATCTTGTGCCTTAAGTGATTTAACAATGGTAAGTGGTAAAAATAAAATATCTTGAATCTACCCTCAAGGGTAACATATTCCATGATGGATAGGAAAAATTTATCCCAGGGTTTAGGCAGTGCTTCGCAGTTGAAAACCGACTGCTTTTTCTTCGGCTTCTCATTGCCCTTGAAGAATGCATTCAAACTCACCAAGTCCTGCATTTTGGTGTGTTTTTATACTTCATACCCTCACAGGAAAGGCCAGTAGCCTTACCAATCACCTCTTCATCCACATCAAAAGAAATGCCACCCATGGTGACCCACCTATCCTTCCAAGAACTAGCAAACCGAGCCGACAACACCTCGTCATGGCCCAAAAGATTTTCCAAAAGTGGCGCAAGACCACCTTCCAAACAGATATGCCAAGCCAGAGGGTCCTGGCGAAACTCCTTGCAATTATCTGGCTCAGTCCGAACTCTATCTCTGCCCATTGAAACCCACAACACACAGTAGATGAAAAAACAATGCCTAAAAATAGATAGATTGTCAGAGAGATTATTGTTAATTAAATAAACATTACACCATCAGCTAGGAAGAAAAGGTGTAATAAAGATGGTGTGACATTTACATGCTTCAACGGTCATTCCCGATGACAACATCAGTGGCCCATAATCATCACAAGGTAACCCAAATTTAAAATAATAAGGAGTAATAATGGAATCCATATTTAAAACCATAGTGTTAATCAACTTAAGGAGGGTACACAATCTCCAAAGCCATATGAATGCGGTGGGGAGATTTGAAATTTTCAAGTACATCAGATAAAATCTAAGGCGAATCAAAAGATTCCTTAAATTGGAATTATTAAATAAGTTGGCGAAGTACATCACTTTACACAAACTCCATGAGATTTGATAGGATATGTTGTACCATTGGAAAGGCCGCTTGTAAAGGTTAGTGGCCCCACCAAATATGATTATGAGATAAAAACCCACATGGCCACCCGTTGGGGCCCAACCACCTTAGCCGTCCAAGACCAATCCAACCAATGATCTGTCAAGGAATGCCACATGTACCTGAAAAAGATAGATAGATTAATCATTATTAATAGAGTAATTCCTCCACTCTAAGAGGATCAACCTTTGAATAGACACCGACAACACTTCTATCTTTTTCCAACATTTGCAAATTTGCTAGGTGGACCCCAAGTTGGCGAAGCCATCAACCACCTGGTTACCTTCCCTAAAGATATGAGTTAGGTTATACCTTTCAAATTTAGAGAATAAAATATTAATATCCAAAAGAATATCCCTTAAGTTCCAACCAAGCAGGCAACCAAAATTAATAGAGTCTATCACATTTTTAGAATCACCTTCAATTTCCAGATTCTTAATACCCAGAGTGACAATAATCTCAACGCCCTTGAGCAACGCCCGATACTCTGCCACCATAGAAGAGTGAATACCAATACCTCCAGGATACCCAACAAGCAAGTTGCCCTGACAGTCTCTTATAACACCACCTATACTGGCCAGACTAGGGTTCGCCTTGGCCGCGCTGTCAAAATTCAGTTTAAACCAACCCACATCCAGAGGTTTCCAAATGGCGTTTTTCCTAGAAAGGGATTTGAAATTATCAAAGGAATCCTTACCAAGCACAATTTTCCAGGATTTAGCCATCTTGATCTCCCAATCAGTTGGGGCAATGTCCAGTGGTTTCCACTTGACATACAAATATTTATGTTTTTTCTTATATAGTATTTAATATAATGTAAATTATTAAATATATTTTACTAAATTATTGTATTATAAATTTATATTTAATATTTATGTATATTTATTATTTAATTATATATACTTAACATTTATATACTTATTATTCAATTATGTTTATTTTATAAATATAATATATAATATATAATATATTTATATTTATAGTCCACACGGATAGTGGATTTGGCTTGGGCCGTCGGTTTGCTCCCCAAAGGTTTCAGGTTCGACTCCACTCCCCGGTTTAAGAGATGGGCCTACTAGTAGGCGATAGCGTTCCACCCACAAGGGACTAGTCTCACCTTAGCTCGCCCCTCTAGGCATTGGGCTAGGTCGTGTTGATGCCCCTGTGTAATATATATATATATAAATAAATGTAATTATATTATATATAATGTAATTTGTACTTTAATAATTTATATTATATATATAATTTAATATGTAATATATATAAAATTTATTATATTTATATTTAATAATTTCTACTATAAATATATGTAATATGTACAAGTCACTTGCATAGTTTTAGTGAATTTTTCTTTTTTGGAATCATGACCGTAAAACAATTCTGTTGTTATTTGTTAAATGAAGGTACAATTGTATCATGCTAAGAAAATCAACTTTTAGGTAGTTGAAACATTCCTCGCCCCACGCCTAAAAACAAACTTTAGCTCACAACTGATATTTTCTTCTTAAAAGGCTACCACAATATTGTTTCAAGCTCAAGAATCGAGTAGCCCCAAAACCTTGATATTTTCATATGCATAATTAAGTGTGCGTGTACATAACTTGGGTGTACCGACATGTAGTATCCCTCTTTTTCTTATGGTTTGATTTTATTAGGGTTTGAAATCCTATGGTTTGATATTTTACGGTTCAAAATTCTATGATTTGATTTTTTTAAGATTTTGATTATGGGGTTTAAATTATTTAGGATTTTCTTATGTGGCACTTTTCTTCTATTTTTTTTTGAATGTGATAGAAAATGAAATCTAAAAACCTAGGATTTTGGGTGGTAATATTGTAGGATCATGACACCCTCTTGGCACAAGCCTATACCCTTTGAAATGAATGGTGGGCTTGAGTTTCTTGTAATGATTGTATTTCAATTACCCACAGAGCTCACACTTGCCCTAAATCCTCCTACATCTAATCTAGCCAAGGTTCTATTGGCACCTTCAAATTTTGAAAAAAATTGAAGCGCCTATGGTAAAGGAATTGTTTGCAACACTTAGAAATAAACTTGTGAAACCTATCCTAGTAGACTACTTTGGAGGATCATAACTTGAACCCTGTTCACTTTTATGAAAAATTTCTTGGTAAGCACATTAATCTGCCATATGTAAGTGTGTATGTTTGATTTGAACTTCCTATGATCAGATTTGACAGGGTTTTGAAGCACCAAGTTGGAGGGATCTGGAAGAGTTTGTTGTCTGCACATTATTTAGATATGCCAAGGTGGTCAACTTTGGAGGTCAATATTTGTAAGCTGGATGATTTTCATGATGAACCAATTGATGCTTACAATTTTCCCCATGTTAACGTGCTTCCATGTACATTTTCCAAGCCCCAGTAACTTTTTTGATATTTTTACTGGGACAAAAGTGAATATAGTTTGTAAGATCTCAGTCTACATAGTGTTATGTCTGTCAAGGTTGCTAATAGAGAAAGGGGTTGGACGAACCAATCACTAGTTCCTGCTCTAAGTCTTCCTGTATAAGACTCCCCTTGGTACTTGGCTTCACCAATCTAACCTATAGGCCCTGCTCAAAGACTAGGTGCCCCTGGTTTTCCTGGCCAACCCCTCTCCTATCAACAAGCTTCCCTTCTACCAAGCCAACCTTGGTGCTGCCTCATGCTCTCCATTTGGCCCTTACTCTGCCTTAAAGACCAAAACCTCTCCATGTTCAATCTGATAACCTGCAGAGGTGTAGCACCTTAAAATAGATTCAGAGGAATCTACCTAGGGTTCTTATGGCTTCTCAAAACTCCCATTTTCCATCGCTTCCACAATCCTTCTCCTAGGGTTTGAAAAAGGCTACAAGCCTTGAGCCCTATTTAGGTCTCTAAATAGAGTCAAAATGCAATTTTGATCTAAACCCACCAAAGGACCTAGAATCTTTGCTTAGGGATTGTGTTTCACATGCATACACCTTCAAGATTTCTAAGGTTTTAGCACTGTACAGGCCGTGCTTTGTCCAAATGCAAAAAGAGCCAAGTACCCTAGGGTTTCAAACTGCTCCAAGTTGTTTATGGACTGTCAAAAAGTTCTCCTCCTAAATGGATTGATACACTCTCCTCCTTATCACCATACATGGCCAATACCTTCCCCTAAATTCTCCAAAAATAATTTCTCAAAAAGCTTCACTCCCCTACAAGTTATCAACGCTGTCCTGTAGCCTTTCCTAGTCGGGCTCTTCACTGGCTCGCCTAGGGCAAGGATTTTCTCCTAGCTCCTGCAACTAAAAAAACCTAACACCTACCATATTTACAAGCACAGAGTCTAGGCACATTTCCCAAAAGGCCATACAATTTTTACGGAGGGAAGGTGCTCTAGAGCTCCATGATTTCAAACTGCCTATTACAGGCCTGAAAATGATAGGAAAATAAGGTATTTACAAACAAAAGATGGAAGCAGTCTACCAAATCAAAAGAATGGCACACCAAGCTTGTAAAATACTAACACTACATTCTACAACAAAATAACAGTAAGATTCATTCCATTGAAGCTCAACAAGAATGCAAAGAACATAAAAACTGTTTATTTTGGACGCTGTTTCACCAGCCTCACCAAAATGTCACTTCAAAATAAACATCTAACCCTCTTCCATGGTCAAGGCATGCCTTAAATAGGCCTTTAAAACAAATTAGATGCTTGGGTCGAGCCTTTTAGAAAGCCTAAAACAAACTTTGTAAAACCCACTGTGTTTTCAAACACCTTGTCAACTTTTGACAACTTAGCACAATGATGTTGCAAAATAATTTAATACTTGTCACCTCCTTTCCCAAAGTTAAAAAACAACCCAAAGCACCTAAAACAATGGTCAAAATGACCTTATGAAAGCACAACAAAACTTGGACTTCAAGCAAAACTTCAGGAAAACCCAATGTTTCCCAGGTGCTCCTGCACCAGTTGCCTTCTATATGGATTAATATTTCATATCTGGGTGATAATCAAGATCTAGGTGGATTCATTCTTGTGACTCTTTGAATGTTCATATACCCTTGTGTGTATTTATAGAGCCTCAAGCTTCAACTTGATATTTTTTCAAAGTCAAAAGCAAATGGAATTTTCACAAATTTTGATGCCTGTATTTCTAGAAGGTTTCAAAGGGTCACCTTTGGCCTTTAATACTTTGTGAAAGAAGTGTATTGGCGAAAATCCCTTCTGCACATGTGTTCATTGGGCCTAAATGAACTAATTTCCCTAGTGACAGTTCCGAGGAAGAGATCTAGTATTGTTTCAAGGTGGTGATTTGGTGAGTTCCAGTTGGTTTTTGACATGTGTAGTTTTAGAAACAGCTAGGTGAGCTACTTTGAGCATTAATATCTTGGAAACTTGATTGCATCATGCAAATACATTTAGTGACTTTTCTCCCATATCATTAGTAAACATGTCAGTGCATTTTTCATGGTTCTAGGGGAATGTTTGATCAGTTTTCCAGGGTAATTTCAGAGGCTACCCGACTTATTTTGGTCATTGTGCAAAATGTCAGAAAGAAAATTTTGATGACTACCCACTTCATTTTTTCACCTCAGATGCATACAAAAGTAATCTTAGGGGTATGGTGAAAATAATGTATGGGGGAGCTGGTGACTCAAAGCATTCCACGTGTCCCCGCAAAGGCTAGGTCACAAACCCTAAAATGGGTGTGGTATCACATTGGGAGCATGCAAAACATGGAAACATAAACAATGCAAGTGAACTATTTAACAGTAAGCCTTGATGTAGTGCCCCTCCATGATTCACTCTTTCATGATATTTGATAAATATTGTTTTGGTCTGTTTAGTTTAAGTTGTTTGTAAATGTCGTTCTTGGTTAATTTATTAAACTAGCACTTGCACCAGAAGAGGGTGCAAGAGTTACACTGATAGAAAAGTATATGTAAGTTAACATGTTAAGGAGGATATTATTTATTGTTATTGATGTCATATCCCAACTATACCATATACAAGGAATTTGAAAAATATGTTCTTTCCATATCATGTGTATTGACATTCATATACATATCAGAACAATTTAACAAATCTTATTGGTAAGAAACCTTCAACAAACTCTTAGCATCATTTAGATTGATTATAGAAGTCATAGTAATCCATCACATTTGCAATTCCATATTATTTTCCCATTTATTCACCAAAACCAAATTACTTTCATGTCTTCCCTTGGAAGGAAGTCATAGCAATTGTTCTATTGAAACTCATCAATTCTTGAACAGATAAATGTGAAAATTAGTTATTTGTAAAAATAAATTATCTAGAATGAACAAATGGATCTATATAACATAGGCATTTAAGGCAAATATCATCTAGACAAAAGCCAATATACTTTGTAACTGCCACTGAATAGAAAAACATATCTCAGACCTAACACTGAAAAATGGCACCAAAAGGTCATTTGATTGCATAAATGAAACTACTAAGTGATTCAAATATCATTGATTAGAAATTTAATAAAAACAATTGGAGGGAACAATGAATATTATTGCTTTGAGAAAGAAGTTGGAGAAGCACAACCCAATTTCTTCCATGCTAATGGGAGTCATTCACTTGAGTACAGCCCACACAAATCAAAGGTAGGCCCCATTCACTAAGGGGAAGCTGACTATAGTCAATCATTCATATTATTTTAAAAATGAATTACTAGCACAGCTAGAGAGAAAAATCTGCAATTCTGTCTAGCGCTTGTTCATCCCCAACTTGCTATTGATCTTAACATCTCAAAAACTACTATGCCAAATATAATCCTCTCTAGAGATAATGAACAACGGTGTTTCAATAATGCCAGACAACAAATATTCATCCTTGCTCCAATGCCAACAATGCCCCTCTAACATTGATAACAATTCTAAATATAGATAAGTCAAAAGTCCAAAAATAATTGGAATATAAAGAACAAAAAATAGCTCTTTGCAAAGCTCTTTACAAGATGCAAATAATCTCTCAGCTCATGCAAATTTCCTTTCCTCCTTTCAATGGTTTCTGGTTTCTGGTTTTGTGCCTTTTTGAATCATTTGGTGAAATAGCAAGGGGGCATCTTTGCCATTCCCATGGTGAGAATGCCCTGTAATCATTGAATTCCATGTGATCAGATTTCTTTCAGCAATCTGTTAAAAACTTGGCATGCATCCCTTATGCTTCCACATTTTGCGTACATGTCCACAAGAACTGTCCCAACAACAATATCTTACTCAAACTCCTTCCTAATTGAATAACCATGCATGTGCTTTCCTTGTTCCAAAGCTGCTAAGCTCACACAAACTGGGAGAACAGTTGCAATACTCACATAGTCTAGATTCAATGTTGTCTCTTGCATTTGAATACAGATTTCAAAGCCTTATCCCCTTGACCATCCTGAGCATAATCTGCAATATCTGCAGTCCATAAGATCATACTTGGCTTGTGATTTTTAAATTGTGTTACATAAAAGAACTTTGATGCTTTCTCAACCTTTGCATTCCATGTATATCCAAAAATTATAGTACTCCATGTGATTGCGTCTGTCTTTGTTCCCTCCAACTACATTTGAACAAAGAGTTTAAAGCATCGACAATGTGCACTGAGAGCATATCCTACAATAATTGAAGTTTGGACACCACATTTTTATCAAATACAAGAAGTGCATCATCTGTACTCCTACATTTGGCATATATGTCTACAAGGACACTTCTCACAATGACATCTGATTGAAATCCTCCTCTAAATGTGTAACCATGGATAAATTTCCCTTGTTGCAAATTTACAATATCAATACCCCAGCTATGCCAAACACCACAAATTTGAAAGTTACATCAACTAACAAAAAGTGACTAGGAGCAGGGACTTTTTATACCACTCCCGAACACTGTAAAGACAAGAAAAGCATAAGCTATTAAGATTATAAAAAATAAAATGACAATTAACTTGGAAATGTAAGCTCATACAGTCTGTCGTCATCCACAAGACCTATAAGACTATATGCAACTGGAACAACGACGAAGGTAATTTGAATTGGATTTATACCTTCCTCAAGCATGTGTTCAAAAAAAGAGTTTACTTCCCACAATGATGTTGCACAAACTTGAAATCAGAGCATTGTTGGAACTAAACCTTTTCTGGTGCTTCCACATTTGGTAGACTTTGTAATAGAGCATTGTTGAGAGAATTGCTGAGAGTAACATTTGTTCTTATGAGGAAAAATACTTATTTTCCCTAGTACAAAGCTGCAAGAAAATCAGTCGCATCCAGTACATAAAAAACCCAACCTCTTGAAATTGCAAAATATAATTTATCTTCTTATTAGGCAGGACCAATGAATCATTTATGCTATTTTCCTAATTGCAATCAAAGTAGAAAGCATACTTCTAATTCCGTTGACAGTGGGATCCTCAATGCAAGAAAAAATTCCACCTTATTGGATCTCAAGCAAGAATGATTTTATCCATCTCTTTTCAAACTTGCATTCATTTGAAAACTTCAATCAACTTCATGGGTGCAAGAAAGACAGTCACTTCATTCGACAGGTAGTACATAGGAGTGCAACCTTCCTTGTGTGTAGAATCTTCATCTGGCTTTCATAGCTCAGGTCAAAACTCATCTAGAACCTGGTAAAAAATTAATATAGAGGAATCTCACATGTTATGGTAGGTAGTGACTAGTATTCTATGAACAAGGTATACAATATTTGACCACCAACTTTGGAGCAAGTTGACAGAATGGAAGTCAAACTACAAAACCAAACAGAAAGAGTTTGGTATCTCGAAACCAAAATCATGTAGTTTCTTTGTAATTCTCCAAAAACCAACACATTAATTCTCTAGGGCAATTAGAATTCAGTAAAAGTGAGGGGGTAACGGAGTGGGTGGAGGGACTTTTGTGGGGCTTACCTTAGAAGAAACAACATCATCCACAACACTAGAGGATCCTAAATTATACAGTCTCTGAAAAGGCACTTGGGCCGGATTTGAAAGCGTAGTAACCTGCTACAAGCACATCAAAGCTCAAATAAATATGAAATTCACATAGGACAAGTTAAAAAATGCAATGGTGGAAGATTGGAAGAGTGCGCTATAAGCCAATTAAAGAATTCATCACCAGAAATCGAAATCTATCTTGGGGAACCAAAAATGAAGTGGCTACAAGCACGGCGGTCATTCACAAAATTCCTTCCATTTTGGTGCAACCACCTCCAACTCTGCCAAGCAAGGAAATGCTTTATTTTTTCGCTGGGCTGCTCTCCACCACAACCATGGGAGGAGCCTTTGTATTGACAGACGAGCAGGCGGAGGCAAAGGCGAAGGTGAGGGAAAAAATGAAGGAAGGTTTTTACAAGCTAGAGGAGGCAAAGATGAAGGTTTCAGAGAGAGTGGCGTCTATGTACGAGTGGTGCATGAGACAGGCATGGCGGCGGCAGTGCTGCTGAAGTCATTGCGGTCGATGCTGCCATCTGCTAACAAGGAGGCCAAGTTAAGGCTGAAGATGAGAGTGGCAGCACTACTGGCGGACCAAGCGGGGGCCAACGAGAGTAGGAGGAGGGCCATTGTCACCACTGGTGGAGGGGCAGTGGTCGATTGGTTGTTTGATACACTTTTGTCTCCATCCACACCGCCACTCACACAAGCTGAGGCACCCTGGGCGCTTTCCTTTTTGATTTCGCTGGACCGAAACCCTAAGCCTGGGTCAAATCTCGGTCGATGATCAACAATCCAAGCATCACCACCACCGTCCTCAGAAACACTCCGGCTAGAAAGCTACTCGAGCTCCCGGTTTTCACATGACGTATGTGAGGAATTTTGATCTAATTTGGGAGATCTGTTTTTGTCCTGTTTTCACATGACGTATGTGAGGAATTTCGATCTGATTTTATCGCCGGGAACCATAAACCAACAAACTATTTCAACAACAAACCCGGAGCTGTTTGACAGTGTGAGACAGGTTTTGGCTCAAATCTCACACACTATATAGCCTATAGCCTATAGGTTAACTATTGGGTAATTAAATTATTAAGTGTTTTTATAATTAAATATAAAGATAATTATTATTTAGTGTTGAATTTTATTAATAAAGTAAAATGTGGGAAAATATTAATATGAAATAAAATAAATATTAGAATGGAATGTTGCAATTAAGAAATAATGAAAATAATTATAAAAATATAGAAATAGAATTGTGGAATACATGCACAGTTTTGAATTGATTGTCGGAAAAGGAAACAGATTGTTTATTGGAGATTTTTGAGTTTTATTAGATTTTTGGGTTTTCGAAAAGAAAGCAACTTTCCTTGTTGTGAATAATTATCTTTTGGAGTGATTTTTGGGGATTATTGATTTTTTAGTTTCAAAAAGAAAGGACTTGTCACGAAAAAGGAGGGAATGAGACTGTGGGAAAATGGGGGGATTCTTGAAGAAAATTAATTTGGGCTTTGAGAAGAAAACTTGGGTTTAAAAAAGAATTTCATTCACGATTATTGAGTCTGAGAAGGGAGAAACGTAGATGGTTAGATGAAGGATGGCATCATATCATTCAACTTGGGGGAAAACAAATTTTACAAATAAGTTTTTGCTCTCTTAGGAAATGTTCTTGTTTTCGATTGTTCAACGATTTGATTGTTTTATATATAATTGTAGTACAAACTATATTTTATGCATTAAACAATCATTCATGCACGCCTTATTTCTATGCCCACATTTTGTATACAAGTTTTCCAGAACAGTTGCGACTTCAGCCGCTCCATACGTTGATCCAAGTTCCCAATTTCGCGCATATGTAGAAACTCAATGTTACACTTGCCTATGTTGGAATGTAAACTTAATTGCTGCCGTCACCTCCAGCTACTACCGTCCTCCTGCCACCGTCTGAAGACCCCCGCAACATCGCGGCTCATCTACACCGCCAACCATTAACCGCGCAGTCTTCAAACCGCTGCCCGCGATATCTCAATAAGGGTTGTTACCCATTGCGATACCACCAGAACCATCAACCAAGCCGCCTCCGCCAGAGGAGATTCCGTAATACGGCAAATAGATATTTAATTTTTAATATTAAAGTAAAGGACACTTTATTAAATACGTTTTGATCAGGAAAAAACAGTTAGGTAATTTGTAATAAATTTTATTTCGTGCCCTCCCTTCCGTGAATGTTTTTCACGTGACTTTTACCTATATTTGTATATGTTTTTACTTTTGAATTTTATGGTGAATGTTAGCATACAAAAATTGATGAGCAGCAGCTCTGGGTTGAATATATTTTTTAAGTTTTATTTTTTTGTTGTATTTCCTCTGCCTTTGGCCTTCACGTGGTATCAGAGCGAGTTCGATTATCAGAGCCAAGTTTATCAAAACAAATTATCTGGGTAAATTTAAAAAATGGCAGCAAGCACAAGTTTGACAAACCCACAAATTCCACAGTTTAATGGGAAGAATTATGAGTACTAGTCAATTACCATGAAAGCACTATTTAGCTCACAAGATATATGGGATTTAGTTGAGAATGGATTTCCAGAGCCAGTAGATGCAGTAGCATACAATGCTTTAACACAAGTAGAGAAAGACTTATTAAAAGACACAAGGAAGAAAGACTCAAAGGCTTTATTTTATCTGTTTCAAGTTGTACATGAGAGCATTTTTCCAAGGATTTCTGTAGCAACAAAGTCCAAACAAGCATGGGACATACTTCAAATAGCCTATAAAGGCATGACAAAAGTTAAAACAACAAAGCTACAAATGTTGAGAAGATATTTTGAAACAATATGTATGAAGGACAATGAATCTGTAGATTCATTCTACACCCAAGTCATTGGGGTGGTTAATCAAATTAGGTCTCATGGAGAGAATCTGGAAGATACCAAAATTGTTGAAAAGATTTTAAGGAGTTTGCCCACAAAATTTCTACCAGTTGTAGTTGCTATAGTGGAGACAAAGAATCTTTCACAGTTCTCAGTTGATGAGCTGTATGCATCTCTAATTTCTCATGAACACAGGCTGAAAAGGTTAGCAGATACATCACTGGAGCATGCTTTCAAAACTCAGGCTTCAGTCAGTCAAGGAAGAGGTAGAGGTAGATCAAGAGGAAGAGGAAGAAACTCTTACAGAAGTGAAAGATATAGTCTATCAAACTCAAGTGGAAGAGGCAGCAATCAAGGCTCAAACCAAAACCCAACACATAATCAGTCACAAAATCAAAGGTATGATAAATCTCAAGTCCAATGTCACTACTGTAAAAAATATGGGCATTATATGAATGAGTGTAGAAAGAAGCAGTATGATAATAATAGACAAAATGCAAATTTTTCAAGAGAAGGTCAAAATCAGAATTCAGATAAGAGCACAATGTTTTTGCTTGTAATGTTGCTCAAGCAAATGAAAAAAATGTATGGTTTTTAGATTCAGGCAGTAGCAATCATATGACAGGGAATCTAGAAATGTTTTCAAATTTGGATGAGAATGTAAAGTTTGATGTTACATTGGGCAATGACAACAAAGTGTTAGTCAAGGGAAAAGGAGATGTCAATATTCTAACTAAACAGGGGGAGAAAAAGTATATTTCAGATGTGTATTTTGTGCCTGGTCTGAAACATAACTTAATGAGTGTAGGACAACTAGTTCAAAAAGGGTATAGAGTAACCTTCAAGAATGGTCTGTGCAGGGTGAAGCCATAATAGTGGTTTACACTTTGATGGAGGAAGGAAAATTGAGAAAAAATGACCCCATGGCAAAAAAATTGGTTTTAGGGGTTCGTATGAACCTACATGTTTGACCGAACCATAAATGGGTTCGATCGAACTAGGGTTCGAGCGAACCCATTAACTATTGGGCCCACATTTCCCACCCAAAAAACAAAGGAAAATGCATATTAGTGGGGGTTCGCTAGAACCCCCTGGTTCTAGCGAACCCCCTTTTTCCCTAATTTTTTAATTTGTTCACACAAAAAACCTAAAATTTTACGCTTTCAAGCTCCGGTTGGGGATGAAAATGGGGGAATATTTAGAAACCAAACTTGGAATCGAGTAGCCTTGAACGAGCTATCCAATGAATATAATTTTAGTATGTTTTGGTTTTATTATCTATCTATTTTTAAGTTTTATTAAATATAGGTTTTTCATCGAAAATAAAATCTCATTCACACAAGTGGAAAAATAGAAGATTATAAAAAAAAATTTAAAAATATGAGTACACCAGATATTGAAGTCCTTGATCCAACAAAAAAAAAGAGAAGAATTTTGATACATACAGTAAAAGTTATGCGTTATACGGTCACGCTATGTCTGAATTGTCATTTGATTGACTTGAAACTTGATTAAAGAAAAAATATTCAATAAAAAACTATCTAACCAAGTGGAAGCACTAGATATGAGAGTTAGAAATCTAAATTTGAAAGAATTGGAATTTTATCCTTCATGGAAAAAAGTTATGCATTATACGGTGTGTCACTTTTTAAAAAATTTTTGAAAAAAACCAATTTTTGTGGGAGATGGAAAAAGAAGTGCAATCTGATTCCAAAAAATTGAATTTTTTTTTAGAATCTACAGACAAAATGTGACAAGACTCTAGTTTACATCATCTTCAAATTCCTTACGGTTTAATCGTTATAGGTGCCTGAATGTGGAGATTGTGTTAAAAAAAAAATATCAGTGTCCAGTTAGGCCAAAAAGTGTAAACCACTATTGTGGGATCACCCTGCACAATTTTAGACAAAGCAACCAGCTTATTGCAAAAGTCAGAATGACAAACAACAAAATGTTTCCCTTAAAGATAAGGCCAGATTTGAATATAAATTATGCTCAAGCACAACACTTAATGAATTCACAAGTGGGTAGAGAAGAAACTACAACAGTAGTGCAGACAATCTTTCAAGCTGAGATAAAAGATGAAAACTGGTTATGGCACCTGAGATTTGGGCATCTCAACTTTGGAGGTTTAAATTTACTTCATAGGAAAGACATGGTCAAGGGGCTACCTTTAATAGAAAAATCAAAAAGGGTATGTGAAGGGTGCATTTTAGGAAAACAACATAGAGAATTATTTCCAGTAGGAAAGTCAACTAGAGCAAAAGCCCCTTTGGAAATTATACATTTAGATTTGTGTGGACCTATGCAAACACCTTCAATAGGTGGTAGTTTTTACTTTTTGACATTCATTGATGATTATTCAAGAAAAACATGGGTCTATTTTCTAAAGCAGAAAAATGAAGTATTTGATCTGTTTCGTCAGTTCAAGAATTTGGTTGAAAAACAAAGTGGTTTTTATATCAAAGTGTCAAGAACAGATAGAGGTGGTGAATATATTTCAAGAGAATTTTTTAATTTTTGCGAAGATCATGGAATTCACAAGCAGTTCACAATTAGATATACACCTCAGCAAAATGGAGTAGCTGAAAGGAAAAATAAAACAATCATTGAAATGGCTAGAAGTATGTTGAAAGCCAAACATTTGTCAAATGAATATTGGGCAGAAGCAATATCTTGTGCATCCTATATAATGAATAGGTGTCCAACAAAAAGTGTCATGAATATGGTACCTGAAGAAGCATGGACAATAAGAAAATACAGTGTTACTCACATGAGAGTATTTGGATGTGTAGCATATGCACATGTGCCTGATGAATTGAGAAGGAAGCTAGATAACAAAGGAGAAAAATGTATATTTGTTGGATACAGTGAAGAATCCAAAGCTTATAAGCTCTATAATCCAACAACAAAGAAAGTTATAATCAGTAGAGATGTACAATTTGTAGAAGATGAAGCATGGGATGGAAGCATAGAGAAGACAGTCAATATTCCAGCTAGTATACCTCAAGAGGAGAATGAAGTTTCAACATCAACAAATATTCCAACTATTGTGACTCCTTCTACTCCCATTCAAGCTTAACAAAGTGGTCCACAAGTGACACCAACATCGACTGTAAGAGCAGCCTCATGCATTCAAGGAAGCAGTCCAACACTATGACAACAAACACCATCTACAGCAGGACCATCGTGTCCACATTCCATAAGTTCAAGTGATATGTCAAATCCTACATTGGCAAGTATGAGAAGACATAAAATCAGAAGCATAAGAGATATATATGAGAAAAATGAAGGTGAGAATAATTCAGATCAAATTTCTCTTTTTGCATTTTATTCTTAAATAGAAGATCCAGTCCATTTTGAAGATGCAGTCAAAGATGATAAATGGGTAAGTGCTATGGATGAAGAGATTGAAGCAATTGAAAAGAATCTGACATGGGATCTAGTCAGTCTTCCAAAAGACAAAGATGTCATTGGAGTGAAATGGGTTTATAAAACCAAATTGAGTGAAAAAGATGAAGTTCAAAAGCTTAAAGCAAGATTGGTTGTAAAGGGCTATTCACAACAGCCTGGAATTGATTACAATGAGACATTTGCACCTGTAGCACGATTGGATACTATAAGGATGATTTTAGCTTTAGTAGCTCAGAATAAGTGGTCTGTATCTCAAATAGATGTAAAGTCGGCTTTTTTAAATAGTTATTTAGAAGAAGAAGTTTATGTGAATCAACCACCTAGGTATGAAATTCTGGGTCAAGAAGACAAAGTTTGCAAATTGAAAAAGACACTGTATGGATTGAAGCAAGCCCCAAGAGCTTGGTACAATATAATAGATAGTTATCTTTTGCTGAATGGATTTAATAGATGTAGCAGTGAGCCCACACTATATACAAAAATGAATGAAGAAGGTGAAATACTGATAGTATGCTTATATGTTGATGATTTAATTCTCACTGACAATTTGTCAATTGATCTGTTCAAGGCAGACATGAAGAAAGAATTTGAAATGACAGACTTAGGTCTAATGAAATATTTTTTGGGCATTGAAGTGAATCAAAATGAAAATGGTATTTTTATTTCACAGTCAAAATATGCAAATGACATTTTGAAAATGTTTAATATGATGAAGTGCAAACCAGCACCAACACCTACAATGACAGGTTTGAAACTAAGTAAGGATGATAGAGGGTCTAATGTTGATCCAACTTTGTTTAAGAGGCTTGTTGGAAGTCTCATGTATCTCACAGCCACAAGGCCAGACATTATGTATGGAGTAAGTTTGATTTCTAGGTTTATGGAAACACCAAAAGACACCCATTGGAAAGCTGAGAAGAGAATTTTAAGGTATGTAAGTGGAACAAGGAATTTTGGCATTAAGTATTCAAGTTCAGATGAGTTAAAACTCATAGGATACATAGACAGTGACTGTGTTGGCAACATTGATGACAAAAAAAACACATCTGGTTATGTATTTAATTTTGGGACTGGAGTTGTCTCATGGTCTTCAAAGAAGCAGCCAATAGTCTGTCTTTCATCAGCTGAAGCAGAATCTGTGGCGGCCACAAGTGTAGCATGCCAGGCAGTCTGGATGAGAATAATTTTGAGAGAATTGCAAAATGAACAAATGGAGGCAAATTTTTTTTACTGTGATAACAATTCAGCCATAGCTCTCTCAAAAAATCTAGTCTTCCATAAGAGAAGCAAGCATATTGATACCATGTATCACTTTATTAGGGAATTAATTAACAATGGTGACATATTTTTAGAGTTTTGCAGATCAGAAGAACAAAATGCAGATATTTTCACAAAGGCACTAGGAAGAGATAATTTCATCTTTCAAAGAAACAAATTGGGCATGGTGGACAGTGCAGTTGTGTTTAAGGGGGAGTGTTGGAATGTAAACTCAACTGCTATCGTCACCTCCAGCTACTACTGTCCTCCTCCTGCCACCGTCCGGAGACCCCCGCAGCATCGCGACTCATCTACACTGCTAGCCGTTAACCGCGCAGTCTTCAAACCGTTGCCTGCGATATCGCAATAAGGGTTGTTACCCATTGCGATACCGCGGGAACCATCAACCAAGCCACCTTCGCCAGAGGACATTCCATAATACGACAAATAGATATTTAATTTTTAATATTAAAGTAAAGGACACTTTATTAAATACGTTTTGATCGGGAAAAAACAGTTAGGTAATTTGTAATAAATTTTATTTGGTGCCCTCCCTTCCGTGAATGTTTTTCACGTGACTTTTACCTATATTTGTATATGTTTTTACTTTTAAATTTTAAGGTGAATGTTAGCATACAGAAATTGATGAGCAGCAGCTCTAGATTGAATATATTTTTTAAGTTTTATTTTTCTGTTGTATTTCCTCTGCCTCTGGCCTTCAGCCTAATGAACTGCTCGTAATAATGTTTTTTTTAAGTCTTGCCACTGTCCTGCTTCATAATATGTTCAATTTGGATGACAGTTCCGAATAGAATTTACTCAAATAATTTTGATACATTTTCACTGCAAGCGCAAACTGTCTTTCAATCGTTGAATTTTCACTAAGTTTGATGTCTTCATTGAATACTGGCCGTGGCAATTTTACTGCCTTAGTGTTATAATTGATACTAAATGTTTCGATGCAAAAGTTTTTTGTTGTTCCATTTCTGATTAATAAACACATATATCTACAGGTCTGCATTTTTTTATTTGCTCAAACCTGTAGCATACTCCCTCTCCTTATTGTGTTGTCTATTTCTTCTCTTGGATCGATCAAGCTAGTCCTCCGTGCCATGGTAAATGTCGTGCAAGATTTCAATATGAATGAGTCTTCATGAGTACGGTTGAGACTAGAGTTTCCCCAGCCGAACCCCACTCTTCCGCCTCCCTGTATGCTTGTTGTATGATGCGCTTTAGGGTGTAGCTTATGTATTCATTTAGGTCTACAAATTTGGATTGGCGCTAATAGTGTGTTTCCCCTCCTTGCTGCATATGCTTGATGTAAACTTCATTAATATTCAGTGTTTAATGCAAAGCTTGTAGTCAATATTATCCATCATGCTTTATTCGACATACATGTTCTTGCCGGATTTTGTGTTGATGCATATTTATTTATATCCTTTGGTTGAAAATTCAATGGACTGTGCTTAATGCCGTACCTCATTCGACTGGCTTTGTTTGCTATGTGTATTCACTTTAAGATAATCGATGGAAATAATTGATGGCTGGGCTTAAGTGTCACGCACGAAGCTGTGACCGGTCAATGTTGTTTTGCCTTTTTCGTTTTCTGTTTTGTTTCACGGTCACCATCGGGGTTTGAAGTGTTTGTCCTGCAGCGCTATCACATCATTGTCATTTTACAACATAGATTGACCGGTGAGAGTTAGTGTTAATATTATTAGTATGACAACCTAAATTAATATAGTATAATTTAAATTAATTTGTAAGATTAAATACTCATATAAATATTAGTGTTAAATTTAATATGATAATATAGTTAATAAGCACATTCCCTAATAAATATTAAGGTTTTTAAAATTAATATCATAGAAAATATTTTGATTACAATCAAGAAAGGTAATATTCTTATATTTAATAGATTTTAATAATCTTAAATAAATGTTGAATATTTTATATAAATAAAATAAATATCTATGTGTCTATCTTAACATTAATTTAATTCAAATACTATATTAAGATTTACAATATCAAAATTATTATTTTTTATATAAATATGGTATTAAATTTTAATTATGTTATATTGATGCATAGATTACCATTAACATTTTAACCTAATTAGATTATTGATATTCATATTAACATTAATCCTATTAAATAAAATTATATTAATTTTTAATTTTTTTTTATAATTCTTCTGTGTCTATTAAAGGGTTTGAGTAAAAGATTTGATATTGCATTCTTAAATGGTTAAATTTCCAAAGAATTTTTATAAATTAAAATATTACATATTCTTATTTTCTTTTTTTTTAATTAAATTTATATCTAACTGATCAATGTATTAGGATCCAACAGTAAAAATATATGATAAAGAGTTAGTATTTTAATTAAGAATAAATTTCTAAATTTATTCTAGGATTTAGTATTATCAATAAGAAAATGGAAGAGTATATTAAATTTAAAATATAGGATAAATAAATAACAATTAAGGTTATATGGGACTTGGTTTTAGTATTAATGGTTGCATTTTAATATTTTCATCTATATTATCAATAAGAGTATATTAAAATAAATTTATCCTTAAAATTATTGACTATTGTATAGATTAGTAAATAACAATATGTAATATTTTAATCTATAAAAATTCTTTGGAGATTTAACCATTTAAGAATGCAATATCAAATCTTTTACTCAAACCTTTAATACACATAGAAGATAGTTTTATACAATCATTAAAATACCTTGAAACATTACCTTACTTTTTATCAAAAACATAATTCCACTTTTTATCAAAAACATAATTCCAAAACTAACTATTAATTAACCCCATATAAACTGTTATTTATATAAAATATCCAATATTTATTTAAAATTATTAAAATCTATTAAATACTAAATCTATACAATAATAACCTAAAAAATAAATAAAAATAATAACATTACAATAATTCTATTAAATATTTATTCCATTAATTTACTATAGTATGACACCATTAGTATAACCAATATTGTTAAATGTTGGATACCATCTTCTATGCAATATTAATGGATGCACAATATTAAGGTAATCCATTAAGGTATTTAAGACTTGCAAATTAATTATACTATCAAGGTTTTAATCCATTATCATATTTTTAATGTTGGATCCTAATACATTGAGCAGTCACATATAATTAAAAACATTTATTTCGAATTCAATTTGAAAAAATATTAAATTTATTTATAGAGATTTTTTTTTGGATAAATATATACAATAGTAAATAAATTTAAGGATAAATTTATTTTAATATACTCTTATTGATAATATAGATGAAAATATTAGAGTACAACCATTAATACTAAAACTAAGCCCCATATAACCTTAATTTTTATTTATTTATCATATATTTTAAATTTAATATACTCTTCCATCTTCTTATTGATAATACTAAATCCACAATGAATTTATAAATTTATTCTTAATTAAAATATTAAATATTTATCACATTTTTAATGTTGGATCCTAATACATTGATAGGTTAGATATAAATTTAATTTAAAACATTTATTTCAAATTCAAAGCTAAATAAAATATTAAATTTATTTATAGAGATTTTATTTTTGATAAATCTTATTTTAATATACGCTTATTGATAATTTATAGATGAAAATATTAGAGTACAACCATTAATACTAAAACCAAGCCCCATATAACCTTAATTGTTATTTATTTATCCTATATTTTAAATTTAATATACTCTTCCATCTTCTTATTGATAATGCTAAATCCTATAATAGAGATAAATTTAAATATAACCTTAATGTTGGATCCTAATACATCGGTTAGATATAAATTTAATTAAAAAATATTAAATTTTTTTATAGAGTTTTTTTTGGATAAATCTATACAATAGTCAATAATGCAAATACACTCTAAAATAATACATAAAGAAATAACAATATGTAATATTTTATTCTATAAAAATTCTTTGGAAATTTAACCATTTAGAAATGCAATATCAAATCATTTACTCAAACCCTTTAATAACACATAGAAGAATTATAAAAATATTTAAAAAATCAATATAATTCAATTTAATAGGATTAATAGTATGTTCATATCAATATCAATAACCTAATTACAATTTCAAGTTAAAATGTTAATGGTAATCTATGCATCTATATAACATAATTAAATAATACCATATTTATAAAGCAAATTTTAATTTTGATATTGTAAATCTTAACATAGTAATTGAATTGAATTAATGTTAAGATAGACACAGATATTTATTTTATTTATATAAAATATTCAACATTTATTTAAGATTATTAAAATTTATTAAATACAAGAACATTACTTTTCTTGATTGTAATCAAGATATTTTCTATGATATTAATTTTAGAAACCTTGATATTTTCTATGATATTAATTTTAAAAAATTTAATATTTATTAGGGGATGTGTCTATTAATTATATTATCATATTAAATTTAACACTAATAAGTCTTTCATCTTACAAATTAATTTGAATTATACTATATTAATTTAGGTTGGCATACTAATAATATTAACACTAACTCTCACTGGTCAATCTATGTCGTAAAATGATAAGGATTTAGTTTTAGAAATTTAAATATTAAATCTACCGATGGTAATGTCTCGCCTTGCGGATCGTGCACTACCTACTGACAATGATGTGATAACGCTGCAGGACAAACACATCAAACCCGGATGGTGACGGTGCAATAAAACAGAAAACGAAAAAGGTAAAATAACATTGACTGGTCAGAGCTTAGTGTGTGACACTTAAGCCCAACCATAATTTATATAGACATTCAATGGAAGTTAATATGCGTGGAGTCTGATAATATGCATGATAGAATGGTAATCGATGAAAATAGTTGATGTCGGGTTGTGTTGGATGAATAATACATTAGTATTATTTAAGTTAGAAATGATACTTATTAGTAAGGTTATAAATTAGAAAGAAATCTTTCACCCTTACCTTGACTGAGACAATATTAAGATAATGCAAATAATTCAATAGACACATAAGTTGTTTGGAGATTTGACTATTATAAATTGTAATAGAAATCTGCCTCTGCTAAATTCGATGGATTTATTGTAATGCCCTGCCACAAACTGATGTAGGAGCATCCAGTGGTGTGAGGGCAATCTTGCATCACCCAAAAAGATGTTTTCCATTTATTTTCCTGTTGTTTTCTTTTTGTAGATGTTTTTGCATTTCTGGATACCCTTTTCGTCGAATAAGAGTTTCCAACTTTCAGAACTGCTTTTTTGCTTTTTCTGCTCAACTGCTATTTTTAGTAGGTATGAATTTGAAGGCGTGGGAAGAAAAAAACTTATGGGAAGGTTCAGGACGGAAAAATAAGCACTTTGGTGAAAGAATCATATCAAGATCATTCATGGTTTGAAAGTTATTCAAGTTCCAGTTTCTGCTTTTTGCCTTGAAAAACCTTCCGAGTCCAATTTGAGGCCCTAAATGGTTCCGGATGGGCCCAAAAATTTGTGGAAATGCCAAAGTAGTCAACCATAGGTTTATTTTGTGGAACATCGTCTTTTCAAGAGCTTTCCGAAAAGGTATTATCATTGAAGATCCGACGGTCGGATTAAAAGTTATGGCTTTCAGAAGTTGGTGCATATTTTAGAAATGTGCTAATTTTCGAATGTGAATTTAAATTTGAATTTCAAATTGTAATTTTGGTGCCAAACCACCAAAAATATTATCTCAAATGTTGTCTTTGGTTCCAAACCGAAATGGGTCTATTTATGGGTGAGTTTTTGATTTTTGAGGAACTTTTTTTTGGAAAAGAAGTTCTCATGCTGCGAAAGGGGAATCTGGGTAATTTTCTGTAAGTCTATAATTTGCATGTATCATAGAGCTCAGGGATTTGAGATCCTCTGCATGTAAGAGTTCCATATTTTTGAATAAAATATTATTCTCTATTTTGTGAGTGTTATTCTGTGTCTCGGGTTTGCTCCCTCGTCAGCAACCCTAGAGGAAGTTGCAATTAACCACTCAAATGTACTAATTTCTTTTTTGTTTAAGTACAATTAACATGCAAGTTCACTACTCATTGCCAACAACCTCTAAGGTTACGAGACTGAGATTACTTTAAAAACCCAAACCAGAAACAAGAATTGAAACCATAACATTTAATTACTTAATAAATTAAGAACACATACATTCCATACATGATAAATTACATCAAAGAATAAAAGATACCACATGTTTTCAAATAACATAATTTAACAATAAGATTACAACTCTCATTCCCCGAATGAGGTAAATCCAATAAGCCTGGTTATATAATACATCTTCCACCTCGATAACAAATGAGGGGTAATAAATTACAAGATTCAACTGAAAATAATAAAGCATGAAATGAAACTGGATCCCACGAGCTCTCCAACTGGAAATCTCATCCACATGAACAAGAAGAAAACCCAATAGAGAAAGGTGCACGTTCCACCCAACCAAGTGGTACCCGAAGGCCCACCCCCTGTGCTAGGAGATAGTAACAAGGATTCCTAGACAACACCATCAACCTCTAGACACAGGCTAACTCACACTGACACTACCAATCACATAAACCAAACAACAATAAGAATAACACAAGTACAACTCTGACATCACTGACATAAGTCACATTGCTTCCAAAAATGAAACAAATCAGGTATGATAAGAAGACCATACACATAAAACCAAATACCAACTGTTGTCGTAGAAAGAGTGTCATCACATAGCTCAACATGGGATATCCTCTAGGAATCTTCATAGGCTTCGACCCCCACTATGGGATATCCTGGTGGTCTCAATCGAATCTCAACCCCCATACTCACTCATGCGGAATCAAATACCTCTCATAAAGACAAGATAGATGACCTTTCCATTCCAAGCCTTCCCACTCATCCTAAGCCTATACGAGCACTTGTGTCTATGAGTGAGGCTAAATTATCTTGATTAATGTGAAATACTACCCAAACTTCTAAGTACATTGTTTTAGTTATCACTTGATTAAACCACCTCCGAAGGTTATCCAGTTTACCACTTTGGGCTCTGGCGCCTAACAGAAGTCACTCTTCTACTTGACAACATACCAACACAAAACCAATCACCAAGGGTGCCAAAGTGCATACAAACAAGATAAACAATCACTCCAACTCTAGGAGGAACATATAATGAAAACTCACTCCAAACACTGGAGGCAACAGAAGTCATAATCCACTCCTTCTAAAGGAGGTATAAATCACATAGTCCACTCCTAATCCAAAGGATGCACAAACCATCCCCGTTTGTGAAAACTGGGTAAGACAACATGATACACTATATGCATAACCCAAAGCAATACAAAGGTGGACTAACATAATACAACAACCCCAAATAGTTAAACCCCTTTTGGAAGCTTAACAACCTTTCTAATCAAATTCCCCAAAGCGAAAATAGAAGAAGTGTACATTCAAGAAGGGCGATCAAACAAGAATTAAATCTATATTTGGATTTCCTAAATCCACTTCCTTCATTAACATTCAGTAATTTATTGCCTTAATAAAACTGATTTAATAACGTCTCTTTTAGAAAAAAGATAAACTTTGACCAGATATTTAATTCCCTAATTGCTCTTAAATGATAATAATATTTACTTCTATGATCTAGAACCTATCATTTAAAAATAACTATTGGTCCTTTGCAAAATAAATCATTTTAAAGTCAATTAATCTCGCTATTAAACACCTTACATTTAAATCCATGATTTGTCCTTTCAAATATATTATTTTAAAACAAAATCAATAACTTGACTATGAACACAATATTTTAAATTCCTCGATTACACATTTCATGAAAATAACTAATCTTATCGTACATTCGTTTGCAACTAATAAGAACTATAAATAAAAATAGCTCTCTTAAACATTTTGTTTCATCTAAAACAAATAACTATTTCCTTTAAAAACATTCCCTTATTAAATAACTACTCATACATTTGACCAGCAATAATAAATTTAAATCAACAGGTTTACTTTGGTTTCCTAATAACATTTAAATATAAAAATCTCATTTCCCCATAGAAATCATTTCATTATAAAATAAATATTTGGACGTATACATCTCTATTAATTAAATATTCATTTAAGTAAGAAAACATTTCTACGTAAATTTAATATCTATTTCACACATTTAAATATCCATCTATTTAACCATGTGCACATCATCTAGTTTCCTTAATTACACAAAAAGATCAAAATCAATTGTGTTACAATAAAATCATTATCAAATCAATAATTGAGTCAATAAAATAATCTTAAATTGATTATATTTAAATATAGGGTATGTGCAGGATCATGGTGGGCCACAGAGTGACAATGAGGAAAAAAACACGTCTTTCATCGACCCAAAAACGCGAAAATACCGTGTTGACTTTTTTTAGGCTCGGGTGTCAGTACACCCCACCAAAGCAAACACCAATCCTAGTTTTCCATATCGGATATTTGATTTGTAAAAAGCATATATATACAAAATTTGTCGTTGTTTTAAAGTCATTTGACAGTCAACAACCCGCAGGCGCACAGTGAGGAGGTTCTTCACGTAACGGATATCCAATTTCGCCAATATCCGATTTGAAAAGGTAAGATTTTTGATTTTTATTTGCGTTGATTCAATTTTGAATTAGATTTGGATAATTTCAAATAGTTTTTTGTGATTTTTTTTAAAAATAGGGTTTTTGATTGAATTTTTATGAAAAAATTGAGTTTAGAATGGATTTTGATAAAAAAATGAATGTTTTTGTGGATTTTTTTTCAAAATAGGGTATTTGATTGAATTTCTATGAAAAAATTGAATTTAGAATGGATTTTGATAAAAAAATGAATGTTTTTTGTGGATTTTTTTTCAAAATAGGGTTTTTGATTGAATTTTTATGAAACAATTGAGTTTAGAATGGATTTTGATAAAAAAAAATGAATGTTTTTTATGGATTTTGATTTAAAAATAGTGTTGCTTATGTATTTGTATTAAAAATTAGAGAATTTTATAGATTTTTGTTAAAAAGTAGGGTTTTTTTTGGATTTTTTTAAAAAAACTAGGGTATTTTTATAATATTTTTATTTATATTGTCTAATTTTAATTAGATTAATTATTTTTTAACTTTAATCAGGCATTATGGCTGCTGAGAATGAGAATGCACAAATTCCACTAGTTGAGAATGAAAATCCACCAGCTGAGAATCAAAATGCAGAAATGCCAAATGCTCCACCACCTCCACATCCATCAATTGAAGACTTAATTCATGAAAAATTGGAGCAATTGAGGGGCATTTGTGATGTTTATAAGAAAATCCTTCGATTATCCTGTATGTCAACCACATTGACATGAATAATTACAAATGTAGAAACCCTCTCCACCCAACATAATGCCTTTCATTCGTGGCGAGAAACCATGAGGGAATATTATGCATGTGGATTGTCTTATGATGATGTAAAAAATATCCAAATAAAAAAATCCCAAATAGCCTCTTTATTTATTAACCCCAACACTGGTTTGCTAGTTAATGTTAACAAACCAAAACTTTCTATAAAATGGTGCATGCATAGGGGCATAGTAGATAAATTTTGGGATCGTTGGTGTATAGTTTTTGATAAACCACCCAACAATAATCTTGATGTACCTTTTTACTTTATTAAAAAATTATATGTTGAGTATTTTTTAGGGCATCATGTCAACTACTTTGACATTAAACCCTTGTAGGGCATTGGTGGAGGTATGCCCCAGGATAGGCCAGGGGCAACTAGAGTAGTCAGGCGCCCACATGTTCCCCATCCTCCCCTTCCTCCGCCACCTCCAGTACAACATCCAAATATTACGGAGGATGCAGCCACACAAACTATCCAGGCCATTCACTCTTTGAGTGGTCTTTTGGTTTCCCATGCTTCTTCAGTAGCTCAGCCACATTCTAGTGATCTTGGCGATGGATCCAGTGCTGCTGCATCATCCTCCTCGGGTCCACATATTTGTGTGCCACATATTTGCAATACGTGCCAACAGATATGCTTGGGTCCTATTGTACAACCCCTTGAGCATCCATTAGACACTTCTGATTATGACATCCAAGATGTTGAGATTATAACATATCACACACAGGGAAGTGGAACACACCCTATAGAGTCCTGTCCTGCTAGAGAGGTAGACATTGGAATAGTTACACAGGTAACATTTAAGGTGTAAATTCATAACTTGCATTTTTTTAAAAATAAATATTAATAAGAGATAGTACTACTAATATTTATTTACATGGTCTATTTAATAGTTAATGTCTGAGGAGGAGCTCACACGGGTGACTAATAGCACCCTTAGGGCCATTTCATTTGGCCTCGAGACACACATAGTATGCATTTTCACACTCACTCATTTACATTTTTTTACTGTATACTTGCTTGTCATTTGAATTGTCATTAATGAAATTATATATTAACTTATATGTTTATCTTATTCTCTGCTTGTAGGAAACACCTAGTGCGAGCGAGGTGCAACGCTCTTCAGACTATGGAGGCACAATGTTAGATAAGGGAAAGGTAATTGAACTCAAATTTGATTGAATTAAGATTTATAAGATCTTTTATTGATTATGCATACACTGACATAGATTCGTAGTTTCATATATGTACTTGTCATTTTTATGTACAGGTTGTTGTGAGCTATACATCATTGTTGATAAGTGCCACAACACCTGAAGGAGTAGGTATTCAAACACTTGAAGGAGGAGGTGTCGAAACACCTAAAGGAGACACAAAAAAAGATCAGCCTAAAGAGGTATGTGTTTATTTTATTTTGTGCTTGGTAAATATATTCTTATTACTGACAATTCTATGCTAACTTGGATCAATTTCATTTTTTTGTTCACATATATAGATTGACGTTACAAAAGTTGGTTTGGTTAGTTCTTTGAGAGGGGTATATTCTAGGACTCCTGACCCTTCGAAGAGACATATATTTAAGGTAATCAAGATTTCAATTTTAGAGTTCAATTATAATTCAATGTGTATTGATTTTTATGTTAATTATTCGATTTTAAATTATATAGTATAAATAATCTCAATTGTGGTTTGACTTTTTCTTGTGCAGCTACCTTCAGAGCCAATGAACGCTTCAAAGAGGCTCCATTTTGATGATCCACCAATAGTTTAGGATGAGATAGACATTTTCGCATGTAAATTTTGAATAGATACTAAGATGGCATATGCCACATATTGTAAAACTTTGTTTGAGTTGGCGTTGATGCCATTTTTGTATATGGACATACACTTGATTATTGGATAATTTGATATATAGAAGTTGACAATCAAAATTTAATTTCCTCCTCATGTGCATGATTAAACTCTTTGAAAATTTAATCAAGTGAGCAATGGTTAAATATCAATGTACAATAGCATAAAAAGAATGGTTAAATATTATGTAGTTTATATTCATATTGCTGATTACATTGCATTGCACATCTTTCAAACTCAAAGCATTACTTCACATTGCATAAGTAACAATTATATGCTGATAGATGAAAAAATTTCAATAACAATATAGTTTTTACAAATTCAACCTAAGCAGTTATGCAATTACTTCACATTACATAACTAATAACTAGGAGTAGCTATCAATTGCATTAGCTTGTCATGGAATTCTATGATACCACATTTCTTTGAGGAAACTTGGCACAAAACTCACAAAAAATGAAAAGAAAGCACTCAAACAAACTTTAAAGGGGTCTCAGGCCTGCTGCCCCCTCATTCCACATGCTATGCAGCCATTTACTTGCAATGTAGGGGCCGAACAATGGAGAAAACATGTAAAAATAATATATATATACAACCTAGAACCATGAATTACAATTAGACTATCACATAACATCATATAAACAAAAAAACCACTATAAACTTGAATGCCATTTAAAACATGCATGATAAATATTCATCGTTGAAACTTGAATTGTGGTAGCTTGATATATAGAGTCGATTGATGCTAGGGTTCAATTTGTATGATATTGAAAAAATAAGCCAATTGAGTAGAGTTATCAGCATTCTTCAAAAATCATAAGAATTCTTTTAGTACACTAGCCATTTTGACGTCTTCTTGCAGTCTCAAACGTTATTTTGTATCATTGTTACATTGGTATTAGTTCAATGATGCTAAACAATTTTAGAAAAAAGAAAGTTGTGTCATGGTCCACATTCAATCCAACAAGCAAAAATGAAAGCTCGACCTCTTGGAATGAAAATTCTTGTTTGCAAAACAAATGAATAAGAATGAGGTAGTTAAGGTGTTTGAAGTTATTTAGAGGTCACTTTTAGGGTGCAAGGCTTAAAATTTCATTTTAAATGCACTCAAACAAACTTTAAAGGGATCTCAGGCCTGCTGCCCCCTCATTCCACACGCTATGCAGTAATTTACTTGCGGTGTAGGGGCCGAACAATGGAGAAAACATGTAAAAATAACATATATATATATATATATATATATATATATATATATGTGCAGCCTAGAAGCATGAATTACGATTAGAATATCACATGTAACATCATATAAAAAAAAAACCACCATAAACTTGAATGTCATTTAAAACATGCATGATAAATATTCATCGTTGAAACTTGAATTGTGGTAGCTTGATATACAAAGTCTATTGATGCCAGGGTTCAATTTGTATGATATTAAAAAAATAAGACAACTGAGTAGAGTTATCAACATTCTTCAAAAATCATAAGAATTATTTTAGTACACTCAAGAGTTATCAGATGTCTTCTTGCAGTCTCAAAAGTTATTTTGTAGCATTGTTACATTGGTCTTGAGAGTGGTAACTTAATATAGGTCCACAATACAAAACCTGGTTTACCTGTGCAGTGTAACAGTGGCATAGGAAGATTTTTCTTTGAAAACAAAAATGAAAGCTCAGCCTCTTGGAATGAAAATGCTTGTTTGCAAAATAAATGAATAAGAATGAGGTAGTTAAGGTGTTTGAAGTGATTTAAAGGTCACTTTTAGGGTCGCTTTTAGGGTAGTTAAGGTGTTTGAAGTGATTTAGAGGTCACTTTTAGAGAAGAGAGATGTTGAAGAGTACATCAAGTTAGTGAGAACCGTAGTGTAATGTGTTTTAGTTTATAGTATTCCTTTGTTTCTCTGCAGATGTGTGATAAATTCTTAGTTCAATGATGTTGAACAATTTTTGAAAAAAGAAAGTTGTGTCACGGTCCACATTCAATCCAACAAGAAAAAATGAAAGCTCAACCTCTTGGAATGAAAATGCTTGTTTGCAAAACAAATGAATAAGAATGAGGTAGTTAAGTTGTTTGAAGTTATTTAGAGGTCACTTTTAGGGTGGAAGGCTTAAAACTCCATTTTAAATGCACAAAAAAGAATGAAATTACTTCAAACCAAGATTGTGAAGAAGTTAACTATGTTGCCCACTAGTTTCCCTTAAGAGTCCAAAGTGTTAAAAGGAAGCAATCTTTGAAGGTCTATTTCTCGGAGACCGTGATGCTTACAGACTCTTCGTCCGAGGCTATGGGATCGTGTTGGGACCATCTACAAAAACCTCTCTCGATTTTTTTTTATCTCGGAGGCATTTTCCTGTGGTGATGACTTTTCAGTGGAGGGAAAAGTTGCTAGATGCAAGCAGTGTAAAGTTGCAAAGTGGTGCAACTTTCATTCCACAAATCATACGACCAAACAGACTATTCCAACACGTCCGGATGGGTACGTTTACGCTAGGGATGGTCCTCTCTTGCACCCAAATACGCCGAATCATTCCGAGCTACATTGGACCGACGATTTCCCTTAAGAGTCCAAAGTGCTAAAAGGAAGCAATCTTTGAAGGTCTATTTCTCGAAGACCGTGATGCTTACAGACTCTTCATCTAAGGTTATGGGATCGTGTTGGAACCATCTACAAAATCCTCTCTCGGTTTTTGCTATCTCGAAGGCATTTTCTTGTGGTGATGACTTTTTAGTGGAGGGAAAAGTTGCTAGATGCAAGCAATGTAAAGTTGCAAAGTGGTGCAACTTTCATTCCGCGACTCGTACGACCAAACAGACTATTCCAACACGTCTGGATGGGTACGTTTACGCTAGGTATGGTCCTCTCTTGCACCCAAATACACCGAATCACTCTGAGCTACATTGACCGACGATTTCCCTTAAAAGTCCAAAGTGCTAAAATGAAACAATCTTTGAAGGTCTATTTCTCGGAGATCGTGATACTTACAGACTCTCCATCTGAGGCTATGGGATCGTGTTGGGACCATCTACAAAAACCTCTCTCAGTTTTTTCTATCTCGAAGGCGTTTTCCTGTGGTGATGACTTTTCAGTGGAGGGAAAAGTTGCTAGATGCAAGCAGTGTAAAGTTGCAAAGTGGTGCAACTTTCATTCCGCAACTCGTACGACCAAACATACTGTTCCAAAACGTCTGGATGGGTACGTTTATGTTAGGCATGGTCCTCTCTTGCACCCAAATACGCCGAATCACTCCGAGCTACATTAGACCGGCGATTTCCCTTAAGAGTCCAAAGTGCTAAAAGACAACAATCTTTGAAGGGATATTTATCGAAGACCATGATGCTTACAGACTCTCCATCTGAGGCTATGGGATCGTGTTGGGACCATCTACAGAAACCTCTCTCAGTTTTTTCTATCTCGGAGGCGTTTTCCTGTGGTGATGACTTTTCAGTGGAGGGAAAAATTGCCATATGCAAGCAGTGTAAAGTTGCAAAGTGGTGCAACTTTCATTTCACAACTCGTACGATCAAACAGACTGTTCCAACATGTCTGGATGGGTACGTTTGCGCTAGGGATGGTCCTCTTTTGCAACCAAATACACCGAATCACTCTGAGCTACATTGGACCGAGTGAAATTAGGTGAAAAATTAATGTAGACACAAGGGCACAATCACAAACTCTTTGCAACTGCCTATTTGAGGCATCTAACAAGATTATTCTGACCTCTTTGGACAGTCCAAAACTCCCTTAAAACTTGACAAGCAACTAAATACACATTTCCCACTTTAACCCCCTTAAACCCTTATAATAGCGAGAAACTAGTTTTTGTCCAATTACTCCACAATTTTCCAAAACACCAGACCAACACATGACTGATTCAAACACCCATATCCAAGTTACACAACATATATGAGAAACAACATAGACTCCTTTGGACCAGCGTTGACTTCCTATACATTCACCCTTGAACAGACTACTCAATTAGCCCAAAAATGCAAAGCAACATTACTTCAAACACCACACAGACCCTTGAAACCTTGGGGCAGCAAATAAATTTCCAAGAAAAAAAATATTTTGCAATTGGATTCCATTTGTACAGACTTGTAACCGTCAAATAAAAAAACCCTTGTTTTTAGTGTAATTCTTGAGGGTTTATTGGATGTAGCATTTCCACAACCTTTCAGACTCTGCCACCACCTTAGACACCTTTATTTAGGCCCCAATATGCTTAGAAAACAAAGAAAATTCTGGTATCTCAGATATTTTTGCAAACCCTAGGGTAAAAACTCTATTTTCAAGTAAAAAAAACCACCATTTTTAGACCTTTAACTCTTCATTTTATTTCAAAACCCAGTTCTCCATGCCTTCCACTCTTGAAATAACATCAAGACATGTAATAATGTTTCTACATAAATTTTTGATACAAAAATGCTTGAATGGCTTGTGCATAGGTAGAAAACACAAGAAAAATAGTAAAATATGAACTGAGCAATTGAAACTTTATTGATTCAAAGAAAAAAAATCCTTCAACCAAACTTGTCTTGAGCCCTTGAAGGCCTTAAGTACATTGCTATGCCTTGGAATCCATCTCCCAATGCCTTTAACCACCAATATTAATTGACTTTTGAAACCTTAATGACCGTTGAAGGCCAAAATACAAACATTTTTCACATTAATATGACTCATAATGAAATGTTGCACTTTTCCACTTCTAACTTTACTAAGACCTCACTTAATGGCTTGAAATAGCATCATTACATGTTCAAAAAACTGTTCTTACTTGTCCCTAAACAAATTTACTAATTTTCCCTTCAAAGGCTACAAAGCAACAACTAGGACAAGTTGGGATCTCCATGTTTTTTTGACCCTAAAACCTAAAAAATCCTCCTAATACATGAACATTAGGACTATTAGATCTCATTAAAGACAAAAACTCAAAATATTAACACTTTAATCATTGAAATGATCCACAATGATATTGTGGTGTAGGTGCTCCTACACCAAAAATGGTGGTTACAACTTGCTAATGTCAATGAAATGTGGGGGCAGCAAGATTTAAAGTTGGCTAAAGCTTGTATAGGTCCTAATAGACGTGTTTGATGAATTTATACGGTGGGGCAAGGTTGGAAACATTGATTTCCTTAAAAAACTCATGAAAGTTGCTAAAAATGAAGTTTCACCCAAGTTGGATTTGAGGAGCAAAAGTTGCAAGCCACTATAATTTATTATATATAAATGGGAGATATTACAAAACCTGGTTCAAATGAGCATACCAACAGGAAAGAACCAGGAAGAAAACCTTCGGTTGTAGCTTGATTAAGTACAAAAATAGACCCCTTTACAAAACCTATGAGTTTCCAAAATACAGACCCCTTTACATTTTAAACATACCCTTTATACAATGCCAGACATTTGACCCATATTTCAAAAAACATCACTGGGTATAGATTATGCCCATACACAATTATGACCGTTTTACATTGTTTCCAATTTGAGAGTTCAAATTTTACAAAATTTTCCTATTAGAGGCATTCAGGTACAGTCTTCAACAAATAGTAGTATGTTCACCCATTGACAAGCACCTGTACAAACCATCAAGGTAGCTTAGAATAACCAATCTATATTATTCTAAATGACACAAAAATATGATGATATGGTAATGAAAAACTATAAAAGATGCTTAGAATAACCAATCTTTATTGTTGTAATCTGTTGCATACCTCTTGAAAGGATCAAAGCTGGCTATTGTTGTAGCAGGTCCATGATCAATCGTGCTAGGAATATCGCAAAAGTGGGAAAATGAGAAATCTATATTGTCACAATAGAAAAGATGCTTAGACTAACAAATCTATATTAATCTAAACAACTTGAATGATGATGAATTGGTGATGAAAACTATAAAGATGCTTAGAATAAAAGCAATCTATATTGTTGTAATATGTATACCTCTCGAAGGATCGGAGCCATTGTTGCAGCAAGTCCATGATCAATTGTTAAGAATATTGCAAAAGTGGGAAAATGAGAAATCTATATTGTCATAATAGAAAAGATGCTTAGACTAACATATCTATATTAATCTAAACAACTTGAATGATGATGAGTTGGTGATGCAAACTATAAAAGATGCATACCTCTTGAAGGATCAGAGCTATTGTTGTAGAAGTCCATGATCAATCGTGCCAGGAATATCGCAAAAGTGGGAAAATGAGAAATCTATATTGTCACAATAGAAAAGATGCTTAGACTAACATATCTATATTAATCTAAACAACTTGAATGATGATTAGTTTGTGATGCAAACTATAAAAGATGCATACCTCTTCAAAAGGATTAGAGCTGGCTATTGTTGTAGCAGGTCCATGATCAATCATGCCAGGAATATCGCAAAAGTGGGAAAATGAGAAATCTATATTGTCACAATAGGAAAGATGCTTAGACTAACATATATATATTAATCTAAACAACTTGAATGATGATGAGTTGGTGATGCAAACTATAAAAGACACATACCTCTTCGAAAGGATCAGAGCTGGCTATTGTTGAAACAAGTCCATGTTCAATCTTGCCAAAAATATCGCAAAAGTGCATACAAAATATCACTATTAAAGAAACCTGCATTGCAATAGTATATAAAATATCAGTATTAAATAAATAACACTAATGAACTTAATCATAATGAACATAAGCATTCTACCTTCCATTCTTGAAAATGCTATTCAAGTGTGCCTGAAGAGTCATCTCTTTGCTTAAGAGTATCCAATATTGCTTCATGATCAACATTACTAAGTGTCCATAGTTATTTTGTCTTTGGTCTGGCATGATGCTTCAACAACTTAACATTTTTTGCTATAACAAGGTGCAAATACATGAGAATGGTTTTGTGTTTCTCGTAGTCTTCAAATGCTGGTATGCCATTCTTTCTAATCATGTATGTTCACAACCAAGTTCCTGCAACCACAACTGAACTTGTAGGATAAACGAAACCATCATCATCTTCCATCTGTTGTGTTAGCTTATGCTTTTCCCACACAAATCGAGCCAACCAATAGTATGATCTCTCTTCATTCCCCTGCGGTGCAACAACTACAAAAATATGTCCTAGCTGTAGTAGATCTAAAAGCAGGTTGTAATCAATTGAACTTTCCATTGTGTCATTTGTCATGAATATTATTTGAGATAAAGGAGTTAGATACTTTGGTACCCATGTATCCACCCACTCACTTGACTCGCATTGATCCCACTTGCATTGAATACAACTCTGACAAAAAACAAGCCACCTCTCGTGTCCAAATGGTCCATGTGCCTACATCTGAGCTTTGAAATGAATGCATCTTTGAAGAATATTTGATTGTATGACAATCCAATATGCCTCCCACTGTACCCTCCTCAACAAACCAAAAGAATCTGCACACTATTGAATCAAGTGTCCCTCCCTGTGACAATGCTAAACTACACCAATCAACTATAGAACGTGCATCGCTGAATTTTGCTCCTAAAATCTTCAATTGCTCCTTAACTGGAGCTCTCTTTACGCATGCACCTACTCCATCATACTCCCCTTTCCCATGTCCAACTTCAAAAAAACTCCAAATATGAGGTAGACCCCTCTCTACATGCATTATACTCAACCAATAAAACATACGAGCATTCTTGAATTGACCTGTGCAATTATCTGACCAAATTAGATGTCGACCCAATGCTATATCATGCTCCTACAAGAACTCAAAAAAATTCTTGAAACAATGTTGGACATACTTAGACGAGTGAGATCTATCATCACTCATATAAAAATGATACTCTTTGATTATCTTTCGATCCTCCTTTGTACTATCAGGTGCATGTCTAAACATTATGTGGACAAAAATAGCAAGTTGAATGGAATTGTAATACTAAGATTGTACCTCGTTTTGTGGTTGTAATGTGTAGTTTTCTGCAAAATCAACCACTGATATAATAGTGCCAATCGGAAAAGAGTCCTTACACATCCTAAATTGCTGATCCAACCACTGAGACCTATGACTATGCCTTGCATACTTGTAGAAAATATTGTCCTTAAAATCTGAAATAAAATCAGCAACACTGCATTCTTTTGTAACCAACTCACATCTAGAACCTTCACGTCCACTTTGCAAAGTATATTTGACTATCTCATATCTCTTTTTATCAACAAGCTTCTTTCCAAATTCATGTTTGGAACTCTCATGAAAACATTGAACTTAATCTCTTTGACAAGCCACCACATTGTGAGCACTTTGCATAAATAAACAATCATTTCTATAGAAAAAGCAACCATCATCTCTAGAACATTAAAATAGATCTAGCAAGTCCCTTTATGATTTCAGAAGATGCATTGCACCACACTCCTACAACATTTCATTAGTATGCAAAGTAGAATAGATATAACATAATAGCTCATGGTACATTTAAAAATCCACATGGTATTTGTAACAAGTATAATCTTAAGAGGCACACACAAAATGGCTTCAAACCTTCAAAAGTCCTTTACGAGATTTCCATATTTGGATGTGTTTCAATAAATTTTTTGAACAAAATTGTTTGGCTTGATTCCAAGAAATGTTTAGGATGTGGTGTATGGTCTCAATTTTCAATTCTTAACTTTAAAACATCCTTTTGCATTGGGTGATACTTAGAGTTATCATGCCAAAATTGTTGAATTACCTACTTTTTACATTATCGTAGCTTCTTATCAACACGGAAGCCTCTAATAAAAAAGACCATGTATCATTTTGAAGAGGATCATCTATTCTTTCTCTTCTTGCAAGTGCTCTATCCAAAGTTTTACGATTTATGTCAAAATCAATACAAATTTGTCTCATAAAGTGAGCCTTTTCAATTGATGGCTTACTAGGGTGGTTGTAATGACTCTCCGAGTAGCTCTCTTATCCTTTTCCTTGTTATTTTTTCCAATAGACTTGAGAGCATTAAAAATATTTTTGACAATAATAGAATTTTTTTCGATCTTCTTATTCACACGAATCTTCAATTTGGCTAGCAAAGGTCTCATATTTTGCAACTTTAGCAATTGTACAAAAATTTGGCATTGCTCGGTCAATGTCTTATCATCAAATATTGGTTGAAAAGTCTTCTAGCCCACAACCTAATAGTTCGTGCTTGACCTTGCCTTCAAAAATTGTTTATAATGTTCTCATCAAATTCAAGTAACCATTTAGGGTTCTCGGCGCCCTGAAATTGAATATGTCTTTCTACCATACAAGGTTCTTCATGTAATCCGTGAAACATAATTTACACCCTTGCTCTCAATATTATGTTCAAAATCTCATTTCCAACATTTTCACCTTGAACATTTTCAATATCAATTTGAATAATTTCATTCCCAATTTCAATATCATGTTCAACATCTTCAAATCCAACATTTTCACCTTGAACATTTTCATTATCAATTTCAATATTTTCATTCCCACTTTCAATATCATGTTCAACATCTTCAAATCCAACATTTTCACCTTGAACATTTTCATTATCAATTTCAATAATTCCATTCCTAATTTGAATATCATGTTCAACATATTCAATTCCAACATTTTCACCTTGAACATCTTCAATTTCCTCTTCACTTGAAAGACCATAGGGGTTAGGTTCACCAATATTTAATATACCTTGTCTTCTCTTCCTATGACCTTCTCTATCTCTTTGTCTATATGCTTCAATTTGTTCTTTTGTAAGCTTTCTCTTATGTTTTTGCTTATGACGATTGCTGCTCCCCATTATACCTCATAAAAGATGCT
>VDFB02000002.1:158850647-158867954 GCA_007258455.2 Sequoia sempervirens | reverse complement strand
AAATCAATATAATTCAATTTAATAGGATTAATAGTATGTTCATATCAATATCAATAACCTAATTACAATTTCAAGTTAAAATGTTAATGGTAATCTATGCATCTATATAACATAATTAAATAATACCATATTTATAAAGCAAATTTTAATTTTGATATTGTAAATCTTAACATAGTAATTGAATTGAATTAATGTTAAGATAGACACAGATATTTATTTTATTTATATAAAATATTCAACATTTATTTAAGATTATTAAAATTTATTAAATACAAGAACATTACTTTTCTTGATTGTAATCAAGATATTTTCTATGATATTAATTTTAGAAACCTTGATATTTTCTATGATATTAATTTTAAAAAATTTAATATTTATTAGGGGATGTGTCTATTAATTATATTATCATATTAAATTTAACACTAATAAGTCTTTCATCTTACAAATTAATTTGAATTATACTATATTAATTTAGGTTGGCATACTAATAATATTAACACTAACTCTCACTGGTCAATCTATGTCGTAAAATGATAAGGATTTAGTTTTAGAAATTTAAATATTAAATCTACCGATGGTAATGTCTCGCCTTGCGGATCGTGCACTACCTACTGACAATGATGTGATAACGCTGCAGGACAAACACATCAAACCCGGATGGTGACGGTGCAATAAAACAGAAAACGAAAAAGGTAAAATAACATTGACTGGTCAGAGCTTAGTGTGTGACACTTAAGCCCAACCATAATTTATATAGACATTCAATGGAAGTTAATATGCGTGGAGTTTGATAATATGCATGATAGAATGGTAATCGATGAAAATAGTTGATGTCGGGTTGTGTTGGATGAATAATACATTAGTATTATTTAAGTTAGAAATGATACTTATTAGTAAGGTTATAAATTAGAAAGAAATCTTTCACCCTTACCTTGACTGAGACAATATTAAGATAATGCAAATAATTCAATAGACACATAAGTTGTTTGGAGATTTGACTATTATAAATTGTAATAGAAATCTGCCTCTGCTAAATTCGATGGATTTATTGTAATGCCCTGCCACAAACTGATGTAGGAGCATCCAGTGGTGTGAGGGCAATCTTGCATCACCCAAAAAGATGTTTTCCATTTATTTTCCTGTTGTTTTCTTTTTGTAGATGTTTTTGCATTTCTGGATACCCTTTTCGTCGAATAAGAGTTTCCAACTTTCAGAACTGCTTTTTTGCTTTTTCTGCTCAACTGCTATTTTTAGTAGGTATGAATTTGAAGGCGTGGGAAGAAAAAAACTTATGGGAAGGTTCAGGACGGAAAAATAAGCACTTTGGTGAAAGAATCATATCAAGATCATTCATGGTTTGAAAGTTATTCAAGTTCCAGTTTCTGCTTTTTGCCTTGAAAAACCTTCCGAGTCCAATTTGAGGCCCTAAATGGTTCCGGATGGGCCCAAAAATTTGTGGAAATGCCAAAGTAGTCAACCATAGGTTTATTTTGTGGAACATCTTCTTTTCAAGAGCTTTCCGAAAAGGTATTATCATTGAAGATCCGACGGTCGGATTAAAAGTTATGGCTTTCAGAAATTGGTCCATATTTTAGAAATGTGCTAATTTTTGAATGTGAATTTAAATTTGAATTTCAAATTGTAATTTTGGTGCCAAACCACCAAAAATATTATCTCAAATGTTGTCTTTGGTTCCAAACCGAAATGGGTCTATTTATGGACGAGTTTTTGATTTTTGAGGAACTTTTTTTTGGAAAAGAAGTTCTCATGCTGCGAAAGGGGAATCTGGGTAATTTTCTGTAAGTCTGTAATTTGCATGTATCATAGAGCTAAGGGATTTGAGATCCTCTGCATGTAAGAGTTCCATATTTTTGAATAAAATATTATTCTCTATTTTGTGAGTGTTATTCTGTGTCTCGGGTTTGCTCCCTCGTCAGCAACCCTAGAGGAAGTTGCAATTAACCACTCAAATGTACTAATTTCTTTTTTGTTTAAGTACAATTAACATGCAAGTTCACTACTCATTGCCAACAACCTCTAAGGTTACGAGACTGAGATTACTTTAAAAACCCAAACCAGAAACAAGAATTGAAACCATAACATTTAATTACTTAATAAATTAAGAACACATACATTCCATACATGATAAATTACATCAAAGAATAAAAGATACCACATGTTTTCAAATAACATAATTTAACAATAAGATTACAACTCTCATTCCCGAATGAGGTAAAATCAACAAGCACAGTTATATAGCATCTTCCACCTCGATAACAAATGAGGGGTAATAAATTACAAGATTCAACTGAAAATAATAAAGCATGAAATGGCCCGGATGCAGGCTCTCTCAAAATCTCATCCACATGAACAAGAAGAAAGCAATAGAAAGGTGCCGCGTTCCACCCAGAAAGCCAAGAGAGTGAAGTACCCGAGAACCCACCCACGTACATGAGGAGATAGTAGCAAAGGATTCTAGACAACACCATCAACATAGACCGGGCCCCAACTCCCGCACCGTAGAAACGCTGCGATGCGCAAACCAAGAGCAACAGTAAAGGCCAGCACGAAATTACAACTCGACATCAACGACATAAGTCACATTGTAAAAATGGGGCTCGTCGAGGGTATGATAAAGAAGACCATACACATGAAGGCAAAATGCATTTGTAAAATTGGTCATCACATAGCTCGACATGGGATATCCTCTAGGAATCTTCATAGGCTTCGACCCCCACTATGGGATATCCTGGTGGTCTCAATTGAATCTCAGCCCCCATACTCACTCATGCGGAATCAAATACCTCTCATAAAGACAAGATAGATGACCTTTCCATTCCAGGCCTTCCCACTCATCCTAAGCCTATACGAGCACTTGTGTCTATGAGTGAGGCTAAATTATCTTGATTAATGTGAAATACTACCCAAACTTCTAAGTACATTGTTTTAGTTATCACTTGATTAAACCACCTCCGAAGGTTATCCAGTTTACCACTTTGGGCTCTGGCGCCTAACAGAAGTCACTCTTCTACTTGACAACATACCAACACAAAACCAATCACCAAGGGTGCCAAAGTGCATACAAACAAGATAAACAATCACTCCAACTCTAGGAGGAACATATAATGAAAACTCACTCCAAACACTGGAGGCAACAGAAGTCATAATCCACTCCTTCTAAAGGAGGTATAAATCACATAGTCCACTCCTAATCCAAAGGATGCACAAACCATCCCCGTTTGTGAAAACTGGGTAAGACAACATGATACACTATATGCATAACCCAAAGCAATACAAAGGTGGACTAACATAATACAACAACCCCAAATAGTTAAACCCCTTTTGGAAGCTTAACAACCTTTCTAATCAAATTCCCCAAAGCGAAAATAGAAGAAGTGTACATTCAAGAAGGGCGATCAAACAAGAATTAAATCTATATTTGGATTTCCTAAATCCACTTCCTTCATTAACATTCAGTAATTTATTGCCTTAATAAAACTGATTTAATAACGTCTCTTTTAGAAAAAAGATAAACTTTGACCAGATATTTAATTCCCTAATTGCTCTTAAATGATAATAATATTTACTTCTATGATCTAGAACCTATCATTTAAAAATAACTATTGGTCCTTTGCAAAATAAATCATTTTAAAGTCAATTAATCTCGCTATTAAACACCTTACATTTAAATCCATGATTTGTCCTTTCAAATATATTATTTTAAAACAAAATCAATAACTTGACTATGAACACAATATTTTAAATTCCTCGATTACACATTTCATGAAAATAACTAATCTTATCGTACATTCGTTTGCAACTAATAAGAACTATAAATAAAAATAGCTCTCTTAAACATTTTGTTTCATCTAAAACAAATAACTATTTCCTTTAAAAACATTCCCTTATTAAATAACTACTCATACATTTGACCAGCAATAATAAATTTAAATCAACAGGTTTACTTTGGTTTCCTAATAACATTTAAATATAAAAATCTCATTTCCCCATAGAAATCATTTCATTATAAAATAAATATTTGGACGTATACATCTCTATTAATTAAATATTCATTTAAGTAAGAAAACATTTCTACGTAAATTTAATATCTATTTCACACATTTAAATATCCATCTATTTAACCATGTGCACATCATCTAGTTTCCTTAATTACACAAAAAGATCAAAATCAATTGTGTTACAATAAAATCATTATCAAATCAATAATTGAGTCAATAAAATAATCTTAAATTGATTATATTTAAATATAGGGTATGTGCAGGATCATGGTGGGCCACAGAGTGACAATGAGGAAAAAAACACGTCTTTCATCGACCCAAAAACGCGAAAATACCGTGTTGACTTTTTTTAGGCTCGGGTGTCAGTACACCCCACCAAAGCAAACACCAATCCTAGTTTTCCATATCGGATATTTGATTTGTAAAAAGCATATATATACAAAATTTGTCGTTGTTTTAAAGTCATTTGACAGTCAACAACCCGCAGGCGCACAGTGAGGAGGTTCTTCACGTAACGGATATCCAATTTCGCCAATATCCGATTTGAAAAGGTAAGATTTTTTATTTTTATTTGCGTTGATTCAATTTTGAATTAGATTTGGATAATTTCAAATAGTTTTTTGTGGATTTTTTTTAAAAATAGGGTTTTTGATTGAATTTTTATGAAAAAATTGAGTTTAGAATGGATTTTGATGAAATGAATGTTTTGTGGTTTTCAAAATAGAATTGACTGATTAGTTTCTATGAAGAAATTGAATTTAGGAATGGATTTTGATAAAAATGAATGTTTTTTTGTGGATTTTTTTTCAAAATAGGGTTTTTGATTGAATTTTTATGAAACAATTGAGTTTAGAATGGATTTTGATAAAAAATGAATGTTTTTTATGGATTTTGATTTAAAAATAGTGTTGCTTATGTATTTGTATTAAAAATTAGAGAATTTTATAGATTTTTGTTAAAAAGTAGGGTTTTTTTTGGATTTTTTTAAAAAAACTAGGGTATTTTTATAATATTTTTATTTATATTGTCTAATTTTAATTAGATTAATTATTTTTTAACTTTAATCAGGCATTATGGCTGCTGAGAATGAGAATGCACAAATTCCACTAGTTGAGAATGAAAATCCACCAGCTGAGAATCAAAATGCAGAAATGCCAAATGCTCCACCACCTCCACATCCATCAATTGAAGACTTAATTCATGAAAAATTGGAGCAATTGAGGGGCATTTGTGATGTTTATAAGAAAATCCTTCGATTATCCTGTATGTCAACCACATTGACATGAATAATTACAAATGTAGAAACCCTCTCCACCCAACATAATGCCTTTCATTCGTGGCGAGAAACCATGAGGGAATATTATGCATGTGGATTGTCTTATGATGATGTAAAAAATATCCAAATAAAAAAATCCCAAATAGCCTCTTTATTTATTAACCCCAACACTGGTTTGCTAGTTAATGTTAACAAACCAAAACTTTCTATAAAATGGTGCATGCATAGGGGCATAGTAGATAAATTTTGGGATCGTTGGTGTATAGTTTTTGATAAACCACCCAACAATAATCTTGATGTACCTTTTTACTTTATTAAAAAATTATATGTTGAGTATTTTTTAGGGCATCATGTCAACTACTTTGACATTAAACCCTTGTAGGGCATTGGTGGAGGTATGCCCCAGGATAGGCCAGGGGCAACTAGAGTAGTCAGGCGCCCACATGTTCCCCATCCTCCCCTTCCTCCGCCACCTCCAGTACAACATCCAAATATTACGGAGGATGCAGCCACACAAACTATCCAGGCCATTCACTCTTTGAGTGGTCTTTTGGTTTCCCATGCTTCTTCAGTAGCTCAGCCACATTCTAGTGATCTTGGCGATGGATCCAGTGCTGCTGCATCATCCTCCTCGGGTCCACATATTTGTGTGCCACATATTTGCAATACGTGCCAACAGATATGCTTGGGTCCTATTGTACAACCCCTTGAGCATCCATTAGACACTTCTGATTATGACATCCAAGATGTTGAGATTATAACATATCACACACAGGGAAGTGGAACACACCCTATAGAGTCCTGTCCTGCTAGAGAGGTAGACATTGGAATAGTTACACAGGTAACATTTAAGGTGTAAATTCATAACTTGCATTTTTTTAAAAATAAATATTAATAAGAGATAGTACTACTAATATTTATTTACATGGTCTATTTAATAGTTAATGTCTGAGGAGGAGCTCACACGGGTGACTAATAGCACCCTTAGGGCCATTTCATTTGGCCTCGAGACACACATAGTATGCATTTTCACACTCACTCATTTACATTTTTTTACTGTATACTTGCTTGTCATTTGAATTGTCATTAATGAAATTATATATTAACTTATATGTTTATCTTATTCTCTGCTTGTAGGAAACACCTAGTGCGAGCGAGGTGCAACGCTCTCCAGACTATGGAGGCACAATGTTAGATAAGGGAAAGGTAATTGAACTCAAATTTGATTGAATTAAGATTTATAAGATCTTTTATTGATTATGCATACACTGACATAGATTCGTAGTTTCATATATGTACTTGTCATTTTTATGTACAGGTTGTTGTGAGCTATACATCATTGTTGATAAGTGCCACAACACCTGAAGGAGTAGGTATTCAAACACTTGAAGGAGGAGGTGTCGAAACACCTAAAGGAGACACAAAAAAAGATCAGCCTAAAGAGGTATGTGTTTATTTTATTTTGTGCTTGGTAAATATATTCTTATTACTGACAATTCTATGCTAACTTGGATCAATTTCATTTTTTTGTTCACATATATAGATTGACGTTACAAAAGTTGGTTTGGTTAGTTCTTTGAGAGGGGTATATTCTAGGACTCCTGACCCTTTGAAGAGACATATATTTAAGGTAATCAAGATTTCAATTTTAGAGTTCAATTATAATTCAATGTGTATTGATTTTTATGTTAATTATTCGATTTTAAATTATATAGTATAAATAATCTCAATTGTGGTTTGACTTTTTCTTGTGCAGCTACCTTCAGAGCCAATGAACGCTTCAAAGAGGCTCCATTTTGATGATCCACCAATAGTTTAGGATGAGATAGACATTTTCGCATGTAAATTTTGAATAGATACTAAGATGGCATATGCCACATATTGTAAAACTTTGTTTGAGTTGGCGTTGATGCCATTTTTGTATATGGACATACACTTGATTATTGGATAATTTGATATATAGAAGTTGACAATCAAAATTTAATTTCCTCCTCATGTGCATGATTAAACTCTTTGAAAATTTAATCAAGTGAGCAATGGTTAAATATCAATGTACAATAGCATAAAAAGAATGGTTAAATATTATGTAGTTTATATTCATATTGCTGATTACATTGCATTGCACATCTTTCAAACTCAAAGCATTACTTCACATTGCATAAGTAACAATTATATGCTGATAGATGAAAAAATTTCAATAACAATATAGTTTTTACAAATTCAACCTAAGCAGTTATGCAATTACTTCACATTACATAACTAATAACTAGGAGTAGCTATCAATTGCATTAGCTTGTCATGGAATTCTATGATACCACATTTCTTTGAGGAAACTTGGCACAAAACTCACAAAAAATGAAAAGAAAGCACTCAAACAAACTTTAAAGGGGTCTCAGGCCTGCTGCCCCCTCATTCCACATGCTATGCAGCCATTTACTTGCAATGTAGGGGCCGAACAATGGAGAAAACATGTAAAAATAATATATATATACAACCTAGAACCATGAATTACAATTAGACTATCACATAACATCATATAAACAAAAAAACCACTATAAACTTGAATGCCATTTAAAACATGCATGATAAATATTCATCGTTGAAACTTGAATTGTGGTAGCTTGATATATAGAGTCGATTGATGCTAGGGTTCAATTTGTATGATATTGAAAAAATAAGCCAATTGAGTAGAGTTATCAGCATTCTTCAAAAATCATAAGAATTCTTTTAGTACACTAGCCATTTTGACGTCTTCTTGCAGTCTCAAACGTTATTTTGTATCATTGTTACATTGGTATTAGTTCAATGATGCTAAACAATTTTAGAAAAAAGAAAGTTGTGTCATGGTCCACATTCAATCCAACAAGCAAAAATGAAAGCTCGACCTCTTGGAATGAAAATTCTTGTTTGCAAAACAAATGAATAAGAATGAGGTAGTTAAGGTGTTTGAAGTTATTTAGAGGTCACTTTTAGGGTGCAAGGCTTAAAATTTCATTTTAAATGCACTCAAACAAACTTTAAAGGGATCTCAGGCCTGCTGCCCCCTCATTCCACACGCTATGCAGTAATTTACTTGCGGTGTAGGGGCCGAACAATGGAGAAAACATGTAAAAATAACATATATATATATATATATATATATGTGCAGCCTAGAAGCATGAATTACGATTAGAATATCACATGTAACATCATATAAAAAAAAAACCACCATAAACTTGAATGTCATTTAAAACATGCATGATAAATATTCATCGTTGAAACTTGAATTGTGGTAGCTTGATATACAAAGTCTATTGATGCCAGGGTTCAATTTGTATGATATTAAAAAAATAAGACAACTGAGTAGAGTTATCAACATTCTTCAAAAATCATAAGAATTATTTTAGTACACTCAAGAGTTATCAGATGTCTTCTTGCAGTCTCAAAAGTTATTTTGTAGCATTGTTACATTGGTCTTGAGAGTGGTAACTTAATATAGGTCCACAATACAAAACCTGGTTTACCTGTGCAGTGTAACAGTGGCATAGGAAGATTTTTCTTTGAAAACAAAAATGAAAGCTCAGCCTCTTGGAATGAAAATGCTTGTTTGCAAAATAAATGAATAAGAATGAGGTAGTTAAGGTGTTTGAAGTGATTTAAAGGTCACTTTTAGGGTCGCTTTTAGGGTAGTTAAGGTGTTTGAAGTGATTTAGAGGTCACTTTTAGAGAAGAGAGATGTTGAAGAGTACATCAAGTTAGTGAGAACCGTAGTGTAATGTGTTTTAGTTTATAGTATTCCTTTGTTTCTCTGCAGATGTGTGATAAATTCTTAGTTCAATGATGTTGAACAATTTTTGAAAAAAGAAAGTTGTGTCACGGTCCACATTCAATCCAACAAGAAAAAATGAAAGCTCAACCTCTTGGAATGAAAATGCTTGTTTGCAAAACAAATGAATAAGAATGAGGTAGTTAAGTTGTTTGAAGTTATTTAGAGGTCACTTTTAGGGTGGAAGGCTTAAAACTCCATTTTAAATGCACAAAAAAGAATGAAATTACTTCAAACCAAGATTGTGAAGAAGTTAACTATGTTGCCCACTAGTTTCCCTTAAGAGTCCAAAGTGTTAAAAGGAAGCAATCTTTGAAGGTCTATTTCTCGGAGACCGTGATGCTTACAGACTCTTCGTCCGAGGCTATGGGATCGTGTTGGGACCATCTACAAAAACCTCTCTCGATTTTTTTTTATCTCAGAGGCATTTTCCTGTGGTGATGACTTTTCAGTGGAGGGAAAAGTTGCTAGATGCAAGCAGTGTAAAGTTGCAAAGTGGTGCAACTTTCATTCCACAAATCATACGACCAAACAGACTATTCCAACACGTCCGGATGGGTACGTTTACGCTAGGGATGGTCCTCTCTTGCACCCAAATACGCCGAATCATTCCGAGCTACATTGGACCGACGATTTCCCTTAAGAGTCCAAAGTGCTAAAAGGAAGCAATCTTTGAAGGTCTATTTCTCGAAGACCGTGATGCTTACAGACTCTTCATCTAAGGTTATGGGATCGTGTTGGAACCATCTACAAAATCCTCTCTCGGTTTTTGCTATCTCGAAGGCATTTTCTTGTGGTGATGACTTTTTAGTGGAGGGAAAAGTTGCTAGATGCAAGCAATGTAAAGTTGCAAAGTGGTGCAACTTTCATTCCGCGACTCGTACGACCAAACAGACTATTCCAACATGTCTGGATGGGTACGTTTACGCTAGGTATGGTCCTCTCTTGCACCCAAATACACCGAATCACTCTGAGCTACATTGACCGACGATTTCCCTTAAAAGTCCAAAGTGCTAAAATGAAACAATCTTTGAAGGTCTATTTCTCGGAGATCGTGATACTTACAGACTCTCCATCTGAGGCTATGGGATCGTGTTGGGACCATCTACAAAAACCTCTCTCGGTTTTTTCTATCTCGAAGGCGTTTTCCTGTGGTGATGACTTTTCAGTGGAGGGAAAAGTTGCTAGATGCAAGCAGTGTAAAGTTGCAAAGTGGTGCAACTTTCATTCCGCAACTCGTACGACCAAACATACTGTTCCAAAATGTCCGGATGGGTACGTTTATGTTAGGCATGGTCCTCTCTTGCACCCAAATACGCCGAATCACTCCGAGCTACATTAGACCGGCGATTTCCCTTAAGAGTCCAAAGTGCTAAAAGACAACAATCTTTGAAGGGATATTTATCGAAGACCATGATGCTTACAGACTCTCCATCTGAGGCTATGGGATCGTGTTGGGACCATCTACAGAAACCTCTCTCAGTTTTTTCTATCTCGGAGGCGTTTTCCTGTGGTGATGACTTTTCAGTGGAGGGAAAAATTGCCATATGCAAGCAGTGTAAAGTTGCAAAGTGGTGCAACTTTCATTTCACAACTCGTACGATCAAACAGACTGTTCCAACATGTCTGGATGGGTACGTTTGCGCTAGGGATGGTCCTCTTTTGCAACCAAATACACCGAATCACTCTGAGCTACATTGGACCGAGTGAAATTAGGTGAAAAATTAATGTAGACACAAGGGCACAATCACAAACTCTTTGCAACTGCCTATTTGAGGCATCTAACAAGATTATTCTGACCTCTTTGGACAGTCCAAAACTCCCTTAAAACTTGACAAGCAACTAAATACACATTTCCCACTTTAACCCCCTTAAACCCTTATAATAGCGAGAAACTAGTTTTTGTCCAATTACTCCACAATTTTCCAAAACACCAGACCAACACATGACTGATTCAAACACCCATATCCAAGTTACACAACATATATGAGAAACAACATAGACTCCTTTGGACCAGCGTTGACTTCCTATACATTCACCCTTGAACAGACTACTCAATTAGCCCAAAAATGCAAAGCAACATTACTTCAAACACCACACAGACCCTTGAAACCTTGGGGCAGCAAATAAATTTCCAAGAAAAAAAATATTTTGCAATTGGATTCCATTTGTACAGACTTGTAACCGTCAAATAAAAAAACCCTTGTTTTTAGTGTAATTCTTGAGGGTTTATTGGATGTAGCATTTCCACAACCTTTCAGACTCTGCCACCACCTTAGACACCTTTATTTAGGCCCCAATATGCTTAGAAAACAAAGAAAATTCTGGTATCTCAGATATTTTTGCAAACCCTAGGGTAAAAACTCTATTTTCAAGTAAAAAAAACCACCATTTTTAGACCTTTAACTCTTCATTTTATTTCAAAACCAAGTTCTCCATGCCTTCCACTCTTGAAATAACATCAAGACATGTAATAATGTTTCTACATAAATTTTTGATACAAAAATGCTTGAATGGCTTGTGCACAGGTAGAAAACACAAGAAAAATAGTAAAATATGAACTGAGCAATTGAAACTTTATTGATTCAAAGAAAAAAAATCCTTCAACCAAACTTGTCTTGAGCCCTTGAAGGCCTTAAGTACATTGCTATGCCTTGGAATCCATCTCCCAATGCCTTTAACCACCAATATTAATTGACTTTTGAAACCTTAATGACCGTTGAAGGCCAAAATACAAACATTTTTCACATTAATATGACTCATAATGAAATGTTGCACTTTTCCACTTCTAACTTTACTAAGACCTCACTTAATGGCTTGAAATAGCATCATTACATGTTCAAAAAACTGTTCTTACTTGTCCCTAAACAAATTTACTAATTTTCCCTTCAAAGGCTACAAAGCAACAACTAGGACAAGTTGGGATCTCCATGTTTTTTTGACCCTAAAACCTAAAAAATCCTCCTAATACATGAACATTAGGACTATTAGATCTCATTAAAGACAAAAACTCAAAATATTAACACTTTAATCATTGAAATGATCCACAATGATATTGTGGTGTAGGTGCTCCTACACCAAAAATGGTGGTTACAACTTGCTAATGTCAATGAAATGTGGGGGCAGCAAGATTTAAAGTTGGCTAAAGCTTGTACAGGTCCTAATAGACGTGTTTGATGAATTTATAGGGTGGGGCAAGGTTGGAAACATTGATTTCCTTAAAAAACTCATGAAAGTTGCTAAAAATGAAGTTTCACCCAAGTTGGATTTGAGGAGCAAAAGTTGCAAGCCACTATAATTTATTATATATAAATGGGAGATATTACAAAACCTGGTTCAAATGAGCATACCAACAGGAAAGAACCAGGAAGAAAACCTTCGGTTGTAGCTTGATTAAGTACAAAAATAGACCCCTTTACAAAACCTATGAGTTTCCAAAATACAGACCCCTTTACATTTTAAACATACCCTTTATACAATGCCAGACATTTGACCCATATTTCAAAAAACATCACTGGGTATAGATTATGCCCATACACAATTATGACCGTTTTACATTGTTTCCAATTTGAGAGTTCAAATTTTACAAAATTTTCCTATTAGAGGCATTCAGGGCATAGTCTTCAACAATAGTAGTATGTTCACGTTCTGGACTGACAAGCACCTGTACAAACCATCAAGGTAGCTTAGAATAACCAATCTATATTATTCTAAATGACACAAAATATGATGATATGGTAATGAAAACTATAAAAGATGCTTAGAATAACCAATCTTTATTGTTGTAATCTGTTGCATACCTCTCTGAAAGGATCAAATCTGGCTATTGTTGCAGCAGGTCCATGATCAATCATGCTAGGAATATCGCAAAAGTGGGAAAATGAGAAATCTATATTGTCACAATAGAAAAGATGCTTAGACTAACAAATCTATATTAATCTAAAAAACTTGAATGATGATGAATTGGTGATGAAAACTATAAAAGATGCTTAGAATAACCAATCTATATTGTTGTAATATGTCGCATACCTCTCCGAAAGGATCAGAGCTGGCCATTGTTGCAGCAAGTCCATGATCAATTGTGCCAAGAATATTGCAAAAGTGGGAAAATGAGAAATCTATATTGTCACAATAGAAAAGATGCTTAGACTAACATATCTATATTAATCTAAACAACTTGAATGATGATGAGTTGGTGATGCAAACTATAAAAGATGCATACCTCTTCGAAAGGATCAGAGCTGGCTATTGTTGTAGCAGGTCCATGATCAATCGTGCCAGGAATATCGCAAAAGTGGGAAAATGAGAAATCTATATTGTCACAATAGAAAAGATGCTTAGACTAACATATCTATATTAATCTAAACAACTTGAATGATGATTAGTTTGTGATGCAAACTATAAAAGATGCATACCTCTTCAAAAGGATTAGAGCTGGCTATTGTTGTAGCAGGTCCATGATCAATCATGCCAGGAATATCGCAAAAGTGGGAAAATGAGAAATCTATATTGTCACAATAGGAAAGATGCTTAGACTAACATATATATATTAATCTAAACAACTTGAATGATGATGAGTTGGTGATGCAAACTATAAAAGACACATACCTCTTCGAAAGGATCAGAGCTGGCTATTGTTGAAACAAGTCCATGTTCAATCTTGCCAAAAATATCGCAAAAGTGCATACAAAATATCACTATTAAAGAAACCTGCATTGCAATAGTATATAAAATATCAGTATTAAATAAATAACACTAATGAACTTAATCATAATGAACATAAGCATTCTACCTTCCATTCTTGAAAATGCTATTCAAGTGTGCCTGAAGAGTCATCTCTTTGCTTAAGAGTATCCAATATTGCTTCATGATCAACATTACTAAGTGTCCATAGTTATTTTGTCTTTGGTCTGGCATGATGCTTCAACAACTTAACATTTTTTGCTATAACAAGGTGCGAATACATGAGAATGGTTTTGTGTTTCTCGTAGTCTTCAAATGCTGGTATGCCATTCTTTCTAATCATGTATGTTCACAACCAAGTTCCTGCAACCACAACTGAACTTGTAGGATAAACGAAACCATCATCATCTTCCATCTGTTGTGTTAGCTTATGCTTTTCCCACACAAATCGAGCCAACCAATAGTATGATCTCTCTTCATTCCCCTGCGGTGCAACAACTACAAAAATATGTCCTAGCTGTAGTAGATCTAAAAGCAGGTTGTAATCAATTGAACTTTCCATTGTGTCATTTGTCATGAATATTATTTGAGATAAAGGAGTTAGATACTTTGGTACCCATGTATCCACCCACTCACTTGACTCGCATTGATCCCACTTGCATTGAATACAACTCTGACAAAAAACAAGCCACCTCTCGTGTCCAAATGGTCCATGTGCCTACATCTGAGCTTTGAAATGAATGCATCTTTGAAGAATATTTGATTGTATGACAATCCAATATGCCTCCCACTGTACCCTCCTCAACAAACCAAAAGAATCTGCACACTATTGAATCAAGTGTCCCTCCCTGTGACAATGCTAAACTACACCAATCAACTATAGAACGTGCATCGCTGAATTTTGCTCCTAAAATCTTCAATTGCTCCTTAACTGGAGCTCTCTTTACGCATGCACCTACTCCATCATACTCCCCTTTCCCATGTCCAACTTCAAAAAAACTCCAAATATGAGGTAGACCCCTCTCTACATGCATTATACTCAACCAATAAAACATACGAGCATTCTTGAATTGACCTGTGCAATTATCTGACCAAATTAGATGTCGACCCAATGCTATATCATGCTCCTACAAGAACTCAAAAAAATTCTTGAAACAATGTTGGACATACTTAGACGAGTGAGATCTATCATCACTCATATAAAAATGATACTCTTTGATTATCTTTCGATCCTCCTTTGTACTATCAGGTGCATGTCTAAACATTATGTGGACAAAAATAGCAAGTTGAATGGAATTGTAATACTAAGATTGTACCTCGTTTTGTGGTTGTAATGTGTAGTTTTCTGCAAAATCAACCACTGATATAATAGTGCCAATCGGAAAAGAGTCCTTACACATCCTAAATTGCTGATCCAACCACTGAGACCTATGACTATGCCTTGCATACTTGTAGAAAATATTGTCCTTAAAATCTGAAATAAAATCAGCAACACTGCATTCTTTTGTAACCAACTCACATCTAGAACCTTCACCTCCACTTTGCAAAGTATATTTGACTATCTCATATCTCTTTTTCTCAACAAGCTTCTTTCCAAATTCATGTTTGGAACTCTCATGAAAACATTGAACGAACTTTGACAAGCCACCACATTGTGAGCACTTTGCATAAATAAACAATCATTTCTATAGAAAAAGTGACCATCATCTCTAGAACATAAAAATAGATCTAGCAAGTCCCTTGATGATTTCGGAAGATGCATTGCACCACACTCCTGCAACATTTCATTAGTATGCAAAGTAGAACGGATATAGCATAATAGCTCATGGTACATTGAAAACTCCACATGGTATTTGCAACAAGTATTACGAATCTTAAGAGGCACACAATAAAATGGCTTCAAACCCTCAAAAGTCCTTTGCGAGATTTCCATATTTTTATGTGTTTCAATAAATTTTTTGAACAACCTTGTTTGGCTTGATTCCAAGAAATGTTTAGGATGTGGTGTACGGTCTTGATTTCCAATTCTTAACTTTAAAACATCCTTTGCATTGGGTGATACTCCAGAGTTATCATGCCAAAATTGTTGAATTACCTACTTTACATTATCGGTTAGCTTCTTATCAACACATGGAAGCCTCTCAACAAAAGACCATGTATCATTTTGAAGAGGATCATCTATTCTTTCTCTTCTTGCAAGTGCTCTATCCAAAGTTTTACGATTTATGTCAAAATCAATACAAATTTGTCTCATAAAGTGAGCCTTTTCAATTGATGGCTTACTAGGGTGGTTGTAATGACTCTCCGAGTAGCTCTCTTATCCTTTTCCTTGTTATTTTTTCCAATAGACTTGAGAGCATTAAAAATATTTTTGACAATAATAGAATTTTTTTCGATCTTCTTATTCACACGAATCTTCAATTTGGCTAGCAAAGGTCTCATATTTTGCAACTTTAGCAATTGTACAAAAATTTGGCATTGCTCGGTCAATGTCTTATAACTAAAATATTGGTTGAAAAGTCTTCTAGCCCACAACCGAATAGTTAGTGTTGACCTCTTGCCTTCAAAATTGTTTATAATGTTCTCATCAAATTCAAGTAACCATTTAGGGGTTCTTGAAGGTCTTGAAATTTGAATATGTCTTTCTACCATACAAGGTTCTTCATTTCTCATGTAATTGGTGAAACATAATTTACACTTGCTTCAATATTATGTTCAAAATCTTCATTTCCAACATTTTCACCTTGAAAATTTTCAATATCAATTTGAATAATTTCATTCCCAATTTCAATATCATGTTCAACATCTTCAAATCCAACATTTTCACCTTGAAAATTTTCATTATCAATTTCAATATTTTCATTCCCAATTTCAATATCATGTTCAACATCTTCAAATCCAACATTTTCACCTTGAACATTTTCATTATCAATTTCAATATTTTCATTCCTAATTTGAATATCATGTTCAACATATTCAGCTCCAACATTTTCACCTTGAACATCTTCAATTTCCTCTTCACTTGAAAGACCATAGGGGTTAGGTTCACCAATATTTAACATACCTTGTCTTCTCTTCCTATGACTTTCTCTATCTCTTTGTCTATATGCTTCAATTTCTTCTTTTGTAAGCTTTCTCTTACATTTTTGCTTCTGACGACTGCTGCTCCCCATTATACCTCATAAAAGATGCTAAAAAATCATTGCTTATGACAAATTTCAGTAGAAGATGCTCCAAAAAGTTGATCTTTGTCTCTTCCTATTTGAAACCCCGTGTGTGTCGCTTGCAAACAGAATGTAGGGTCCGTTGGAATGCATAAAACGTCCCACATGGGGCTTTTCTATGGCCCAAAAATCTGATATCTGATTCATTTGAAAAAAAATAGGATGTTTTGTAACGGTATGATTTTAGTTCTACAAATTGGATATCCGATTTGTGTACACATAGACCTAAGGGTTAATGGTAGATGGTAGAGGGTTTAAGGGTTAAAGATTTTGGGTTTAGGGTATATGGTAGAGGGTTTA
>VDFB02000002.1:158761818-158849525 GCA_007258455.2 Sequoia sempervirens | reverse complement strand
GAGAGAGAGAGAGAGGGAAAGAGATAATATTTAAATATTTTTTATGTTAGTAATATTAATTAGTTATATAATGTTTTATATATTAGTAATATATATATATATATATATATACATTAACTAAAATATATTAATATTTAAATATTATACATAATAATATAATATATTATATATTAAATTATAAAATATATTGTATATTCTAAATTAGATATATTAAAATAAACTATAAAATATTTATTTCATTTTCTAAATCATATATTATAAAGTGTATAACATTTTTTAAAATCATATATAAAACAAATCGGATATCTGATTCAAAACGGATATCTGATTTGAAACGAATATCTGATTTGAAACAGATATCCAATATTTTTGACACATAATTTATTGCCTAAGGATTAGCCTTGGGCTTGCTTTGGTATTTGGCTTGGACATGCCAACCCTAAGAAGTCAATGCAAAAAACATGTTTGACAACTTACCTTATTTTTGTAGACTTCGTTCATGTGGCTGACGAATTTATTTTTAGCCAAAATTGATGAAACGAAAAGGGTTTGTAGAGGAGACTCTCAGCTTTCCACCAATATAAATTATTCTTTACTTTGAATTTAATAAATAATTACTATTCATTTTCTATTAGAATTATGACTAAATTCCTGATTGATAGGCTGATTGAAAAACATCTATAACTTTCAAACGGTATCATATTTTTTGAATCCAAAACATGCGTCACATTCTATTCTTCGCATACTATAGGATTACAAAAAAAATCGTCACATCCGGACATGAGTCCTCTACTTATATCTAAAATCTTATAAAAAAATATTATCATTAAATTATTGTGGTTAGGGTGGTCAAAAAGACACCTACTTATTTTTTCCCTGAAATTTAAGTACTACTGCATTGAAATTTCAAATTTTCACCAAATAGAATTTAAAAAAATTAAAATAAACTTAATAGTTTAGAAACTACATTCAATTTTCCATAGATTCTATTCTTACATATTTTTGAAATAATATAGATAACTTATTCAAAATTTTATGTCAAGTTGCCTAACTCTAATTTTTCTGAATTTTCATTGCCACTTAAGGGCCTGTTTTTTCCATGATGATCCTGCACATACCCTATATAATTTATATTTTCAATTTAACTTCCGTCTCATTAAAATAACTAAAATATTTTCCAATTAAAAATACAAATAAAATCTATCTATATATAATATATTCCATATTAAAATAATATATAATATATATATAATATATATATATATATACATATATTCATAAATTAAAAAACATCTAAATAAAATAAAATTTAAAATAAATGATTTACATATTATATATATATAATATATTATATATTATATATAATTTATATATATTAAATATTAATTAAATTTAAATTCAAAAAAAAAAAAAAATTTATTTAAAGCACGAACCCCACCCAACATAGGGAAGGGGATGTAGCCAAGGCTGTGCCCAACCTCCCTTGTGGAGGTTGCGCTACCTGTGGTAGTACTTCCCCCACAACATGTGGGGAGCACTGCCACAGCAGCACACTCTCCATGGGTGCGGCTGTGGTAGCCACAGCTGCCCCCCACCCCTTCCATATATATATATATATATATTTTAATAAATTTAAACTTAAATTTTTCCCCTGTATTTCCAGAATACAAAAATACTTTTCCCAGAATTTTAACAGGGGAAAAAAAACAAAAAACAAACATCCCAAAATAAAACAGACCCATTATGCCTGAATAAAAATATATATATATATATATATATATATATATATATATATATATATACATAAAATATATATATATATATATATATATATATATATATACATAAAATCTCCACTTTATAGTCAAATTGAACCAATTTTCTACATAAAATTTACAATAGAAATAATTTTCAAGCACAATTTTCATGATATGAATTTCTAGAAATACCCAAATCCAACAGAAAGGTTTCAAATTTTTCTTTTTGTTTCTATTTCAGTTTCCTATTGTTAAACTTGAGAATTTCAATTGAAAGAGTTTTTTTTTCCACAAGAATTCTAAATTCCTTCATGATTTCAACAGGGTTTTCAAATTTTTTTGCAAACAAGTTTTCAATTTGAAAATAAAAAAACAAATTTTCAAAACAAGAAAAAACAAGGAAGAACCTACTTTGAAGCTTGAAGAATAAGATTGAAGTTGAGCTGCAAATTCCAATTCTTCCAAAATTCCTCCAAAGACTTCACTCCAAATCCAAAATGCATCCAAAAACTAGAGAAACCTCCCTTCCTTCTTCACAACAATTTTCAAGTATGAAAAATCTCCCTTCAATTCTTCCCCAAAATCTTCACTTCTCCATCAAAGAATGTATCCCAAAACAAGAAAGCCTTCATTTCTTTTTAACAACAATTTTCTCCCACCGAATAAAATAATCATAAAATAAAAATAAATATCCCCCATAAATTTTTCCCAAATTTATTCAACTTCCCAAAATATCCCATCCACCATAGTTATTTCTCCTCTATCCATTTTGAGATATTTTATTTTATTTTTTATTTTTAAATAAAATCAAATCAAATTTCTTTTCAACATGACTTTATTACTTTAAAAAAAAAAAAATCTTTTCAAAAAGCATTTGAAACTTTTAAAATTTTCTTTTCAAAAGAATTTAAAATTTTAAAATTTCCTTTTCAAAAATAATTTAACACTTTTAATTTCAAAATGGATAACTTATTTCATTTCAACATAATTAATTTAATTAATCAATAAAATAAATCTAATCCAAGATTAAATTATTTTATTAATTAAATTAAATTAATTAATAAATTAAATAACATTTCTAGCATTATAACTAGATTTATTTAATAAACAACTTAAATACATAAAGCCATTTATTTACCTTTTCCAACTTGCAATTAAATAAAATCAAGGAGAGATGAACAACAAAGAAGCAACTTAACCCAACTAAAACCCGACGACACACTATGACTAGGTTGATGAATTGGCATGGAAAACCTAGCTACTATCTCCCAATTGAATATCATTGGCCAATGGACACGCTCAACTCTGTGAAACTAGGTGGATTCGATGTCATGTCCTTGTCAACTTGTGAACAAAGAGTATATCGAACATGCATATATATAACATAATAAAACACACTGTGAAGAGGAAATTGCGGAATCGTAGGGCACTCACAAGCGAGTGATGCGATCTCGTCCCCTTCACCAATACACTCATCATAGACTGACAGTTCCATCATAAACAAATATCTCATGCAATAACATGTTACAATAACTAATCATCATTACACCAATTAAAACATATCAAATAAAGCATTAAATAAGATACATCACATCACACCAATAGACTATCGCTCTATAAATAGCGATCAAATAACACACACATGATAAAGTATCTCCATAACCAAAAAACACATCAAAGCAAACAAGGACACACTGTCCAGCCAGAAAGCAAAACAAAGGGGTATTACATCCTCCCCCACTATGGTCAGACTTACTCCTGGAAGCCTGCAAACACAAATAGGTAACACATACACAGACACACAAATTCACATGCTACACAATTGTCTATAATGCATTCGCCCAGTAGGAAGGATATAGTGCATTGCACACTACACTGAGGATCCTATCCTTTCCACTAGTTTTCTGCACCATTGGACCTACACCACCTAACAACAACTTCTGGGTAGACAAGTGAGATCAACCCAAAAGGGAAACATAAACTAATGAACAAAACATTTAGGTCAGCGTAATGGGCTCATAGTGCCCAGAGTATAAACCTACACAACTAAGAGCTTAATGGGTTCGACATTATCCCAGAGTACCCAGTGTTTAAACTTGGGCTCTGATACCATGTGTAACGCCCCGCCACGCAACCCTAGAGGAAGTTGCAATTAACCACTCAAACGTACAATTTTTTTGTTGTTGTTGTTTAAGTACAATTAACATGCAAGTTCACTACCCATTGCCAACAACCTCTAAGGTTACGCGACTGAGATTACTTTAAAAACCAAAACCAGAAACAAGAATTTAAACCATAACATTTAATTACTTAATAAATTAAGAACATATACATTCTATACATGATAAATTACATCAAAGAATAAAAGATACCAAATGTTTTCAAATAACATAATTTAACAATAAGATTGCAACTCTCATTCCTCGAATGAGGTAAATCCAATAAGCCTGGTTCCATAATACATCTTCCACCTCGATAAAAAATGAGGGGTAATAAATTACAAGATTCAACTGAAAAGAATAAAACATGAAATGAAACTGGACCCCACGAGCTCTCCAACTAGAAATCTCATTCACACGAACAAGAAGAAAACCCAACGGAGAAAGGTGCACGTTCCACCCAACCAAGTGGTACCCGAAGGGCCACCCCCCTGTGCTAGGAGATAGTAACAAGGATTCCTAGACAAGACCATCAAACTCTAGACATAGGCTAACTCACATTGACACAACCAATCACATGAACCAAACAACCATAAGAATAACAAAAGTACAACTCTGACATCACTGACATAAGTCACATTGCTTCCAGAAATAAAACAGATCAGGTATGATAAGAAGATCATACACATAAAACCAAATACCAACTGTTGTCGTAGAAAAGTGTCATCACATAGCTCGACATGGGATATCCTCTAGGAATCTTCATAGGCTCCGGCCCCCACTATGGGATATCCTGGTGGACTCAACCGAATCGCGACCCCCATACTCACTTATGCGGAATCAAATACCTCTTGTAAAGACAAGATAGATGACCTTTCCATTCTAGACCTTCCCACTCATCCTAAGCCTATACGAGCACTTGTGTCTATGAGTGAGGCTAAATTATCTTGATTAATGTGAAATACTACCCAAACTTTTAAGTACATTATTTTAGTTATCACTTGATTAAACCACCTCCGAAGGTTATCCAGTTTACCACTTTGGGCTTTGGTGCCTAACAAAAGTCACTCTTCTACTTGAAAACATACCAACACAAAACCAATCACCAAGGGTGCCAAAGTGCATACAAACAAGATAAACAATCACTCCAACTCTAGGAGGAACATATAATGAAAACTCACTCCAAACACTGGAGGCAACAAAAGTCATAATCCACTCCTTCCAAAGGAGGCACAAATCACATAATCCACTCCTAATACAAAGGAGGCACAAACCACCCCATTCATGAAAATAAGGTAAGACAACAGGATACAACTATACACACCACCCAAGGCAATACAAAGGTTGACTAACATAATACAACAACCCCAAATAGTTAAACCCCTTATGGAAGACTTAACAACCTTTCTAATCAAATTCCCCAAAGCGAAAACAAAAGAAGTGTACATTCAAGAAGGGCGATCAAACAAGAATTAAATCTATATTTGGATTTCCTAAATCCACTTCCTTCATTAACATTCAGTAATTTATTGCCAAGTTAATAAAACTGATTTAATAACGTCTCTTTTAGACAAAAGATAAACTTTAACCAGATATTTAATTCCCTAATTGCTCTTAAATGATAATAACATTTACTTCTATGATCCATAACCTATCATTTAAAAATAACTATTGGTCCTTTGCAAAATAAATCATTTTAAAGTCAATTAATCTCGCTATTAAACACCTTACATTTAAATCCAAGATTTGTCCTTTCAAATATATTATTTTAAAACAAAATCAATAACCTGACTATGAACACAATATTTTAAATTCCTCGATTACACATTTCATGAAAATAACTAATCTTATCATACATTCATTTGCAACTAACAAGAACTATAAATAAAAATCGCTCTCTTAAACATTTCATTTCATCTAAAACAAATAACTATTTCCTTTAAAAACATTCCCTTATTAAATAACTACTCGTACATTTGATCAACAATAATAAATTTAAATCAACAGGTTTACTTCGGTTTTCTAATAATATTTAAATATAAAAAATCTCATTTCCCCATAGAAATCATTTCATTATAAAATAAATATTTGGACGTATACATCTTTATTAATTAAATATTAATTTAAATAAGAAAACATTTCTACGTAAATTTAATATCTATTTCACACATTGAAATATCCATCTATTTAACCATGTACACATCATGCAGTTTCCTTAATTACACAAAAATATCAAAATCGTTACAATAAAATCATTATAAAATCAATAATTGAGTCAATAAAATAATCTTAAATTGATTATATTTAAATATATAATTTATATTTTCAATTTAACTTCTGTCTCATTAAAATAACTCAAATATTTTCCAATTAAAAATACAAATAAAATCTATATATTTATAATATATATTCCATATTAAAATAATATAATATATATATATATATAAAATATATATACATATATTCGTAAATTAAAAAACATCTAAATAAAATAAATGATATACATATAATATATAATATATATTTTAAATATATATTATATATTATATATAATTTATATATATTAAATATTAATTAAATTTAAATTCAAAATAAAATAAAAAAAACTTTATTTAAAGCGCAGACCCCACCCAACACAGGGAAGGGGACGCAGCCAAGGTTGCGCCCAACCTCCCCTGTGGAGGTTGCGCTGCCTGTGGTAGCGCTTCCCCCACATCATGTGGGGAGTGCTACCACAACGACACACACTTCATGGGTGTGGCTGTGGCAGCCACAGTTGCCCCCCACCCCTTCCATTAAAAAATAAAATTATATATATATATTTTAATAAATTTAAAATTAAATTTTCCCCTGATTTCCAGAATACAAATTTTTTTTTTCCCAGAATTTTAACAGGGGAAAAAAAAATAAAAAACAAACTTCCCAAAATAAAAAGACCCATTATGCCTGAATAAAATATATGTGTATACATATATATATATATATATACATATACATAAAATCTCCACTTTACAGTCAAATTGAACCAATTTTCTATAGAAAATTTACAATAGAAATGATTTTTCAAGCACAATTTTCATGATATGAATTTCTGGAAATACCCAAATCCAACAGAGAGGTTTCAAATTTTTCTTTTTCTTTTTGTTTCTATTTCAGTTTCCTATTGTTAAACTTGAGAATTTCAATTGAAAGAGTTTGTTTTTCCACAAGAATTCTAAATTCCTTCATGATTTCAACAGGGTTTTCAAATTTGTTTGCAAACAAGTTTTCAATTTGAAAAAATATATATTTTTTTCCAAAACAAGAAAAAACAAGGAAGAACCTGCTTTGAAGCTTGAAGAATAAGACTGAAGTTGAGCTGCGAATTCCAATTCTTCCAAAATTCCTCCAAAGACTTCACTCCAAATCCAAAATGCATCCAAAAACTAGAGAAACCTCCCTTCCTTCTTCACAACAATTTTCTTCAAGTATGAAAAATCTCCCTTCAATTCTTCCCCAAAATCTCCACTTCTCTATCAAAGAATGTATCCCAAAACAAGAAAGCCTTCATTTCTTTTTAACAACAATTTTCTCCCACCAAATAAAATAATCATAAAATAAAAATAAATTCCCCCATAAATTTTCCCCAAATTGAGTCAACTTCCCAAAATATTCCATCCACCATAGTTATTTCTCCTCTAACCATTTTGAGATATTTTGTTTTTTTTTTTTAAATAATTAAAACTAAAATTTCTTTTCAACATGACTTTATTACTTTTAAAAAAAATAAAAAATTTCTATTTTATAAAGGAATTTGAAACTTTTAAAATTTTCTTTTCAAAAGAATTTAAACTTTTAAAATTTCCTTTTCAAAAATAATTTAACACTTTTAATTTCAAAATGGATAACTTAGTTCATTTCAACATAATTAATTTAATTAATCAATAAAATAAATCTAATCCAAGATTAAATTATTTTATTAATTAAATTAAATTAATTAATAAATTAAATAACATTTCTAACATTATAACTAGATTTATTTAATAAACAACTTAAATACATAAAGCCATTTATTTACCTTTTCCAACTTGCAATTAAATAAAATCAAGGAGAGATGAACAACAAAGAAGCAACTTAACCCAACTAAAACCCGACGACACACTATGACTAGGGTGATGACTTGGCACGAAAAACCTAGCTACTATCTTCCAATCGAATATTGTTGGCCAATGGACACACTCAACCATGTGAAACCAGGTGTAGTCGATGTCCTGTACCTGTCAATTTGCGAACAAAGAGTATATCGAACATGCATATATATAACATAATAAAACACACTATGAAGAGGAAATCACAGAATCGTAAGGCACTCGCAAGCGAGTGATGCGATCTCGTCCCCTTCACCAATACACTCATCATAGACTGAAAATTCCACCATAAACAAATATCTCATGCAATAACATGTTACAATAACTAATCATCATTACACCGATTAAAACATGTCAAATAAAGCATCACATAAGATACATCACATCACACCAATAGACTATCACTCTATAAATAGCGATCAAATAACACACACATGATAAAGTATCTCCATAACGAAAAAGCACATCAAAGCAAACAAGGACACACTGTCCAGCCAGAAAGCAAAACAGAGGGGTATTACATTTATGCGTGTGTTGGAAGTCGATGCCTATTTTTTTCAATATATATATATAGCATGAATAACATTAGTTATTGCATCCAGTATATATGCGTAATGCTTTTGGTATGCGATGAAATGCTTAGAATAGGAATTTAGTTCAAAAGCTTAAGGTTCAGTTGTATGAATTATAATTTGATTTACTTGTCTTATATTTTTTTATGTTGGCGTTTGATTTCAAGCAAGTCAATGAACATGAGATTTTTCTTGGTCTTCAAAGTTCATTTGATGCTTAAGTGTCTGGTAAATATTCTATAATATGGGAATTTGACATAAGGTATTATGTTTGGTTGATTATATATATATGTAATATATGCTTGTTATATTTGATGTCATAATTTGATTTGATATAATGTTATTCAAACAACATTTTATACTGAAATATGTATATATATATGTATACAAATGTATATATATAACAAAAGTATATTTTAGTATACATGAATATAAATTATGGATAATTTGTAATTTGCTATGAATTTAATTATTTAGAATGATTTTTCCTTCACAATTAAATGACTATGTTAGCTAAATAAATTGTGAAATTAATAAGGCAAAAAGTTGATTTAATTATAATTAGTTAAATGGAAGAAATTGAGATTTGTGTAAATTTAAATAAATAATTTAGATTATCTTTTAAATGTTGATGTCCTCTTAATCGTTTAATAGTTTATTTTTTAATGTATGCCGATTCCATGGGACTCATAATGTTTATTTGTTGTTTGTATTGGATTATGTGTTGAATAGGTGTATTGGGTGTGATTTTGGTTATTCTTCAAAAGTAGTTCTTTGTGTCAGGGGGGGTTATTGGGAAACTTCTAGAGGCTTGGGGAAAATAGCTTGAGTATTGGTTTCATGATTGTCATTTTGAAAGTGGTTGATTTTTATACTTGAATTGTGTTCATGAGGGTCCTTGGCCTTGCACTACTTATTCTTTATTATGGTTGGATTTGTGAGCGAGAGGGTTCATGCCTCACTCTATCTGTATGTTCATGTGGTTTTGTATTTTGTGCAAGATGGATTTACCCTATTGATGTTTTGGGTCTTCTAGTTGCTAGTAGGGGAAGTGGATCTCAATGGAGGGGCGTCGTCTAGTGAGAGACTATCAAGATAACCCATTAGAGAGTTTCTTAATTCAGTGATAGCCTAATTAATGAATTGGGGGGATGGGTAACTTTCATGTAAAAAAGATAATTGGTAAAGCCTCACCCATGCATGTAGTGCTCGTTTAGGCTAAGGATGGGTTGAGAAGGCCTGGTTGGCAAGACCAACTTCCTTGTCCTCACAAAAGGAATGTTGGTTTCACATGAGTCACCCTATGGGGCCGACGTCTAGTGAGAGATTGTCAGGGTAACCCATGTTAGGACCATGCAATGATACTCCTCCCTATAGAAACCTGAAATTCCCTAGTCTTGTGTTCCCCTTGTTGTTTGTGTGCCTCTGGAAGTGGTATCTCTATTAAATGTGATTTTATGTTGTACTTTGTAATGTTGGAGCCATGCTTAGTCCTCTAGTGTCAACCTTCTATCTTTTTGACTATTTGTGTAGTGGGACCTTATTGTTATCTCCTAGCATGAGGGGTGGACCTTAGGGTTCCACATGGTTAGGTGGATTGTGCGTTTTCCTTCATTAGGTTTTTCAGCTGTTGCTCGCATGCGTGGATGATGTACCTTATGTAGCAGTTTCTGGATCTTGTACCAGTTCATGAGACTATATTGCTCATATTATGCATTGTATTTGTATATCCTCTATTTCATGTAATGTAACCTTGATGTATTCTTCCTGTTGTATTTAGGGGAGCATTGATGAAATCTTGTAACAAAGTAATTTGATGTACCCTTATGTGAGGGGAATTGTATATGGACTCATTGGTTCTTATTGTATGATCTTTAATGATCTTGTATTTGATGTTATGTATGGAACGTATGTTGTTAGTCATTTAATGCAATGGATTTAGAATGGTCTCTTGTTGTTAGTCAATTCATGATGTATGTTTAGATCTTGTTTAGTAGGTATTTTTGTAATGCAGTCATGGAACCTTAGAGGACATAGTTTAGCTTATATGTTATGTTTTGATATGATTTACATTTCTTATTACTTCATTAAAAAAAATTTGTGGTGTTATTGTGGTTTAGTAGTGTTGTCCTCTAGGGTTGTTTGGCGGGGCGTTATACTTGGTATTAGAGCCTAGGTTCATACACTTGGAACTCTGGTTTCATATGGGCCCATTATGTTGTCCTAGTTGCATGTACTCTTGTGATTATGTTTCCTCCCTTGTGTTAACCTTGTTTAGCAACCCTAGATTTGTTCTTTGGTGGTATTTGTCCAAAGGTGCAAAAAACCAGTGGAAAGGATAGGACCTTTGGTGTACTGTGTAATGCATCGATATTATTTCTATTCAGAATGCATTATGGACTCTTGTGTAGCCTTGTGATGTGACTCCCGATGATGTGGATTTGTGTGTGCATGTGAATAATGTGTGTTAGATCATGAATATAAAGCTTATGAAATGGTAAATTGTGTTTCCATGCTTCTAAAAAGTGTAAAATCATGATCATGTGATTGAATATGTCACGAGATTTAGTGCTATATATCGAATAAAGTGGAATGAATTACGTGTAAATAAGGGATATTTAATGAAAATGTGTGCTTTGTGTGTATGATTATGTTGTTTGTCTATGGAAGTGTAGCGTTCTGAGTTAATGAATCAACTTGAATGACTAGTACTAATGTGTTATGTTTCCACCCTAGTTTGTGACTTACAGGTAGTCGACTTTGGAACTAGGTGAAGAAGGTAAAATAATGGGGATATTTAGATGTAGGTACTAATGATGTCAAGCAGTGATCTGTTTTATGATACAACACATGATATAGATTCATGGTTATGATCATTATGTGATTATTATTTTGATTGTTAAGTAGTGGATTGTTTACGAGTTGATTCAATTATTAGGGTTGTTCTGACTGATGTGTTCATGTAGTCATAGTTACTATGTGATTGTCGGGGGATTTTTCTATGTTGTTCATTATGTGACTGTTGATTATACATTGATACATGGTTACTTGTTTGAGGTTTCCTCATGAAAGGGATAGTGTCACATTAATCATTCGTGAGTGTACGCTGTGATTTCCTTTCACGGTGTGTCTGACTGTATGATTATATATATGTTCAACCATTTTGTTTGCTACAGGTTGTAGGTACCAAGCATTGACTCCACCTGAATCGATAGGACTGAGCATGCCTTAAACCCAATGGAAATTGTTGAACAAAGATAACGTATAGTCCCCTACCCTATCCATCATCCTCGATGATGATGAGTATCTAATTCGTCACCTTGTCTATGTCATATGATGTTTGTGGTTAGTTGGTCCTGCTTCTCGACCTTGGTTAAGGATTAGGTAATTGTTTGACATTTGGTTTGCTTGATTATTTGATGTTTCTTGTATTTATGTTAAAGGAAAGGTGAACATGATATTATTTAACAAATTTTTGAACTAATGTGTGAATGTTTTATTTTAACCTTGCGACTTCGAGGAGTAAGTTGAATCTTAGGGGAGGAGAATGTAGTGCCCCTCCATGATTCACTCTTTCATGATGTTTGATAAATATTGTTTTCGGTTGTTTAGTTTAAGTTGTTTGTAAAGGTCATTCTTGGTTAATTTATTAAATTAAATTATTAAGTTATAAAGTGTTTTTATAATTAAATATAAAGATAATTATTATTTAGAGTTGAGTTTTATTAATAACATAAAATGTGGGAAAATATTAATATGAAATAAAATAAATATTAGAATGGAATGTTGCAATTAAGAAACAACAAAAATAATTATAAAAAAGATAGAAAAAGAATTGTGGAATACATGCACTAAATTGAATTGATTGTCGAAAAATGAAACTGGTTGTAAATTGGAGATTTTTGGGTTTTCGAAAAGAAGATAACTTTTTTTGTTGTAAATAATTATCTTGTAGAGGGCTTTTTGGGGATTATTGATTTTTGGTTTAAAAAAGAAAGGACTTGTTGGGAAAAAGCAGAGGGGGATTGCAGACTGTGGGAAAATGGGGGGGGGGGATTCTTGAAGAAAATTAATTTGGGTTTTGAGAAAAAAATTTGGGTAAAAAAAAGAATTTCATTCACCATCGTTGAGTCTGAGAAGGGAGAAATGTAGATGGTTAGACGAAGGATGGCATCATATCATTCAACTTGGGGGAAAACAAATTTTACAATAAGTTTTCGCTCTCTTATGGAAATGCTCTTATTTTTTATTGTTCAACAATTTGATTGTTTTGTATATAATTATAGTACAAACTATATTTTATGCATTAAACAATTCATGCATGCCTTATTTCTACCCCCACGTATACAAGTTTACCAGAATAGTTGCGACTTCAGCCGCTCCATACACTGATCCAAGTTCCCAATTTTGCGCATATGTTGAAACTCAACGCTACACTTGCCTATGCACTGCCCGTAATAATGTTCTTTTATAGTCTTGCCACCGTCCTACTTCATAATGTGTTCAATTTGGATGACAGTGTTGAATAGAATTTACTCAAATAATTTTGATACATTTTCATTGCAAGCACAAACTGTCTTTCAATTGTTGGATTTTCACTAAGTTTGATGTCTTCATTAAATACTGGTTGTGGCGATTTTACTCCCTTAGTTTTATACTTGATACTAAATGTTTCGATGCAAAATATGTTTGCTGTTCCATTTCCGATTTCTAAACATATATATATAGGCCTGCATTTTTTGATTTTCTCAAACCTGTAGAATACTCCCTCTCCTTATTGCGTTGTCTATTTCTTCTCTCAGATCAATCAAGCTAATCCTCCGTGCCATGGTAAATGTCATACAAGATTTCAATATGAATGAGTCTTCATGAGTACGGTTGAGACTAGAGTTTCCCCAGCCAAGCCCCACTCTTCCTCCTCCCTGCATGCTTGTTGTATGATGCGCTTTAGGGTGTAGTTGATGTATTCATTTAGGTTTGCAAATTTGGATCGGCGTTGATAGTGTGTTTCCCCTCCTTGCTGCATATGCTTGATGTAAATTTTATTAATATTCAGTGTTTAATACAAATCTTGTACTTGATATTATCCATCATTCTTTATTCGACAAACATGTTCTTGCTGGATTTTGTGTTGATGCATATTTATTTATATCCTTTGGTTGAAAATTCAATGGACTGTGCTTAATGTCGTGCCTCATTTGACTAGCTTTTTTTTCTATGTGTATTCACTTTAAGATAATCGATGGAAATAATTTATATAGACATTCGATGGAAGTTAATATGTGTGGAGTCTGATAATATGCATGATAGAATGGTAATCGATGAAAACGGTTGATGTTGGATTGCATTGGATGAATAATATGTTGGTATTATTTAAGTTAGAAATGATACTTATTAGTAAGGTTATAAATTGGAAAGAAATCTTTCACCCTTACCTTGATTGAGACAATATTAAGATAATGCAAATAATTCGATGGACACACAAGTTGTTTGGAGATTTGACTATTATACATTGTAATAGAAATCCATCTGCTGAATTCGATGGATTTATGCGTGTGTTGGAAGTCGATGCCTATTTTTTTCAACATATATATATATATATATATATAGCATGAATAACATTAGTTATTGCATCCAGTATATATGCGTAATACTTTTGGTATGTGATGAAATGCTTAGAATAGGAATTCGGTTCAAAAGCTTAAGGTTCAGTTGTATGCATTATAATTTGATTTACTTGCCTTATATTTTTTTTATGTTGGCGTTTGATTTCAAGCAAGTCGATGAACATGAGATTTCTCTTGGTCTTCAAATATGGTTCATTCAACGCTTAAGTGTCTGCTAAATATTCTATAATATGGGAATTCGACATAAGGTATTATGTTTGGTTAATTATATATATGTAATATATGCTTGTTATATTTGATGTCATAATTTGATTTGATATAATGTTATTCAAACAACATTTTGGATATAATTTATACATATATATAAGTATATATACTGAAATATAAATATATATATAGAAAAAGTATATTTCAGTATATGTGAATATAAATTATGGATAATTTGTAATTCGTTATGAATTTAATTATTTAGAATGATTTTTCCTTCACAATTAAATGGCTATGTCAGCTAAATAAATTGTGAAATTAATAAAGCAAAAAGTTGATTTAATTATAACTAGTTAAATGGAAGAAATTGAGATTTGCTTAAATTTAAATAAATAATTTAGATTATCTTTTAAATGTTGATGTCCTTCTTAATTGTTTAATAGTTGATTTGCTAATGTATGTGGATTCCATGGTCATAATGTTTATTTGTTGTTTGTATTGGATTATGTGTTGAATTGGTGTACTGGGTGTGATTTTGGTTATTCTTCAAAATTAGAAGTCCTTTGTGTTAAGGGGGTTATTGGGATACTTCTAGAGGCTTGGGGAAAATAGCTTGAGTATTGGTTTCATGATTATGTCATTTTGAAAGTGGTTGATTTTTATACTTGAATTGTGTTCATGAGGGTCCTTGGCCTTGCATTGCTTATTCTTTATTATGGTTGGGTTCATGCCTCACTATATGTGTATGTTCATGTGGTTTTGTATTTTGTGCAAGATGGATTTACCCTGTTGATGTTTTGGGTCTTCTAGTTGCTAGTAGGGGGAGTGGCTCTCAATGGTGGTCAATGTCTAGTGAGAGACTGTCAGGGTAACCCATTGGAGAATTTCTTAATTCAGTGATAACCTAATTAATGAATTGGGGGATGGGTAACTTTAACATAAACAAGATAAATGGTAAAGCCTCACCCATGCTTGTAGTGCTCGTTTAGGCTTAGGATGAGTTGAGAAGGCCTTGTTGGAAAGACCAACTTCCTTGTCCTCATGAAAGGAATGTTGGTTCCACATGAGTCACCCTATGGAGTCGGCGTTTGGTGAGAGACTGTCAGGGTAATCATAGATGGAGGCTAGCATCTAGTGAGAGACTGTCAAGGTAACCCATGTCAGAACCATGCGATGACACTCCACCCTATAGCAACCTAGCATTCCCTAGTCTTGTGTTCCCCTTGTTGTTTGTGTGCCTCTGAAAGCGGTGCCTCTATTATGTGATGTTATGTTTTACTTTGTAATGTTGGAGCCATGTTTAGTCCTCTAGTGTCAACCTTTTTTCTTCTTGATTGTTTGTGTAGTGGGACCTTATTGTTATCTCCTAGCATGGGGGGTGGACCTTAGGGTTCCACATGGTCAGGTGGATTGTGCCTTTTCCTCCATTGGGTTTCCCAGTTATTGCTCATGTGCTTGGAGGATGTACCTTATGTAGTAGATTCCAGATCTTGTACTAGTTCGTGAGACAGTTGCTCATGTTATGTATTGTATTTGTATATCCTCTGTTTCATGTAATGTAACCTTGATGTATTTTTCCCGTTGTATTTAGGGGAGCACTGATGAAATATTGTAACAAAGTAATGATGTACCCTTATGTGAGGGAAATTGTATATGGAATCATTGGTTCTTATTTTATGATATTTAATGATCTTGTATCGGATGTTATGTATGTTGGACTTGTCGTTGCACCAAAAGATCGACCTGTCAATGCCTGATACAAGCTTCGGTTAAGAAGCACAGGAGGCAGTTAGACTATGTCACAAACCCAAGCGTTAGTGTTGCAATGAAGACCAAGGGTCACACCTTGCAACAATCCCCCCCCAACACAAGCACAAGGTTTGAACCTATGACCAATTCTGATACCAATTGTTGGACTTGTCGTTGCACCAAAAGATTGACTTGTCAATGCCTGATACAAGATTTAGTTAAGAACCACATGAGGCAGTTAGACCATGTCACAAACACAAGCGTTAGTGTTGTAAGGAAGACCAAGGATCACACCTTGCAACAATGTATGGAACATATGTTGTTATTCATTTAATGCAATGGATTTAGAATGATCTCTTGTTGTTAGTCAATTCATGATGTATGTTTAGATATTGTTCAGTACGTATGTTTGTAATGCAATCATGGAACCTTAGAGGACATAGTTTAGCTTATATGTTATGTTTTGGTATGATTTACATTTCTTGTTATTTCATTCTTTAAAAAAAAAATTGTGGCGTTATTGTGGTTTAGTAGTGTTATCCTCTGGGGTTCTTTGGCTAGGCATTACACTCGAAAGAAGTGAACCATTTCCATTAAGGGAATTAAGAGAGTATAAAAGTCTTGGACTGTGTAATTTTTTTACCTGAGGGATATGTTTACTAAATTGGGTGAAAGTGCATATTAGTAAATGTAAACATGAAATTGTCAGCAAAAGAGCGATGATAATAGTCATCAAGACTAATATATTGCAAAGTACTTTATATTGGTGAAATTATTTTTCACGGGGATGCAAAGACAAAGGAAGATAAAATTAAATATTTTTTAGTCGCGAAGGGAGATGAAATAAAATAGAGAATGTAATTATTTTCAGTTACAACTATTTTCAGGCAAAGCAGATCAAAGGATGTAAGCGAAAATATTTGGTTGAAAGGAGGAAGGCCAAGTGTCACTTCCAAATTCTTTTTGAGAGCCTCTTCCTTTCTATTTATTTTCTTCTTCTTTTCATTATAAATAGGAAGTGAGGGATTGATTTTTGGGGGAAAAGCTATACATTCTAAAAAACCTTTTGAAGCATAGTAATGGAAGGAAAGCATTAACTTGGTACCTAAATTTTGGTTTCAATTGTTTTGTTGAGGTTATTGATAACAATTATCTAGTTTTCTCCAATTTTATGTTTTCCTTGTTACTTAAATCAGTGTATCAAGTATATGTCTAGTTTATCAAAGCAAATTTATGTTTTGTGTGGTTTATTTGATTGGTTTCTTCAAGTAAGAATTAAATTCATTTGAATAAGTCACAATAGCCTGTAAGATTCATTTGGATTAAAAAGAACCTGATAATTAATTTCCTTCCATGTTTATGCAAGTCGTAAACATCAAAGTGCCAAAAAATTAGAATTGTAACTAATAGGAGGACACATATCAATCTATGTTTTGACTTTGTTACCTAGTGGAAGGGCACTAATCATTTTTATCCCTAAAACAATTCCTTGTAAAAAACCTTTTTATATATTTTAATGTTTAGTTGTAGGAGTAGGAGTATCAATTAAATTTGTATTTTTTTAGTCTATTCCAAACCCTCATGCCAGTGTGAAATAGAATGTTAGAGAAGATTTAATTGAAAAAATTGTGATCACACAAACTCTACAAATTTGTATGAGGTTTTCAATCTACTTAATTATCATAAGTTAATCCTAGAGAGTTAACAATCATTGGTGATAAAGGTACACCCACCTAGGCATAGCAGAGCCTAAAGAGTAGGGAATTATAGCCATCTTGGTTAGTTTCATTCCTTGGAAAAATCATTTGTTAAACCTAATTATAACGCTGGGCATACTTTTAGGGTTTGACAATTTATTGATTTGGGAACTAACAAGTTCAACATATCATTCAGGAAATCATACCCCTTTGTGTTGTTCTGCTTAATTTGGTGAATAATGTTGCAGAGGACCTTGTGTTTGGAATTCAATCTACCTTTGCCCTATAATGCATAAGATAGTAAACCAATTAAAAAAGGATTTGGAAATTAACATTATTTTGAAGATTTGTTGATTTTGTGCTATATTTGGGTAATGTAATGTGAATCATCACATATCTTTGCCTATCAATTCAATGAGTGTTATAGAAAACATTTGTTATGATTGTATTTGGCATCGAGGAGGTTCAAATGATGTAGTAGTCCATGAGATGCAATCTTCCAAAGCTTCTTAATATGTGATTTCCAGTAGGAGAGGATTATTTCAAAGTTCACATTTCTCACCTTTCTATGAAGTTAGCTTTTATGTGTTTCACTCACTTTAGATGTTTGTAGTAGGTGAAGCCACAATAGTGGTTTACAATTTGATGGAGGAAGGAAAACTCACAAAAAATGAGCCCATGGAAAATTTTTTGATTTTGGGGGTTTGAACGAACTTTTAGGTTTGCACGAACCAAAAAAAAGTTTGGTCGAACCTGGATTCGAGCGAACCAAATTAATGCATGCATGGAATTTTTTTTTTGAAAATCCCCTTTTGAGAAGGGGGTTCGGCCAAACCCCTATGGGTTTGACTGAACCCCCGTTTGCCCTCATTCTCCCCCTCAGGCACTTTGAAAACCTAATTTTTTTACGCTTTGAAGCTTAGGTTGAGGATGGAAATGGAGGAGTCTTCACAAACCCAACTAGAATTAGGTAGTCCTCAGAACGAGCTATGCAATGAATATAATTTTAATATGTTTTGGTTTTATTATGTATTTGTTTTTTTAGTTTTATTAAACATAGGTTTTTCATCGAAAATGAAGGTGTTTGTTCTGCACATGTGGAAAAATAGTAGATTATCAATTTTTTTTTTGAAAAATATGAGTGCACTAAATATTGAAGTCCTTGATCCAACAAAAAAAAATTGAATTTCGATATATACAAAAAAAGTTAAGCGTTATACGGTCGTACTATGTCTGAATTGTAATTGGTTTGACTTTGAAACTTGATTAAAGAAAAAATATTCAATAAAAAATTGTAGATAACCAAGTGGAAGCACTATATATCGGAGTTACAAATCTAAATTCGAAAGAATTAAAATGTTATCTTTCATGGAAATTTTTTTATGCATTTTATGGTGTGCGTCACTTTTTAAAAATGTTATTTTCTGAAAAAAGCTAGTTTTCGTGGGAGATGGAAAAAGAAGTGCAATCTAATTCCAAAATTTTTGAAAACAATAATTTTGGAATCTACAGACAAAAAGTGACGAGACTCTAGTTTGCATCATCTTCAAATTCCTCACGATTTAGCCGCTATAGGTTCCCAAATGTGAAGATTTAGTTAAAAATAATAATTTCAGTGTCTAGTTTGTCCAAAAATTGTAAATCACTATTGTGGGATCACCCTAGCATTTGGTTATGTTGGTTATCCTTATTGACATTTCAAAATAACCTCTAGTTTTTGATAAAAGGGTAAAACGGGTTTTACAGGGACCCGGAATGACAAAGTTTACAATAATAAAGAGAGGACACAAAAGCCCAACCAAAAAGACCAGCTACCCGAGAAAAGATCAGCAACAACCACACGAGACAGACCAAAAAGGTCAAACCAAAAAGATCAGCAAAGTTAACACAAAAATCCCAGTCGTTAGCTCAAAGTCTTGAGGACAGACTCTGTATCCGCCTCCAAATTCTACATATCATTGACTACCTTTTTAAAAATTTGGATCATCTTCGAAGTAGGGGGGACCTTGCGCTTCAGATTGGCTTTGGTTCTTTTGGAAATGCCCGCATCCATATCCTAGCTTTTGTCCTCTATTTCCTCCAGATCCACCACTAGAGACCCCTTCTGGGCTTTATCAAGCTTTTCTGTCATTGCATTAATGATTATGGCGTTGTGTCTTGCCATTCAGTTGTTTTTCTCAGCAACAGTTTTGATGGTATTCCTTATATTCTCAACCTTGGAGTCTATATTTCTATTGTTGTGACCTTGAACCCCACTATCCATATCTTTCTTTTCAATCTCTGCAACCTTAGCACCTAGCTCTTCAATCTTGCTTTGAAGGGCCCAATTTTTTATTTTTAGCTCATTAATCTTGGTGAAAGTCCATTCCAAAAGTTTGAAGTGGGACTCAGAGTTGCAAAATAACCTCTAGTTACTTTATGGATGTTTCTTAGAAATTCTTATACCACATAATAAAGACTCAAAACAATTTTGAGTATCTGATCTATTGGAAAAGCATAGTCAACATTAGAGCAAGGCTAGAGATGGAACATACAAATGCTATAATGTCTATAGATTATTCAACCTTGAGCTTTAAAAATAAAATATGTAGACTAACACACCTACCCCATCAATGCAAGTGAATCTCCTTTCATATAGGACATGAAATCTAATTTTAGATTTGGCCCAAATAGTGGTAGGTAATGATTAAGTATTAGTTCAAATATAATTTTCTTCTTTCTATTCAAGGATAATTATATATACATTTCTCTAATATTTACAATTTTTTTCTAAATAATTATTTCACTTTTTTTATACTTGAATATCAAATTTTAGTTATTTAAATAATTATTTTCTTTTTAATTTTGTTTTAATTTTAATTTTGTATTTTAAATAGTTAATATATATTAATTTTTAATTGAAATATAGATTTTTTATAATATTATTAATATATATTTTTATTATTATTAATCTAACATTGTTTTATAGAAAAGGTTAACCTAAATAAAATTGCTTTGTAGAAAAGTCATATCATCATTTTATTTCTTATTGAACTATTAGTGGCGAGGTCGCGAATGAAGAGAGCAAATAAGTGTCATTGTTACAATGTCAAAAAATTATTTATGTGGGACAAAAATGTATGTTTACTTGGTTTTTTAGTTTTTTAATGTTAGATCAACTTAGCAATTACAATGTACTTTGGAGATATTTTTAATTAGACTTAACAAATGTTATTTTCTATTATTAGAATTTATTAATTTATTTAATTAGTGAAGTTATGTATTAGTAATAGGGTTTGTTTTGTGGTGTGTTCATAATACTCATTGTCTCCTTTCATAGTACAAGGTGATGGGAAACAATGTGGAAGGCTTATCACCATAACAATGGAAACTTTGTGGTGTGTTCAAATAGTATGTGGATTTTTTTGGTGGCGGGATTGAAATTTTTGATTTGTTTGTTTGAGGTTGTTTGACATTGATTTGGATGTGTAGTTAGTAGGCTTTCTCATTCAAATACTTGGATTTGCGTGAACAAAAGCATCTTTTGCATGGTCTATTTGAGACCTAAAGTCTTTATACGAGTATTTAATAAGTTATTCCTTACAAATTATCATGATTTGGTTCATGTAAGCATACTAACATGAAAAAATGTGTCCATATTGTACTTTAAGTTTATAGAATTATAATTAATTAAATTTAATTATTAAAGACTTAATTAATTTAGGTAAAATAATTGTTTTAAGGTTAATTAGGGAAATTGTCTCTATTTTGCATACATTTTTTCATTACATGAGGTTATTTGTAGGCCATTTAAATAGAGATAGAGGGAGAGATGATGATGGTGGAAAAATAGGACAACCAACAAGTTTTACATCGTCTAGCGCACCTCTCAACCATTGCAAATTGTCGATCATAAAAAAATAGTTCAATTATATTCAAATAGGTCTACGAAGAGGGAGAGGGTGAGAGAGGAGGCATGACTAGAGATAGTGGGGGATAGACGAAGATAGAGGGAGAGAGAAAAAGGGAGAGAAAGATATAGAGATAAAGGGAGCTAGAGGGAGAGATAAAGATAAAGAGATATAGGGATAGATAGAAGAAGAGGGAGAGGGAAAGATAGGGATATATATAGATAGTGAGATAAAGTGATAGAGGGATAGAGATATAAGGATATATAGAGAGGGGGAGAGGGAAACAGAGACACATAGACAAATAGAGAGACACAAAAATATAGAGTACATATATAGAAATATAGAGAGAGAGAGAGGGAGAGAGGTAGATATAGAGAGATAGATAGAGGGAATGAGGGAGTGATGGAGGTAGAGAGAAAGGTAAAAGAGGTACAAAGGGAGAGACACAAAAGAGAGGGAGAGAGAGAGAGAAGAGGGGGGAGAGGGAGAGATATACCTCCCTCTCTATATATTTATGTATCTACCCCCCTCTATATCTCTCTCTCTCTCTCCATATCTCTTTCTAAGTCATATAAACACACACACTCCCTATCTCTATCTCTATCTCTATTTTCCCCCCTCTCCATATTTCTCCCCATTTCTCTTTATACCTCTCTCTCTATTACTTGTCTTTGGCACCATATCTCTCTATATCTACCTCTCCCCCCTTCTCTCTCTCTCTCTCTCCATATCCATCTTCCTCTCTATCCCTATCTCCTTACCTCTCTTTCTATCTCTTCCTATTTTTATCCCTATCTCTCCCTATCTCTCCTTCACTCTCTATTGCAAACATAACATTAGCATGTCTGTTGTGTGATTCAAAGGTTTTGTTTCAGTCATGTTTAGAACCCTATAAGTGGATGCATAGTTCATTTTAAGCTATCAGTATTCCATTGAGATCTTTGTTGCACAAAAAAAAATATTTTCTAAATGGCCTATCAAATGACCTCAAGTATTGCACAAATATATGCAAAAAATAGACCAAAAATTTCCCTAATTGACTTTCCACAACTCTTTGACATACCCAAATACAAGATATAGAGGAGGAGATAGAGAGATATAAAGGAAGAGATAGAGATATAAGGAGATATAGAGAGAGGGGGAGAGGGAGAAAAAGACAAAATAAAGAGAAGTAGAGAAAGAAAAATAGAAATAGAGAGAAGAGAGAAATAGGGGGAGAGAGAGGGAGAGACAAAGATATATGGGAATACAAAGAGAGAGGTAGAGGTAGAGATAGATAGGGGATAGGTAGGGAATGAGGGAGGGAGAGATAGGGAGAGATAGGGAGAGATAAAGAGAGGGATAGATAGAAAGAGTGAGGAAGAGATATGCAAAAGAGGGAGATAGAGAAGAGGGGGAGAGGGAGACATACAGGTAGTGGAGGGAGTGTAATACCCCTCTATTTTGCTTTCTGGCTGGACATTGTGTCCTTGTTTGCTTTGATGTGCTTTTTGGTTATTGAGATACTTTATCATGTGTGTGTTATTTGATCGCTATTTATAGAGCGATAGTCTATTGGTGTGATGTGATGTATCTTATGTGATGCTTTATTTGACATGTTTTAGTTGGTGTAATGATGATTAGTAATTGTAACATGTTATTGCATGAGATATTTGTTTATGAGGGAACTGCTAGTCTATGATGAGTGTATTGGTGAAGGGGACGAGATCACATCACTCGCTTGCGAGTGCCCTATGATTCTGCGATTTCCTCTTCACGGTGTGTTTATTATGTATATATATATATATATATATATATATATATATATATATAGATATATATATATATATATATATATATATATATATATATATATATATATATATATATATATATATATATGCATGTTTAATATACTCTTTGTTCGCATGTTGACAGGTACAGGACATCGACTCTACCTGGTTTCACAGGGTTGAGCGTGTCCATTGGCCAATGGTATTCGATTGGGAGATAGTAGCTAGGTTTTCTGTGCCAAGTCATCACCCTAGTCATAGTATGTCGTCGGGTTTAGTAAGGTTAAGTTGCTTCTTTGTTGTTCTTCTCTCCTTGATTTCATTTAATTGCAGTTGGAAAAGGTAAATAAATGGCTCTATGTATTTAAGTTGTTTATTAAATTGATCTGGTTATAATGCTAAAAATGTTATTTAATTTATTAATTAATTTAGTTTAATTAATAAAATGATCTAATATTGGATTAGATTTATTTTATTGATTAATTAAATTAATTGTGTTGAAATGAATTAAGTTATCCATTTTGGAATTAAAAGTGTTAAATTCTTTTGAAAGAAAATTTTAAAAGTTTAAATGATTTTTGAAAATAAATTATTAAAAGCTTTAAATTCATTTTGAAATAGAAATTTTATAATAAAGAAAATGATTTAAATCTATTTGAAATTTAAATTGTGTTTTAAAGTATTAAAATGCAAATATTTTGTAAACGCATGAAAATATCTATAGTGTTAAAATATATTTATAATTGGAAGAAGAAAATATCTTGGAAAATATCTTGGACATTTTAGAGTATATTGACCAAATTTGGGGAGAGAAAAAAAAGGAGATTTCATTCTTGAAAAATCTGGTTGTGAAGAAGGAAGGATTTTCTCTTGTTGTGGATGCACTTGGATTGGAGTGAAGATTTGGAAATATTTTGGCAAAGTGGAAATTGCAACTCAACACCAGATTTCTTCTTCAAGCTTCAAACAGGTTCTTCTTGTTTTCTTTTTATTGTTTTGAAAATATGGGTTTCAGTTTTGAAAACTTGTTGCAAACATATTTGGAAAACCCTGTTGAAATCTTGAAGAAATTTAGATTTTTGTGGAAAAACAAAAAAAAACTTGCAATAGAAATTTTCAATTTTAACAATGGAAAAATGGAAAGAAAACAAAATGAAATTAGAAAACTTTGTTTGGGAGTTGAAATGGTTCATATCAAATTTGAAATTGAAATCAGGGAACTATGTTTGAAAATTTGTTCTATTGTAAATTTTCTGTAGAAAATTGGTTCAATTTGACTGTAAAATGGAGATCTTAGGTATATATTCAGTATATATATATGGATATACATATATTTGTTTCATTCTTTATTGGGTCTGTTTTACTTTTGGAAAATCTTTGTTCCTGTTAAAATTTTGGCACAAAAATCATGTTCTAGAAATTACCAAAACAGAGGATTTAATGTGCTTTGTTTTCCTTTTAAAAAATGAGTTTTTGAAAGGCAAATAAAATAATATAAAATTATTATTTTTAGTTTGTAGGGGAGGCAGGGGAAGCTATCCCCACCACCGCCCAACCTCAGAGGAGGCAGATTGTGTGTGTGACACATAGGCTGCCGCCCCTGTGGGAGGCGGACTGTGTGTGACACACAGGCCACCGCCGGGCTGTGAGGAGGCAGACTGTGTGCCACACACAGGCCGCCGCCCCTATGGGAGGCGGGCTGTGTGTAGCACACAGTCCGCCGCCCAGTGGGAAGGGCTGCGTAGTAGCCCCACCCACAACAGGGTTGACCTGCATGCCCTAAATGGGGCTTTTCTTTTTATTAATTTTCTTTTTGTTTTTTTTTTATATTTATATAATATAATATAATATAATATATATTATATTTATTTATTTATGTTAAATAATTGGTTATTATTTAAATGGTTTGGATTTTAAATTAATTTTATAAATGTCTATACATTAAGTATATAATTATATATATGTCTAATATATATCTATATTTAAATATAATGATCTTAAGATTATTTTATTGTAATGGATGAAAACATTTATTTTATAATGAAATGATTTAAATGGGGAAATAAGTTTCTTTTTATATATTTAAATATTATTGGGAAACTAAAGCAGACCCTTAGATTTAAATTTATAATTTCTTATCAAATGATCAAGCAATTAGTTAATAAGGGAGTGATTTTAAGGGAAATAATTATCCATTTTAAATGAAATGAAAATTTGTAAGAAAATGATGTTATGGTAGTTTAAATATTATTTGGTTGCAAACGAATTTATAATAAGATTAGTTAATTTCTTATAATGTGTAATTGAAGAATTTAAAATATTGTGTTCATAGTCAAATTATTGATTTTATTTTAAAAATAATATATTTGAAAGGACAATTATTGGATTTAAATGGAGTGTGTTTAATAGCGAGATTAATTGTTTTTGAAATGATTTATTTTGCAAAGGACCTATAGTTATTTTTAAATGATAGGTTCTGGATCATAGAAGTAAATGTTTATTATTATTTAAGAGCAATTAGGGAAGTAAATATCTGGTTAAATTTTATCCTTTGTCTGAAAGAGACAGAATGTAATTAGTTTTATTGTGGCAATAAACTATTGAATGTTATTAAAGGAAATGGATTTAGGAAATCCAAATATAGATTTAATTCATGTTTGATTTCCCTTCTTGAATGTACCCTTCTTCTGTTTTCGCTTTGGGGAATTTGATTAGAAGGGTTGTTAAGTCTTCCAGAAGGGGTTTAACTATTTGGGGTTGCTGTATTATGTTAGTCAAACTTTGTATTGCCTCGGGTAGTGCGTATAGTTGTATCCTGATGTTTTACCCCGTTTTCACGAACGGGGATGGTTTGTGCCTCCTTTGGATTAGGAGTGGTTTATGTGGTATGCGCCTCCTTTGGAAGGAGTGGATTATGTGTTTTGTTGCCTCCAATTGTTTGGAGTGAGTTTCATTATATGTTGCCTCCTAGAGTTGGAGTGATTGTTTATCTAGTTTGTATGCACCTTGGCACCCTTGGTGATTGGTTTTGTTTGGTATGTTGTCGATAGGAGAGTGGCTCTATGTGGGGGTCTGACACATAGAGGGGCGCCAAGGTAACTCACTTAGGGTTTAAGTAAGTGATAACTTAAAAAGAATTAATGAAATTTTTTTAGACTAATTAAGATAATGAATGCCTCTCTCACGACTCATGCCCTTATCAAGGCTTGAGATGAGATGAGAAGCACAGTTTGTATGGGGGTTCGGCGGCTGGTAGAGGCAAGCCAGGGTAACCCAGGATGGGGGTCTGATAGCCTAGGAAGGTTGAGCCTGGGTAACTCATAGCAAATGATGTGTGACACTCTCTTATGACAACCGAAAGTCAGTTTGTGTTACTACGTAGATGATCATTGTTCTTTGGAGGCATTGTAACCATTGTGTTAAGTGATATTGAGTTTGTATTTGATTCAGTTCAGTTATGTATTAGCCTGTGTCTAGAGGTAGATGGTCTTGTATAGGAACCCTTGTTACTATCTCCTAGCACAGGGGGTGAGCCTTCGGGTATCACTTGGTTGGGTGGAACATGCACCTTACTCCGTTGGGTTTTCTTCTTGTTCGTGTGGATGGGATTTCCAGTTGGGAGCTCGTGGGATCCAGTTTTATTTCATGTTTTATTCTTTTCAGTTGAATCTTGTAATTTATTACCCCTCATTTGTTATCGAGGTGCAGGATGTACATTATGTAACCTTGTTTATTGAATTTACCTCATTCGGGGAATGAGAGTTGTAATCTTATTGTTAAATGATTGTTATTTGAAATCATGCGGTATTTCTTATTCTTTGATGTAATTTATTATGTATGGAATGTATGTGTTCTTAATTCTTTAAGTAATTAAATGTAATGGTTTCAATTCATGTTTCTTGTTTGGGTTTTAAAGTAATCTTAGTCTCGTAACCTTAGAGGTTGTTGCAATGGGTAGTGATCTTGCATGTTATTTGTACTTAAACAAAAAAATATTAGTACGTTTGAGAAGCTAATTGCAACTTCCTCTAGGGTTGCATGGTGGGGCATTATAGGGAGGGAGAAAGAAGAGGGGGAGACATGGAGAGATATAAGTAGAGAGGGAGACATAACTAAATATATAGAGAGGGAGAGGGAGAGGGAGAGATGGAGAGAAATCTAGGGAGAGGTAGAGATAATGAGATATAGATAAAGAGGGGGAGGGAGAGATGAGGAGATAGAGATAGAGGGGGCAAGAGAGAGAGAAGGTGACAAAGATACGAGATAGAGTGAGGTATAGAGAGAGAGGGATATAGATGAAGAGGGGGAAAGATAGATAGATATAGACATAGGGAGGGAGAAACAAAGAGTGGATGTATATGAGTGAGAGAGAGAGATATGGAGAGATACGGAGATGGAGAGATACATCTAAATAGATATCTTCATATTTTTTCAGAAAGATTTACTTAATAAATCTATATAAGTTATATACCCCACCATCTAGATAACACCTTGAAATTGAAAATAGAATATTAGAAACTTGTGTAGAATTTGAAATAACCACAATTTTGAAGCTAAATTTGTTATTTAAATTTAATATATGTATTTATTATTATATATGCTATTTTATTTTAACATAATATAACTTATTAGATATATTTTTAAAATTTTATCATACTTTAAAATTATAAACTTATTAATGTTGACTTTTCCTTATTTATTAGTATTGATAGTGAGTTTATTTGATATTATTTATACTATATATATAATTTAAGAAACCAAAAATTTAGTATTGTTTTTATTTACTTATTTATTAGTTTAATAGGCTTACTTTATTTTTATTCTTTTTATTTTAAATTAATATTTTATTAACAATTATATTTTATATATTTTTACTTTGCATATTTTTACTTTATTTTAGTTTTAAATTTAGAATTATTTGAATTATTTATGTCTATTTTGTAAAATTAAATAATAAATAAAAGTTTTTAGAAGTAATTCAACTTATCATTATTTTGGTTCTATTAAAATTTGAGATATTATAAAATAATTATATTTTAAACTTTTATCTTCATTTCTAAGATTTTTATTTAATTTATTTTAGATATTTTATAATTTTTAACAATATTATATATTTATGTTCTTAAGTTTTTGTAACAAGATTTTTATTATATTTTTATTAATTATTTTATAATTATAGAAATAACTCCTTTAATTTAATAATTAAATTTGTTAAGAATGTAGAGATAGAAAATCAAATCTAATGTTAATTCATTTTAGTATGTGATTATCAACACCAAAAATTCATTTGATGGGTGTGAGGTTGTATGGGCCTTGGGACAACTTGACCTCATAATGTATCAAAATTCAAGAACATATAATCAAATAATATCTACATAGTCATTTTGTTGTATATGAAACTCAAGAAAAGCAAGTATGGGTATAAGGAAAACATTTAACATAGTGGAATTTAAGTTTCACAAAGATGATAAACAAGTGCAAGCAAGAGAGGTGTGAAATAATATATAATAGGTCAATCCCAAGGGAGTCTAATAAACAAAAAAAATGTAACTTAATACATATCCTTGATGAAAAATGACAAGTCCTATTTAATTTCCAAGTGGTTATCTCCCTTGGTGCTTTCTCCTCTATAAATTCCAACTTACCAGTTAGTGAAATTTGGAATGACATGTCAGATGTACTTGTAAATGTTGGTAAATAAATTAATAGCGAGGGAGAGAAAGATGCATAGAGAGAGAGAGAGAGGAGGTGAAAGAGAAATGAAAGAGTTAGGGAAAATAGAGTATAATAGATAGAGATAAGAGGGAGAGATAAAGACATAGAAAGACAGAGAGGGAGATTCAGATGGAGTGACATAGAGAGATGGGTAGAGAGATAGATCCCCATAGATACATGTCTTTGGATTGTTGACACAAAACACTTGATCAAAAGCTAGACTCTCTTTTGTCCATCTCTCTTTCACTTTATAATATCTCTTATTTCTCTCTTATCCCTTGTCTCTCTCTCCCTGTATATATATATCACTCACAATATCTCTATATCTCTATCTCTATCTATATCTATATCTCTATCACACACACACTCCATGTTTCTCCCTCGTCTCTTTATCTATCTCTCTACTTGGCTACCTCTCCCCCAAGTCTCTCTATCTCTCTCCCTCTCTCTATTACTTGTCTCTATCACCTCTTTTATCTCTTGCTCTTTCCCTCTCTATCTCTAACTTTCCATCTCTCCATGTCCCTCTCTATCTATATCTGATTATATCTATCTCTTATTATTCACTCCCTCTCTCCCTATTTGAAGTGGAATGACCTATTTTTCACGATCAATGGCTGAGACTGTTTTTTAAACACATACAAGATGATAGAATTCATCTTTCCTATTTATTTTTTAGAGGTTTTTTGTGTGTATTGCTTTTCATTTGTGTCATTAATTCTCCTTTCCTCCACCCATCGTGTTCACAAAATTAACGTTGTTGCTGCTCTCAAGAAATGCCTCCTCGTCGTATTTGGGATCCTCAATTTTGACCATTTGTAAATGCAAATATGAGGTAAATCGTATTACACCCTCTAACAAATATACATGAGAGAAAAAAGTTCATAGAGTTTAATTATTTAATGACTTTTTATAAATTTTAATATATTTTTATCATTACAGAGTTTCCTATCACACAATGAACTATGCAATGCCCTATCTAACTCACATATAACTGAATAGATTTAAAAAATATTCAATTTATAAATAATATAATATATAAAATTATTAATATATTTATATTTGATATTATACAAGATATATAATATTATATAATAGATATTATATTTCTATTGTATATTATATAACATATATTTAATATATAATATATGTAGTGCCCCTCCGTGATTGATCTTCTTTCGGTAATTGATAAATTTTGTTTTGAATTATCTTGGGTAATTGAATTATAAGGTTACTTGATTTATTTGGAATTAAATAAATAATTAAATTTAATAATATTTGTTAATTATATTATCATTGGAAATTAATTATTCAAATGTGAAAATAATATAATTGTAAATAAACAAATTAAATGTGGAAAAAATAATATAATTCAAAATGGAATAACAAATTTGAATGAGATCTTCGAACTAGTTGTTAAAGCAACTAAAAAAGAGGGAAGGTTTTGCATGCAAGTGCATGCACAGTTTCAAACTGTTGGTTGAAAAGGGAATTTGATGTGTATTGGAAAATTTTATCTGATTTTTGGGTTTGGGAATTCGTTCCTGTATCATATTTGATATTCTCTTGATATATTCATTCTAGGGGATAGAAATTCATTGGGGTATCATATTCGATATTCTCTTGATCTATTATCATCCCGGCCTTAGCATTCAATAAAATGATATTGGATTCAGTTTAGAATTGTAGTGGGAGCAAGGGTTTTATCGATGACCTGACAACGTCGAAAGATTTGAGCTACTTGACCGATCTGATGATAATATAGTCTCCTCAATCTATGGCCAATTCACAAGTAATAGGTACGAGGATGAATTCTGACTTAAGTCTTTATTTGTTCCTTCTGCAAAGTATCGAATATTTTAATTAGAATATTTTCTTCGATTGAAACATTTCCTTGCAACTCAAATTGAAAATTGCCTAGTGATTAAACTGTAATTTTGACTTGGGTCTTGTATTCCGTTCTTCTTGCCACACTCAACAAATTATGCTTTTGGCTGATTCATTTCCATTTCTCTTCGTAAACAGTGGTCTATGATAGAACTTGATAAATATAGATTTAGTTTGAAGTTCAATTTTTTTGCATATCCTAATATCCTATGACATGCTTTCAATAGTTTGTATGTTTTTTTTCTTTAGCGTCGCTCTTCTTTATCGTTTTTTCTAAAATAGGTTGTCATTGGACACTTGAAACGCAGTCCCAATCTCCTCTATCATGCAACTTTTGTGGCTTATCTCCTCCTTGCTTCTTTCCTTAAACTTAAATCATTGATTTTATGCCGAATTTAGTTGTTGCATGCCTACCTTTTTGGGCCTGAGATATTGCGTAAGCTTTTGGTGTAAGTCGGTCTTGGGATTCCCTTGTCTAGCGCCATGGAGTAGCACCCAGCATTGCCTTTTTACCGGTTGGAGAATATCATCAAGTAAGCTTCAATTTCCTTTCTCTTTCTGCAGATTTCGCTTTGTTTTTGTTCAGTATTCTTATCTGATCTATAGGCTTCAAGTGGGTATTTGATGGAGTCCAACATGCTACGGATTGTTAACATTCGGTAGTTTCCTCTATGCCTGAGTTTCGATGCACTAAACTTTGCTTTGGTTCGCTGCTCACACTATAGTCTTAGGTCAATTAACTGTTTATGTTTTCTTCCTCAAGTTTTGATACTTATAGAATAGAGATCGCTGCCATGTTTATTGCATTATTCATGTACTTTGGCAATTCTATAAAGTCTGTATTTCTTATTTGGCTTTCTGTCAAACTATTTGCATGCCTTGTCCATGCTTCACATTTTGCAATCATGTTTACCATGCACTTAGAGGCTATTACCCTAGCAACTTTGCTATGCATTTGTAATTCACTGCCTTATCCAAGCGGTTTAGATTTCTTTCCTCCTGAGTTTCCCATTTATGTTGATGCATTCGATGTTCAGGTCAAATTCTAGGAAGCCAGTGTATTGTGTAGAATTCGTTGTCCAAGCTTTCATCTTTTATTTTGTATGTTTGTTGCCATTGGTAGTATCGATCATTAGCCAAATCGTTAAGTATTGATGGTAAAAGAGACTGAAAAAACATGTAATTAGATCATGCCTCATTGAGGCATTCTTTCAAATAGTTCACATTCCTTGACTTTACTTACACATTTTGCATGCAAGTCTACTAGTGCGCATTACTTTAGTGCAAGCCTATTTTTCAAATTATTTCACCTTTATTCTACACAAATAGCGTATTTGTTTAAAATGATGGAAATGGTTCACATCTCTTAGAACAATCTCCTTTGCAGTAATCTTGTAGTTGAATTTAGTCGCAGTGTTTTCTTTGGTAGTGCTTTACTCTCTTGTGTGCCTTCTCTTCTACATGCCTGGAATTCTCTTTCTAGAATTTAAATAACTCCTTTCCCACTTCTTCGTTGCTGGTCTTTTGTCTTCTCATGCTGTTAGTAAATTCCTCCAAACAGAAAATTTGATCTGTGGTGTATTTTATTTGATGTTATAGACTTACCATAATGCCTGGAAATAAAACAATGTTCCTTCGAATCTTCTTCTTAAGCAAATGGTCATGATAAGTTAAACATGAAAAGTGGGGCTAGTTACTTTAAGTGGGGCTAGTTACTTTTTCCCCTTAAGATAAACTTTTCTTAAATTTTTTTGTTTTTTGTTTTTGGTAAGCCCTTATAGATTAAATTTATATGTGGAAGGATAGTTCCCTTTATTAAATAGAAAATCTTCTTAGTGTTTAGGTAATTACTTCTAAATAAAAAGAATTAATCATGTAAGACATTATATTTCAATTTAAAAGTAATTAAATATTATATTTAATAAAGTATTGTTTTAAGAAAATATTTTAATTAGGGAGTAAAGTGGGAAAATTGAACCTCAAAATGACTATTAGGAATGCTTATATTTTTGGATGTTGGCTAGTAATTTATACTCCGGGAACTAGAATTAGACATAGTAAATCATGAGTCTAGTGTATGGCTAATTCTTGAAGATGAAGAAAACATTGGAAAAGATTTCCTAGCCTAGATTGATTAGGAATTATTTAAAATGATTAAATAGGATGGTCCTTTTTATATGTGGATGTCGTTCACAATCATGTAATGGATGATTTGTTAGTATATGTTGATTTCATGATTATATTGGTTACTTGAGTGGTTGTTTTAAATATTTGAGCATGTTGTGATTATGTAATGGAATATTTCATGGTTGTTTGATTGTTTGATTGTGTTGAATTTTAGAATTGAGTTGTGATTCGGTTTATTTCTATTGTTTTCATGGTTGTTGATTTTGTTAAAAGTTGATTATTAGCCAAATTGTAAGTTTGTTAGGGTATCATGTGAGGAGAAAATTGAGGTCTCCCTTGGATGCCCTGTTGGTTGATTTCACTATTAATTAATATGGTTGATTTTGTATTGAAGTGATTATGCCAGTTTTGGTTGATTTTGAAGAATCTTGTTGTGATGTTGTCACTCGTTATTCTAGACTTGTTGATTTGTAAATTGTGGATTGAAAATAGTTCCTTGAGATCTCGTTATTGATACCACTTCTATGGGGAACTAGTGTGTAAGTAATTTGTTAGTCTTCTAGAGGTTGGGGAAAGAGCTTTCTTATGATTGGCTTTTCATGTTGGTTCTTTCTGAACTGTTGATTTTATATTTGATTTTGTTTATGTGAGTTTCAGCCTTGCACTGTGGAAATTGTTTCATTGTGGAGATTTTGTGCGGGATGGTGCATGCCTCGCTTTATGTGATTATTCATGTGGCTTTTTATGTTGTGCAAGTTGGCTTACCCAGTTAGTGACTGTTGAGTTTTTTTGTTGCTAGTAGGGGGAGTGGCTCTCAATGAGAGTCTGATGCCCAAAGTGGTTGTAGTGCCCCTTTGTATCAATCGTCCTAGAAATTTGTGTACGTATTTATTCATGATTTTGTGATTCATTGTGTTTCATTTTATTTTGATGAATAATTAATTTGCTTGATAATCAGATAAATACCATTCGATGTATGTGTTGTTTAATTGATACTCGTTTATATAGGAATATATAAATATAAATGTTTATCAATATATTGTTGTGCTCTAACATATTACTTGGATAATAGTATTATGTGTAACAAATATATATGTGTGTGTGTACGTATTATGTTTAAGTTAAAGATTATTTCAATTATTATATAAAATAAATATATATATATATTATTATTACAAAATAATATTATAATTAATAAGAACATTGCAAGTTCTTTATTTCATTTAGAGATTATTTAAACAAAATCAAATCAAATCAAATAAAAATAATGTAAATTAAAATAAAATAAATTGTAATATTATTAGTACTAAAATAACATACATCATAGTAAAAGCATGAAAACATCTTTATTTTATTTAAAGAAAAGAAAAGAGCAATTAGAGTTGTTTCAAAAGTAATAAAATAAACTTAGAAAAGAAAAAAAAAAGAAGCTCCTCCACGTGCTTGAATGTAGCTTCCATAGCTTGCAAGGTATTTTTACGTGGAGGAATTTGGCAAAAGGCTAGAAATCTGGCTTCACACCTGTCAATTGGATTTGTTTGAAAGTTTCTTAAGCCTTTTTATCAAGTCCCTTTGGGGATATTCCGGAGGAGAGGAGAGGATTTTTAGGAGATACATTTCTCAGAGGCATGGGATCAGAGAGAATACACGCCCTTGTCATTACTTCCCTCCTTCTGCATACATGTCTACCAGTGCTTTTGCAACGCCTATCAACTGCATCTTCTGGCATGGTTGTCGCTCCACCAAACTCCATCTTGCTGGTAATGACCTTTCTCTTCTCCTATTTGGCATATCTGCAACCTGAAAATAAGGTTTTGAAGGTGATTTTAGGGTAAGTTTATTAAAATGAAAATTATAGCCAAGATTCTAATAATGTGCACATTTAGGTTTTAGCAGTATCGACATGGACTTTACTCTGCGTAGTTTGATTGCATTTGCTTTTCTAAAGCCTTTTCAACAAATCCATCTTGTACATATCCTGCAATCATTTCCCTCCATGGGATGACATCTATTTGAGGCATTCTTTCAAATAGTTACGTGCCTTGCCTGTGTTCCACATTTTGCATACAAATTTGCCTAGACATTGTATTATATTGCAAGCTTATTTCTTAGATTGTTTCTTTTAGCATCATCATTAATCCCCTTAAGAACATTGTCTCTGTTTTAAATGATGGAAACCCCTAGCATATATTCTTGTATGATTCATCGGGCACCACAGGTTTAACTGACATCTTGGTGATAAGTTTGGGTTGTCTTCAAGATAGCCATTACGGGCATGAAGGTCAACCATGCACTCCTAATGATTAACTATATATCTAATGCAATAAGGGCAGCTGATGTGTGAAGTATGTGCATCTCTCATCCTCTAAACCTGCCTGTTTGTGTGCACTAGGACACAAGAAAAGTTTACAGCGATAGGATGCGTTCTGAGTGTTGAGATAGTGAAGGCCAATGGATGAAGGCCAAAGGTCTCGGCTGAAGGCCAAAGGTCTTCATGTTTTCCCTCTATTTTTTGTGTCTCTTCAACTGATCGTGGTTGTTATATAAATGCAACCTTGCTCATTGTAAAATATACGTTTAGCATCAATAAGATTTTCCCTGCTTAGTGTGGACGTAACCACTATTGTGGTGAACCACGATAAATCGTGTGTGCTCTGTTTTCTGCATTATTGTTCTGTTATTTATTGTTCTGCGTATCTGTATGTTTGTTTTTCAATTCTTTCATTTTACAATTGGTATCAGAGCTGGGTGTACAGCTGTTTGGAAATTTGGTTATTGAATTTCCAGGAAATGGAAGATTTGAAGGTGCAGAAATTTTCTGGGAAGAACTTCGGGATATGGAAGATTCAGATGCAATCTTTGCTGATTAAGCAAGATCTTAAACTTGCGCTTGAAGGAAAATCAAAGAAGCCTGCTACCATGAAAGACGAAGATTGGGAGACTCTTGATGAAAAGGCCAAGGCAACAATCTTTCTTTCACTAAATGAAAATGTTTTGTTCAATGTTGCAAAAGAGAAAACAACAAAAGTTTGGGACAAACTTATAAAAACCTATGCTATGGCGTCGGCTGCAAATAAAGTGTTCATCATGAAGAGATTATATAAGCTCAAGATGAAGGAAGGTTGCGCAATGGCAAACCACATTAATGAATTCAACATTTTGATCAGCCAAGCAAATTTGGTTGGAATGACTCAAGGTGATGAAAACAAAGCTATTCTTCTTTTATGCTCTCTACCAAATAGTTGGGATGGAGTTGTGACAGCCATAAGCACTTCAGCATCAAGCTCCAAGCCGTTGACTTTCGATGAAGTTTCCGCCACTCTTCTCTCTGAAGACTTAAGGAGGAAGAATGATGAGCCCTCATCCGGTGATGCTCTCACTATGTTAAGCACTGAAAATAGAGGGAGAAGCCAATATAGAGGTAGATATAATCACAATCAGCAGTCCAAATCAACTAGAAGATCGCAGTCTAAAGGAAAAGAAAGCGGTTGTTGGTTTTGTGGGAAGGCTGGTCATATCAAGAAAGATTGCAGAAAGTATAAAAAGGCACAAGAAAGGGTTTTGGACAGCGAAGCAAACATATCACATGATAAGGATGATGGTATTCTCATACTATCAACAAGCGATACAAAATCAGATTCGTGGGTAATTGATTCCAGTGCCTCCTTTCATGCCTCTTCTTGTACGGAGGCCTTCACAAATTACCAAGAAGGTAATCTTGGAAATGTATATTTGGGTGACAACCAAGCTTGTGAAATTGTTGGCAAAGGTGATGTTGTTTTGTAGCTAGCTGGAGGAGTCAAGTGGCTGCTAAAAGAACGCCATGTTCCCAAATTGAAGAGAAATCTGATTTCTGTAAGTCAGCTATATACCCAAGGCTTTCTCACCACTCTCACGAATACTTGGAAAGTAACTAAAGGTTCTTTGGTCATTGCAAAAGGAGACAAAGTTGGCAGCCTCTATATTGCAGAAACGTTTGGTGAGGTGGGAGCTGCTATGACTGTTGTAGGCAACGATGTGGCTCTTTGGCATCAAAGGTTAGGCCACATGAGCAAGAAAGGACTTGAGGTGATGCTCAACCGAGACCAACTACCGGGTCTACAATCCGTAGATTTGGAGTTTTGCGAACGTTGTCTTCATGGCAAACAAAGACGGGTCAACTTCTTGAAGGATGGACACAATATGAAGACAACACCATTGGAGTTGGTGCACTCGGATGTCTTTGGCCCTACCGAGGTAACCTCTTATGGAGGCGCTAATTACTTTGTTACCTTTCTTGATGATTGTACTAGGAAGGTTTGGGTTTATATGATTTCTAGAAAATCTGAAGTGCTTTCAAAATTTAAAATTTTTAAAGCACTTGTTGAGAATCAAAGTGGTCACAAAATTAAATGTTTAAAATCAGATAATGGAGGTGAATTTTGTTCTTTGGAGTTTGATAATTTTTGTGTAGATCATGGTATTCAAAAGATTAAAGTTGTCCCCTACACTCCTCAAGAAAATGGGGCAGCAGAAAGACTCAATAGGACCATTCTTGAGAAAGCTAGATGTATGCTTTCCACTGCTGGTTTGGACAAAGAATTTTGGGCGGAGGCATGTAACATAGCAGTTTACTTGATTAACCGCAGTCCTTCATCTCGTTTGGAGTTTGGTATTCCGGAAGAAGAGTGGTTGGGAAAGAGGATTTCTTACTCACACATCCGGGTTTTTGGGTGTGAAGCCTATGTCCATGTTCCAAAAGAAAAGAGGACAAAGCTGGATTTCAAATCACAAAGGTGTATTTTTGTGGGCTATGGTGAAGACCAGTTTGGTTTTCGATTGTGGGATCCGGTTGGAAAGAAAATTGTGAGGAGTCGAGATGTGGTTTTCAATGAAACAGTGTTTCCAGCAGAGCAATCACAGCCAATAGGCATTGACGAATATGTGCCTTTCTCCATGTGTGACAATAATAATATCACACAAAGGTCTACTATTTCTGTTCCCACAGCAATCACTACTTCTCCCACCTCAGTTTTGGCGCCCCCTACTTCATCTAGTAATAGTGATGACTCACTATTTGGGAACAATGAGATCTATGCGCAGGAGATCTCATCCTCCTCTCCTCACCGCCAAGGGACATCACGATCTCAGCCATTCAACAACAGTTCAGCTGGTAATTTTCTGTGGCGCTGCAAGTGCCACGCAAGAAGATGAGACCTCTCCATATGCAGCGATGCCTCAGACCATCGTGCATAATGGAGCTCCATTCATGGCAGGGATAGATTGTTCTTAGGACTCTGATTGTGAGCAGATTAATCACAGAATGCAGGGTATCAATAATGTTGCTCATCCTCAGTGTGAAAAGAGTAATGATGATTTAAGGAGGTCTTCTAGGTACAGGAGGATTCCTTCAAAATTTTTAGATTATGAGTTACTGCTGCAGAAGAAGCAGAGCCTATGATGTTAATTTTTGATCAGACAGAGCCAACAAACTTCAAAACTGCCATTCAAGATGCGAATTGTGATCAGTGGCAGGCTGCAATGCAAGAAGAAATAGATTCTTTGATAAAAAAATAGACATGGGATTTGGTGCCTCTTCCGCCTAACAAAAAGGCATTACAAAATAAGTGGGTTTATAAATTAAAAGAGGAAGATGGCGGCAGAAAGCGATTTCATGCCAGGCTAGTTGTCAAGGGGTATGCTCAGCAGCAAGGTATTGATTTTGAAGAAATCTTCTCTCTGGTAGTACAGATGACTACAATTAGAGCGGTTTTGGGATTGGTTGCAGCATGGGATCTCGAGCTTGAGCAGTTAGATGTCAAAACTGTATTTTTACATGGAGATGTTGATGAGGAATTGTACATGATGCAGCCTGAAGGGTTTGTTAAACAAGGTAAAGAACATCTTTATTGCAGGTTGAAACGGAGCTTGTATGGGCTTAAGCAAGCCCCAAGGCAATGGTACCAAAAATTTGATCAGTTTATGATTGAGCATAAATTTGTACGCCTAGAAGCTGATCCATGTGTGTATTTTAAACGGTTGTCTAATGGCGAATTTGTCATACTTCTACTTTATGTGGATGATATGCTTGTAGCTAGCACTAGCATGAAGATTGTTCATGAGTTGAAAAATCAATTGGCCACTAGATTTTCCATGAAGGATTTAGGGGCTGCCAAGAGAATACTTGGGATGACTATTTCTCGGGATAGAAACAAAAAGGAGATCTGGTTATCTCAAACAGAATACATTAACAAAGTATTAGACAGATTTGGTATGGCTGATGCCAAGATTGCTCCCATTCCACTTGCCGCTCATTTTCATTTAACTTCTGATTTGTGTCCCAAAACACAAGAGGATAAGGAATTTATGGATAGAATTCCTTGTAAATATGCAGTTGGCAGCATTATGTATGCTATGGTTTCTACTCGTCCCGATATTTCCCATGCAATGGGCGTTGTAAGTAGGTTCATGAGCAATCCCGGGAAGCCTCATTGGGAAGCAGTTAAATGGATATTAAGATATCTTAAGGGCACTTCTGATTATGCTCTATATTTTAGTGAAAATGATGTTCAGCTGCAAAGTTTCACAGATTCTGATCATGCCAGAGATTTAGACAAATGAAGGTCTACTACTGGTTATGCCTTCACGTTTACTGGGGCTGCCATTAGTTGGGCCTCAAGGCTGCAACATTCAGTTGCTCTTTCTTCTGCAAAAGCCGAGTATTTGGCTCTCTCCAAAGGTGCAAGGGAAATGATTTGGTTACAACTATTGTTTGGTGAATTGAAATACCAACAGAGCGATTATGTTTTGTTTTGTGATAGTCGCAGCGCCATTTTTATGGCTCATAATCATTCCTCTCAGCGCCGCTCTAAACATATTGACATTCGTGCTCACTTTGTTCGTCATTTGGTTGAAGAAGGCAAGTTAAAAGTTGTCAAAATTGATACAAAGGTCAATCCGGCAGACATCTTGACCAAGGTTGTTCCCAAAGAGAAGTTTGAATCTGCTAGGACTTCTCTTGGGCTTGTTAAGAAAAAGTAGAACAGCATTCAGAGCAGGGGAATGTTTGATCAGTTGCTGCATCTATTGTGCTTCAGGTGGGAGATTGTTGAGATAGTGAAGGCCAACGGTTGAAGGCAATGGATGAATGCCAAAGGTCTCGACTAAAGGCCAAAGGTCTTCATGTTTTCCCTCTATTTTCTATGTCTCTTCAACTGATCGTGGTTGTTATATAAATGCAACCTTGCTCATTGTAAAATATACGTTTAGCATCAATAAGATTTTCCCTGCTTAGTGTGGTCGTAACCACTATTGTGGTGAACCACGATAAATCGTGTGTGCTCTATTTTCTACATTATTGTTCTGTTATTTATTGTTCTACATATCTGTATGTTTGTTTTTCAATTCTTTCATTTTACACTGAGTGCTTCATTAATTCAAAGATTATGAGAGCTTTATTGCAAATCCATTTTGTGCATACCCTGCTTGATGGAGACTGCATTTTTGGAGGCATTTTTCCAAATGGTTCATGAGCCTTGTCTTTGCTTCCACATTTTGCACACACGCCCAATCTTGGAGGCCTCCGGCCTGTTCCAAAACTCCCATATTTGCGCAGCAGGGAGGATGTTGGCCTTGGTTGTGGAGTTGGCGCCACACTGCCAACAACATTTTCTTGAAAATATCTTAAGCCTTTTCAACAAATCCGTGTTGTGCATATTCTGCAATCATTGCATTTCATGAGATCACATTTCTTTGTGGTATTCGGTCAAACAGTAAAGTTCCTTGTCTGTTTAGTAGGGTCTTGTGGGATTTCCTATATGGGACTTAGAAATTCATATTTTCTAATCCATTTTGCAACAAATGTGAATTGACTCTAAAAGTGGAAGCTTGAATTTTGTTTAGATCTATGAACTCCCAAATAACTCTTTTCTACATGCCTAGTCTCCACTATCGTATTTGAGTACTGCATCTTAGGTCATTACTTTCCTTCTTTCGTTGATGTGGAAACTTCACCAGTAAAGGTAAATTCAGTTATTTTATTGAAGGGACAACATTTAATGTGTTACTTCATGAGATACTATGTACTGTAATCTGTTATTGGTATGTAGTGCTCCAGATGTCTCCTTTATATATGTACATGATAATATTAATACCTTAAAATAGCTTTCATTTGTAGTCAGAATATTTTTATAGATTCTTGATAGTGATATAGGGAATATTGGTTTATCTTGTTAGATGAGTAAAATTTCCTTAAATTGTGAAGGATAACATAGTCTTAAGGTAAACCTTGCTCTTATTGCCTTCTTTAAGTGAATTTTCCTTAGATAAATATAAATGTATAGTTGCGATATATAATTAGTTTATATATATATATATAATATGACTTAAAATAAAAGCGAAATCATGTGAGTGATATAATATATGTATTGAGATAATTAGACAATATATTTATATAGTCCCTTAATTATTTAAAAGGACTTCGGGATGAACCTATAAATAAAATGGAGAGATTATTGTGGATGCCTTCATAATGAATGAGTAAATGGTTGTTTTTATGTGGACTCCATCATTTATGATTTGGTTGTAATGTTCTACTATTAAAAACAGAAAAACAAATTATGTTATTCAATTATGTTCTTTTAGAAAATAGAATATAATAAAATGATTTAGGATAATAATTACATGTACATTTGTAGATAATTAAATGGTGAATTAAATAAATAAGTGATTTTTTAATACTTAGATCAACGAAAAGGTTATTAAATAAATGAATAGGAGTATTAATTGATTAACTATTGCTTGTTGATTTGGCTTACAAGTGGCTATTTATCAAATTGTAAACCTCTTGTGTAATTAGTATGATTATAGATTAAGGAAATTTATATCTATGGAAACTAATTGATTATGATAGTTATATGAAGCAGATTCTCTTATATTTATTGATCATTTTCTGAACTATTCGATAGTTATGAGATTGATTAAATTTTGTTAGGATGTTAGACAACTTATTCAAAACGAACTTGATAACTTTTGTTAAAGTTGAATTCTTTTACTTCACATAATGAATGAATGTTATTTTATGTTAATTTCATAGTAGTTTAGGGTATGGTGTCCTTGTTTAATTATGAGATTGTTTTACGGAATTAAGATTTACTCTTCGGGTATGTGCAAGATCATGATGGGCCAAAAAGTGGCAATATGATGGGTATTTGTAGGGTATGTGGTTGACGAATTTTTTTTACCCAAAATTGATGAAATGAAAAAGGTTTTTAAAGGAGACTCTCGGCTTTCCACCAATATAAATTATGCTTTACTTTGAATTTAATAAATAATTATTATTCATTTTCTATTGAAATTATGACTAAAGTGTTGATTGATAGGCTGATTGAAAAACATCTATAGCTTTGAAACGGTATCACATTTTTTGAATTGATTATTTTAGCCTTGATTGAGTTTTAAGATTTCATTATGATGTTGCTACACTTATCCTGCACTTGTCGTTTCGCAAGTGTGAATTTTATATCATATTTTTGTAGTTCTAGGTTGTAAGTCTTCCTTTTTGTGTTAATTCTGATTGAGGAGACTTTATGCATTGTCTTTCTTGTAGTCATATTTTGAGATGGTTGGGAACCTGATATGTTTGAGTTACCCTTAGTGGGAGCTTGTGGATTTTTGGTATTTTAGGCTTCCACAGGCAATGGAGAAACTTGAATTATATTGATTTTCCATGGTTGGACCTTTGAGATTCCTTGATCCTGTTTCTGATTTTGAGTTCTTGTGGGTGGTACCTCCTTGTTCTTGTTTTCAGTGATATGGAATGGGATTGCGAGATGGTTCTTGCCTCACATGTTGCGTGTTATGTACACTTTGATTTTTATGTGAGATGAGGTACACCCCTTGTGTGTTTTGGTTTGGTACCTATAGGGAGTGGCTCTTCATGGGGGTCTGACACACAAAGGGGCTGTTAGGGTAACCCATGGAAGAGTTTCCTAAACAAGTTATAATGTAATTAATGAACTGGTGGGTTTGGGTAGTTAAACACTAAACAAGATTAATTATGAGCCTCACCCATACCATTAGTGCTTTCACATGCTAAGGATGGGATGAGAAGACTTGGTTGGTAAGATCACTGCCTTGTCCTCACAAAAGGTAAGTGGTCTCACATGAGTCACCCTATGGAGCAACGCCTTGAGATAGAAAATCAGGATAACCATAGATGGAGGCGGCACCTTGCAATAGGTTGTCTGGATAATCCATGTAAGGCCATGCGATGACACTCTCCTACAGTACCCATTTATTTTCCCTGGTTTGGTTTCCTCTAGGAGTGTTGTTTGAATTGTTGATGTTGTTGAGGCAATTGGTTCTTGGTGTTTATTGTTGAAGCCTCCAAGTTCTATCTTTTAGTGTTGCATACATGCCCCATGGCAACTTGATTGATGTTAATGAAAGGTGCCCTTGATATTTATTGTTGGTTGATATTGTGATTTCATTTGAAGGCTTTGGATCCTATTATTGTTGGAACCTCTTATGGTTATTTAGTGTTGATCTATAATATTGGCATTTGGTTTTGTTGGAATTTTCATTATTTTGTTGTGGCTATGTGATGGAAATGTTATGGGTTGTTATCTTATATTATAGTTATCCTTGTTTTCGAGTCTAGTTTGCTATTGGTTCATTTGTCTATTTTGGTTGAGGAATGAGTAACTCTTTAGAGTTTATTAATCCAGTGAAAACACTAATAATTAATTAGGGGGTTTGGGTAGTATCTCACATTAATAAAAGATAATGGATGCCTCGCTCATGGGTCAATGCTCGTTTAGGCTTGAGATGAGACAGGAAGGCTTGGAACGACAAGACCAACTACCTTGTCTTCATGAAATGTGTATTGGTTCCGCATGAGTTAGAATGGGGGCCAGGGATTGGTTGAGGTTGCTAGGGTAACCCATGATGAGGGTTGGTAACCTATGAAGATCCTATTAGGTAACCCATATCGAGCTGTGTGATGACACTTTTCCTTTTAGCAACCTTTCTTGCCTTGTTGGTTGTTTTCCCCTTGTTGTTCTTGTGCCTTTGGAAGTGGTTTTTTCTTTATGTTTATTGTTTCATTTGTTGTGGAGTCTTGGTAGCCTTGTTTGCTTTATTTTTTTTATGTTGTGGGTCCTTCTTGTCATCTCCTAGCATGGGGGGTGGACCTTAGGGTCCACATGGTCGGGTGGAAAGTGCTATGCACGACATTGGGTTCCCATTCAGAGTTCATGATGTGTGAGAACTGTTCCATTTATAGTGATTTCAGAGCTTCACCAAAGTCGAAGATAGTGTTGATGCTATGTGCTATGTTCATTTCAATTGTATTACTCTTTAAAATTGATGTATCATTCCCGTTCATGTTGGGAAGCTCAATTGTATTATTGTAATCCTCTAACAATGCATATTCATATGATAAATGTAATGAACGTATTATTGGTGTTATCTTATGATCACAAATGGATTTTATGTAATGTTTTGGATGTATGCTCATGGTTTATCTTTTCTATATGATGGTTTTAAATGTGTACACGTGAGTATAATTTCATTGTTGGGAATTGTATTATATTAGGAGCATTCATAAGTAATGCAACCATGTTACCCTAGAGGACTTAGATGATGTACATGTATAGTTTCATTATTAGTGTTGTATGCTAAGGGTATGTGCAGGATCATGATGGGTCAAAAAGTGGCGATATGATGGGTATGTGTAGGGTATGTGGCTGATAACTTTTTTTACCCAAAATTGATGAAACGAAAAGGGTTTTTAAAGGAGATTCTCAGCTTTCCACCAATATAAATTATGTTTTACTTTGAATTTAATAAATAATTATTATTCATTTTCTATTTGAATTATGACTGAAGTCCTGATTGATAAATTGATTTTTCAACATCTATAACTTTCAAATGGTATCATATTTTTTGAATTTGAAACATGTGTCACATTATATGCTTCAAATACTATAGGATTAAAAATAAAATTGAATTTCATGAATTTTTGACCAAGTTAAGGTGGTCAGACATACGAGTTTTTATATTTTTTAAAAGTTGTAATAAAAAAATAATAATAAATTATTTACTTGGAAAAAAATTACAAAAAAATATGCATCACATTAGGACATGAATCCTCTACTTATATCTAAAATATATAAAAAATAATTATCATTTTATTGTGGTTAGGGTGTTCAGATAGACACCTACTTATTTTTTCCTTGAAATTTAAGTACTACTGCATCAAAATTTCAAATTTTCATCAAATAGATTTTTTTAAAAATAAACCTAGTAGTTTAGAAACTACATTCAATTTACTACAGATTCTATTCTTACATATTTTTGAAATATTATAAATAACTTATTCAAATTTTTATGTCAAGTTGTCTAACTCTAATTTTTCTGAATTTTTCGCCACTTAAGGGCCTATTTTTTCCATGATGATCCTACACATACCCCTAATGTACATTTCATGTTAGTTTTATTTTTAAAAAAATTGTATTATAATTGTTAGTTTTAAGTTGTCCTTTGATGTTTGCATGGCAGGGCATTACAATATATATTATATCATTTATACATTATTTATTATATTATATAATATATAAATTGATAAAATACACGTGTATATGTTATATTTAATATAATGTAAACTTATTTTTAAAATAATATTATAATTATATTTATTATTATATATGATATATATAATATTAAAAAATTATTAAATATAATATATAAATGTGTGTGTGTCTCCTTTTTTTTAAGAATGATGTACTTAAGACATCTATATCACTTATATACCACCATCATCACCATCTAGATGAAACCTTTAAATTGAAAATAGGATATTATAAACTTGTATAGAATTTGAAATAACCACAATTTTGAAACTAAATTTTTATTTAAAAATTAAATATATGTATTTATTATTATATATGCTATTTTATATTAACATAATATAACTTATTAGGTATATTTTTAAAAGTTTATCATATTTTAAAATTATAAATTTATTAATGTTGACTTTTCCTTATTTATTAATAGTGATAGTGAGTTATATATATATATATAATTTATTAATTTAATAAACCAAATTTTGTATTATTTTTATTTAGTTATTTATTAGTTTAATAGGCTTACTTTATTATTAATTTTGTTTATTTTAAATTATTATTTTTATTAACAATTAGATTTTATATATTTTGACTTTGTAATTTTTTACTCTATTTTAGTTTTTAATTTAGAATTATTTGAAATATTTATATTTATTTTGTCAAATTAAATAATAAATAAAAGTTTTTGGAAGTAGTTCAAATTATGATTATTTTTATTTTATTAAAATTTGAGCTATTGTAGAATAATTGCATTTTTAACTTTTATCTTAATTTCTAAGATTTTTATTTAATTTATTTTAGATATTTTAAATTTTTTAACAATATTATATATTTATGTTCTTAAGTTTTGTAACAAGATTTTTATTTTGTTTTTATTGATTATTTTATAATTATAGAAATAATACTCTTAATTAAATTTGTTAAGAATGTAGACATAGAAAATAAAATCTAATGTTAATTCATTTTAATATGTGATTATCAACACCAAAAAATCATTAGATGGGTGTGAGGTTGTATGGGCCTTGGGATAACTTGACCTCATCATGTATAAAAATTCAAAAACATACAATCAAATTATATCTACATAGTCATTTTGTTGTATATGAAACTCAAGCAAAGAAAGTATGGGTATAAGGAAAACATTGACAATGGAATTTAAGTTTCCCAAAGGTGATAAACAAGTGCAAACAAGAGAAGTGTGAAATAAGATATAGTAGGTCAATCCCAAGGGATTCCAATAAACAAAAAAATTGTAAATCAATACATATGCTTGATGAAAAATGACAAGTCCTATTTAATTTCAAAGTGGTTTCCTCCCTTGGTGCTCTCTACTCTATAAATTACAACTTACCGGTTAGTAAAATTTTGAATGACATATCAAATGTACTTGTGAATGTTGGTAAAGAAATTAATAGTGAAGGAGAGAAAGAGGCATATATATATACATAGAGAGAGAGAGAGAGGTGAAAGAGAAATTACAAAGAGAGGGAAAATAGAGTATTTGAGATCTAGAGAGAGATAAGAGGGAGAAATATAGACATAGAGAGATAGAGAGAGAGAGCCATATAGAGTGCCATAGAGAGAGATGTGTAGAGAGATAGATCCCCATAGATACATGTCATCTTTGGATTGTTGGCACAAAATACTTGATCAAAATCCAGAGTCTCTTTTTTCCATCTCTCTTTCATTTTATATCTCTTATTTCTCTCTTATCTCTTGTCTCTCTCTCCCTCTCTCTCTTTATATATATATAAAGATAAGATATCACCTTTCTAGGATTGACCTATATAAATCATTATAATATATATCTCTATCTCTATATTTATCTCTCACTCACTATATCTCTATATCACTCACTATATCTCTATATCACTATATCTATCTATATATCTCTCACTCACACACTCCATGTTTGTCCCTCGTCTCTTTATATATCTCTCTACCTCTCCCCCATGTATCTCTATCTCTCTCTCTCTCTCCCTCTCTCTATTACTTGTCTCTATCACCTCCTTTATCTCTCAATCTTTCCCCCTCTATATCTATCTTTCCATCTCTCCATGTACTTGGGTATGTGCAGGATCATCATGGAAAAAACAGGCCCTTAAGTGGCAAAAAATTCAGAAAAATCAGAGTTAGGCAACTTGACGTAAAAATTTGAATAAGTTATCTATATTATTTCAAAAATTATATGTAAGAATAGAATTTGTAGCAAATTGAATTTAGTTTCTAAACTACTAAGTTTTAAAAAAAAAAAAATCTATTTGGTGAAAATTTGAAATTTCAATGCAGTAGTACTTAAATTTCAAGGAAAAAATAAGAAGTAGGTGTTTTTCTAACCACCCTAACCACAATAAAATGATAATTTTTTATAAAATTTTATATATAAGTAGAGGACTCATGTCTTGATGTGATGCATATTTTTTTTAATTTTTTTCCAAGTAAATAATTAATTATGAATTTTTTATTACAACTTTTAAAAAATATAAAAACTCATATGTCTTACCACCTTAACTTGGTCAAAACTTCATGAAATTCATTTTTAAAAAATCCTATAGTATATGAAGCATAGAATGTGACACCATTTGAAAGATATAGATGTTTTTCAATCAGCCATCAATCAGCCTATCAATCAGGACTTTAGTCATAATTCAACTAGAAAATGAATAATAATAATTTATTAAATTCAAAGTAAAGCATAATTTATATTGGTGGAAAGCCGAGAATCTCCTTAAAAAACCCTTTTCATTTCATCAATTTTGGGTAAAAAAAAGGTCATCGACCATATGGGCCATCATATCACTTACATATCACCACTTTTTGGCCCATCATGATCCTACACATACCCACCTCTCTATCTATATCTCATTATCTCTGTTTCTTTGGTATTCACTCCCTCTCTCTATATAGATCCCTCTCTACCCCTCTCTATATATTATCTCCCTCTTTCTATCTCTATTTCTTCCTCTCTCCTTCCATCTCTCTCTGTCTCACCCACTCTATCTTTCCCAAGTTATATCTAGATTTCTATCTCTCCTTTCTATCCTTATCTCCCTCTTTCTATCCCTATCTCTCTCCCTCTCTCCCTATCACCCCATCTTTCTATATCTCTCTACTTCTCTCTCATCTCTCTATTTATCTCCTTCTCCCTCCCTCTCTATCTATTTATATATCTATCTCCCTCCCTATCTCTCTACATATCTCTCTCTAACTCACACACACACACACACACCATGTTTCTCCCTCTCTATCTCTATCTCTATCTTCCCCATCTCTTTCTCTCCTTCTCTCTTATTACTTGTATTTGTCACCTTCTTTCTCTCTCTTTCCCTCCCTATATCTCTCTCCCTCTCTATTTCTTGTTGTCTATCTCCCTCTCAGTCCTCTCTATCTATTTTCTATCCATAAATTGTAAGATTTGAAAATGAAAAATGGCTAAGACCAAGTAGAAACCACTCTACAAAATATATAAGCCCAAATTTCAAATCTAAACAAGAGAGTACAAATGATCAAAACAGAGCAAAAAAAAACAAAAGCACAAAAGAAAATTCCCCTATCATAGTTGATTCATCTCCCTTGCTTCTCCTCCATTCTTTCTCAAATTGTAAAGTCTTTCCCTCAGATTTTGAAGTGCTTGAATACCTGCAAATGAAAATGACAAGATAGCAAGAACTTTGGAGAAATTTGGTTGTCAAATCGAAAATGGATGAGGAAGGCTTCTTTTATAGACAACCATTCAAATGGACGGATGAGATTGAGCTTCTAGAAAGATTCCAAGATCAACGAATGAGAAGACATGCAACACAGAGAAGTGGAGGTTACAAAATGAATGGTCAAGATTGAGAAGAGACTAGAGTCAATTGATGGTCGAGATTCAAAAATGAGATAGTGGAGGGAGATAATGGAGAAATTAAAAATTGAAACCATTTAATTCATGAGAAGGAATCTTTGACCAAGTGGAGGCATAAATAATTTATTTAAATAATTTATTTGAGGAAAAGACAAGTGGGCATTTAATTAAAATGATTTATGCAACCAGTTTAATTAAATAGGAAGAAATAGAGAAATGAAATTAAATAATTAAATCAGATTAATTATTTAAGTGGGAGAGAAATGTCAAAAGATAGTCAAATAATTTAAAATTTATTTGACTATAGAAGAATTAAAAGATTAATGAATAAACAAACAATTAATAATAATTATTTGGCTATAGATGAATTGTGAAAGGTAAATAATTAAAAAAATAGTAATTTATTTAATTATTGAAGAAAAGGAGATTAGCGACACAATTAAATTTATTTAATTGATCATAGTAGAATAAAGATCAAGAAATGAATTAATTAAATAATTAAAATTATTTAATTATGTAAGGAAGAAGACCAAGACAATGGAAAAATGATGCTCGCAGACCAAGACATTTTTTAGTGTCTACATTTTTCCCCTCTTTGACATAATGTGATTTGAGCATTGTGTCAAAGAATAAAGAAGAAAATCAGGTTCAAATCATGCCCGAGTGTACCTCGGTGAAGGTTGGATAGACCTATGTCCCCTCAGAAAATTTCTCAAGTTCTGAAAACAATTAAGAAATTATTCTAAAAAGCCACTTTGATGCACTGGCAGGAAAATATTAAGCTTGCAGGCCATCAGGATGATTGTGGATGGAAGAGGTTAGTGCAAAGAAGATGGATGTTAGTACAGAGAAGACATATATTAGCGTGGAAGTAGTCAAATGAAAAGGGATGGGAATCCTTGCTTTATAGATGTCAACTTGCATGTTTATCATTATTGGGTGGTAAAAAATATGGCAAATGGATCACAAACACCATGGTATGACATAGACCAAGGTGTGCAATGTTACCACTTGCAAAAGACAAATAGTCAAAAAGACAAGGAATGCCATGACTCATACTAAGGACCTGATTGCCCCAGTCTTTTTGTCAAGACAAACCAGAGACAACAAGAAAAGAAAAGAGATCATGATCCATCATCGCCCCTCTAAATCCATGATAGGACATCCTCGAGGTAGCTAGTAACATGACCGAAAAAATCAATCAAAAAGATAAGACAAATTCAGACCAACAAAGTGTTTTCTGAAGGTGACCGAAAGAGGTAGCTAGTAACATGACCGAGATGACCAAATTATTGATTTCTTGACTGAAGGTGATTGATAAGTGGACAAAGGTTGATTAATCAATTTGTTTGATTGTACCTAGTTTCAGGAAAGACACATCCTGATTAAGGCAAGATTAATTGACCAAAGATGATAAATTTGATTGACCAAGTGACAAATTTGAATTAATTTGATAAAGTTTGATTGATATGATTAACTAATGTGATGACGCTTGGTTTCAGGAAAGACATATCCTGTTTAAGGCAAGAAATACATTTGATAAAGTTGACCGATTGACCATTGTTGATAAAGCACCTAACTGTAAGAAAAACATATCCTGCTTAAGGTGAATGGCCAAATTGACCAATGAAAATGTCTAATCTTAGGAAGGAAGCATCCTAATAGAAGACAAGAGATAGGACTGAATGAGACAAATTACATAATGCCCCATTCTGATATAAGACCAATGATCCAATTGTTTTGATTGACGATAAGATGCTTGATTGAATGAAGATGAAAGATTTGTTGGTTTTGTTTGTCTGTTGATTCATGATTGGTTTGAATGATGATTTCTTGAGGACAAAAACCAGACTCAAAAAACCCTAAAGGACTGACCTAGGGCATTGGAGGCTCATTAATTGATGGGCCTTGCCTACGTTATACACGCAGAGACTTCATGGTTCGACATGACTTGACCTTATTGTACTTGACAAAGGACCAAACCTAAAAGGACTGACCTAATATCTCGAGGGAAATTTGAAGATGAGTCTTTCCTACGTAGAAAATGTGTAGAGACAACATAGTTTGACCCAACTAACATAGACTGACTTGGACTCGAACTCTAACTTTGACTTTGTTTTTTGGAAGTTTTGATGTTTTATGATGTTTTATGATTTTTTTGGATTTTTGATGGTTTTATGATTTTTTTGGATTTTGATGTTTTTATGATTTTTTTGGATTTTTGATGTTTTTATGATTTTTTTAGATTTTTTATGTTTTATGATTTTTTTGGATTTTTGAATTTTATGATTTTTGGATTTTGATGTTTCATGATTTTTTGGATTTTGATGGTTTTATAATTTTTTGGATTTTGAAGGTTTTATGATTTTTGGATTTTGAAGGTTTATGATTTTTTTGGATTTTGAAAGTTTATGATTTTTTTGGATTTTGATGTTTTATGATGTTTTTGGATTTTTACGTTTTATGATTTTTTTTTGGATTTTGATGTTTTAAAAGGCTGATACCATGTGTTATTTCCCATGAAGGCATAAGTCAAGGAATTTCCCCTAGTCAGGTATAGGACCAACTTATTATGTGCGAGGGGAATAAGCGAACAAATGCAAAGGATGGTCATGAAAGCGAAGGATGCTAAATTTCGGTGGTTCTCAAGCCATGAGAAGGATGAAAAAGCTTTATTATGGATGATAACTATAAGGATCATGGAAAATGCATGTGAAAGATACCCACAATCAACCAAGTAGGCATGCACAAGGATCCAAGGAAAAATATGATCTTGCCCCTAGTCAAGCTAAAAACCAATTGATAGGTGATGATGATGAAAACAAAATTGTTTGATATGGGAAGGACACATCCCAAAATAACATGAGGATTGGGAAAGAAATATCTTATTGATGATAATGTAACTAAAGGATCAAGGTTTGCAGCAAGGCTGGGAACAAAACCAAGGAATGTTTTGGATGATTCTCTAAGTTGCATAACGAGATTGTATTGATTAGGCTCGTTGCATTTGAAATGACTAACCTTAGGACTAGATGGGATTATGGAGGGAACTTGGATAAGTGGATTAGAATCCTTAAACCAATGACAAGGGAAAACCAAGTCTAGTAATAGGTATGGAAGGATAATGGATTTATTTTGGCAAAGGATAGGAGACATGAGGATTATTGGCTGTAAGAATTATCATATGATCTCCATGGACTATTTCGCATAGGAATGATTTATTTTCTCCAAGATATGGGTTTGGATAAATTCTATGAAGGCAATGACATGATATTTCATGGATAGTGTATGACCAAAGGATAGACATGTCAAGAATTTTCCCAAAGCATGATTTATGTTTGTGCCCCATTTCTTATCAAGATCAAGGTAGGTTGGAAAATGGATGGAAATGATATGGATTGGATGGATAGATGGAAATGTTATGAGAAAGGCATGGAAGATGAGACAACTTGTTCTCAAGTGTAATGGTCCATAGATAATTGCTCTTACACATGACGCTTGTTTGCCAAGTTTTCATCACAATACTTATATAAAGAGCCATAAAAATAGTTTTCACTATTGGACAAAAATTTTCGCTTTACTATCTTTTTTTCTTTTTTTCTTGGACGTCACACAAGATGCCCATTTGCCAAGTTTTCATCAAGGTGATTTTTTATTTTTTTTATATCGACTTGATGTTCTGTATGATCGTTGATTATTCTGAATCCTTTGATGGTGTTGATGTAGATACTGGTGTCATGATATGCCAATGGTGACCTTTATGGATTAATTTTATTTTCAAGATCATAGCACTTGCATATAACTAATCGATGTCATTATGATGCTCTCTGATACTAGGGTTGACCTTATCGACATACGCACATCGTGATAAAGTTCCATGTGAGTCCTTATGATAAAGAGTTGCTACCAAGATGCGAAGAATTTGTGAAGTAGGATTTTTAAACTTTAGGTGAGATGTAGGATTATGATGGATGATGGTGACCGTGGAAGGATTATTTGGACGTTTGGATGTAGCAATTTTTATTTTCCAAACTTGGGATGGTGGATGATGGAGTTTGGAATTTTAATTGGGATAGGGTTTGAAACCAACACTTTTATATGCCTTGTGTGATGACCATTTTGAAGGTGGTGGAAATTTGTTACATGTGGGAGACCTCTTTTCTTGTGGCTCCACATTTTGATTGGATATTGGAATTGAAAATTTTCCTTTACTTGATCCATTTTTCTTTGGGATCCATTTTAACTTTATTTGTCCACTTGGACTTTTGCATTTAATGGCCTTTGATATTTGATTTTGAGCCTAAGACTTGTAAGAATTTTGTTTATTTTTGTTCCAATTGATGAGATTAATTATGTTGGAATGATGGTTTATGGTGTGGATGGAATGATTGTTGGCAGCAACCTTATGACAAGGACTACTCATGGCCCCCATTTTGATGTTTGTATTGGATAAATTTATCCCCAATATCGTTGAGGTATCACTAATATCATTTGATTTTCTAATTAAAGAATAACCAAGACCTTGATGTCTAGGATTTGCATGAAACTGTACTGGTTCTAGAATGCCTTGCTTATGTAGGCCTAGTCCTCTTCCTTAATACTGCATGCTCTGAAATATTCTATTCGCAATGGGATATTTTTATTTTGAAAGCAAGATGTGAACCCATCATTATGTATGTGAAAATCGCTGCTTGGAATCTTCTCATCTGCAAGAAAGCCTACTTTGACAAAGGTGGATGATCCTAGTTGGTAGGATATTTGGCTTTATCATTTGTCATGCTTTTTTCTTCTTGATCATTTGGAATGTTGATTTGACCCATGGTAGCTTTTGTATCTTCTTCTTTGATTCAATCTAGATAGTATATTTTTTATGTTCTTCTTTGACTTGATCAATAGTAGCTCCTTTATGCTCTTCTTTGATGTTATATGTATCATTTATTTTATTATCTATGTGTCCAAAGGAGGCAAGTATCTTATCTTGGGAAATGGAGGTGTTTGAAGTTTGGATAGGATTAACTTCAACTGTTTGATCATGGATGGTATAAAGGTCGATGAGAGGATCATTTTGGTTTTATTGTTCAATGGTAGGATTTTGATCAAAGATATCTTTATCTTGGATGACATGATTGGGAATGGGATGTTGATTAGATATTGGATTAACTTGGATATCATAAACATCTGTAGGTTATTTTTGGGTAACTTGATATGGATTTTTCATGGATTTCATTTCACCATGCTTTGGTTTTTTCTTTGGATGTCTATCCCAAGGTTTAGGCAATAGAATGTGATTTAGGGTAATGGTAGGATTTTATTTGATAGAATTGAGATTTTGAGATGACAATAATGGAGTTTCAATAGCAAGATCTTTTTCGGTATTGGTAAGCGATGGAGGAAATGATGGTGACAAATGGTTGGATGGTGTAGAATTAGCGATGTGATTAGATCACTTAACTTTTGTTATCATTTAGGAGTCGAACAAGTTCCTTTGCTAGTTATCTTTGGAGAGCATTAATTAATGTTCTTTTATTGGATGGTAATGTAGTTTGGGATGGAGTGGATTGGAATGGATTAATGGATGATGGATTAGGATAGGATGTGGATGATTGGAATAGATTAGTGGATGATGGATTAGGACAAGATGTGGATTATTGGAATGGACTAGTGGAAGGTTGGTTTCCCTTTTCAAGGTTAGGATAAGGATGATTAATGGATGTTTGTTGGGGATTAATGGTATGGATTGTGTTAATTGGTTCTTGATAAGGAGGATAGATGGATGGGGAACTAGAGATTATGGATTATTAGTAAGATGGGTAGATAGATGGTTGACTCAGGATTGTGGGTGATTGGTATTGACGATTGAGGATGGATTGGTATTCAACTTGACTATGAAGAAGATCAAGGTAAAGCGAAGACATGGTCATGAATTCAAATTAGGATGGATAAGGAAAACTTAGTAAGGACCATATAAAACTTGTGACCTTTGGATGACAATGCAAGGTGACAATGCAAAATGGATATGAAACTAAACTATGTTTTTTGTGGTTTTTGGGAAATAAGGATGCACCTAAGACCAAGATTAAGGAATGGTAGAATGATAATGACCCTATGACCAAAGGATATGACATGTAAAGATGATGATGACCAAAGGATTTTTTGTGATTTTTTGGATATATAAGGATGCAAAATGACAATGCAAGGATGATGATGACCAAAGGATATGATATGCTATTTTTTAATTTTTTTTTTGTGATTTTCAAGGATATAAGGATGCAAGATGACCATGCAAGGATAATGGTGACCTTAAGACCAAATTTAGATGAAGCTAAATGAAGCTAAATAAGACAAATGGATGCCAAATGATACCAAAGGGAGACTAATCAATGATCAAGGAAAATGATGTGGAGACTATATGATGCCAAGTTAATGATCAAAGGTAGTGATGCAACTAAGGCTAAGATGAAATGAAACTATGTTTTTGTATTTTTAAGATATAAGGATGCAAAGTGAAAGTGCCATTTAAGTCCAAGACTAAGGATTGATAGAATGATAATGAAGCTATGGTCAAAGGGTATGATATGAATCTAAATGACACTAGAAAGATGACACTAAGGATATGAATATTAAGATTTAAGACAAAGGATGGTAACCAAGCTTTTGTAGGTCCAATATAACAAACCCAAATGTCATTGACCTTTGTGATAATCAAGATGATAGTTTTGACAAGGTGAGTCTAAACTAAGAAACAAGTTTGAGACTCAACTTTTGACCAAGATGAAAATGACAAAGGTTGATAAAATAAAATATGAAGGTCAATGACAAGTTGGATAAGTAGCCATGGACTGTCCAAAGGCTTGATAGTCTTCCTATGTTTGAAATCTAAAAGGGATATGCAACCTAAGGTCTATGATTAGTTTATGTAAGGAAAAAGGATGAGGAAAGCAACCTAGAATGCAATGTAATCCTAAATGGAAGTGATGGAATGGATGGGAAAAATTATGCAATTCTCTGGTTTAGAAGTCAAGATCATTGTTATGATGAATTGATTCTGTTATGGAAAAGGATTTTGTGAATTTTGGTAATCAAGAAGTTGTGGCTTTGTTTCAAGCAATTGTGGTTCATAGAATAATTTTGTAATTTTGATGTTTTGACCTATTTTTCGAATGGGTTTTTGAATGATTTTGATAAAATTTTGTTTGGAAAACATAAAATACAGTCTCAAACACTTATTTCGATCTGGTTTTGGGTGTGAAAAAGTTTGATTTCAAGATGAAAACACTCATAGAAAACATGCACAATCCTAGGGTTGGCAAGGAAACCACTAGTTGATATCGCCACTTGGATTGCTCCAACCACTTAAACAAGGTGGAAAACTAGAGACTTGGTGGCACTAGCTCCCCCTTACATGACACTCACTTCTTAGGCACACCAAGTCTCATTCCCGAAAGAGGAATTTCTATCTCTACACATGAATAGTGAAAATGTGGGATGACTTCAGAGGTTCTACCTCCTATGATCAATTAGTGTATAAAAGCTTTTTGGCCACTAAAACAATTGGTTCTTAGTAAGGGAATTTGTTCAAGGTGGCCATACACGTGGAAAGATTAGCTCAAGATTATGGTCAATCAAGAGGTCTCCCAGTCCCTTCCTAAGAAAGGATTTTGACGTAGCTCACGGGGCTTTGAGGGTGGCACTTGTCGATATGACACATCCACACCTTGTTGCTTGTGACTTTCATCACAAACACTTTTCTTATATAGCGGTTTGAAAGAGCTTGGATGTAGCTTGTTACTACTTGGGTCGTTCCCACCTTTCGAAGCAGGGTGGTAGGCCCTCTAAAAAAAAGGTACACAACAACAAGGAAGTACATTGTTTTTTATCTCCCAAATCACAAAAAGCAAAGGAGAGAGCATACACAATGCCTTTGCCTCACACTCGCATGGGGTTCATTTTAATTCCAAAATCCAAATGTGTGGGTGATTATATAAAGTACCAAAGGAATTCTTTTGATTCTCAGGATTTCCAAGTGGCACAAGAGAAGAGCATACACATCCAATGGCACAATCCAAACCACAAGACACAAAAAACACTCATTAATTTTAACCATTGCTTATGATTTCAAAACACATGTATTTTAATCCAATGACGTGTGATGCATGTTCATTTTATATCCCATGAGTGTAATATGCATTTTGTTGTACATTTTAAACCCTTATGAATGAAGAATGCATGAACTCATTTTAACCTTATGAATGTGATGCAAGTTGTAGTTGTAAATTTTAGGCCCAATGAGTGATTCATGTAAATTTGTTGTTCATTTTAAGCCCCATCAATGAAATATGCATTTTTTTGTTCATTTTAAACCCATGAATACAAAATGCAATTTTTTGTTCATTTTAGGCCCATGAATGAAATATGTTTTTGTTCATTTTAAACCCATGAAAGGAATATGCAATTTGTTCATTTTAAACCCATTAATGGAATATGAAATTTGTTGTTGTTTGCAAAACAAAATGAGATAATGATAAAAAAAAGCTAAGTAAATGAAATGATTGGGAAAAAAAGGATTATGTTTCAAAAGAAATAGTTTTTGGAACTCCCTCCAAGATTGATGCCACATGCTGAAAACAAGAGATTAGTAAACTAAAAAAAAAATTAATGATAACAAAAAACTAAAAATGGTGATAACTTACTCAAAACTAAACGAAAATTTTAAAATGTAAAAATCTATGGAAAGATAAGACATAAACCATCAAAATCCAGAGAGAGTTTGGAAAAATCCTGCACGACAAAAGTGTTATAAACAAAAGAAAGTGTGGGTCTTAAAAGTTTAATTTTAAAAAGTTGTGAGCACTAAAATGACCATAACTTTCTCAAAACATATCAAAATTTAAAATCATTTGAAGTTCCGAAAAGCTAAGAGCAAGACCTACAAAACTCAAATAATCATTTTTTTTAGATTTCATGTGCCCATTTTTCTGTGCTCAAAAGAATATGACAGGATTTTGTGTGAATTCTTGGTTGTAACCAGGGAAAACTTTAGTGGTGAATCTTCACTAATTGGCGAATTCTAGAAATCATCCAATTCAAAATTGGAAAATTAATCGCACCCAACAGGGTGTCCAAATCACCCAGATTTTATGAATTATTGGTCCAATGCATGTCCATTCACCAACGATTTTTTTTATGAGGCATATTTAAGCAACAAATTTTCCATAACAAACTACGTGTTTCAAATGGACCAATTAATATTTTCACTTGGAATCCCAGAAGCATGTAATAAAACACCTACATATTCTCCAATACTATTAAAACAACATTATATCAGGACCCATTTCACCAATTAAATTCTACAAATAGTTGCTTGTGAAGACCCATTTCACGAATCAAAATTTATAAATAGTTGCTTATGAGGACCTATTTCACCAATAATATTAAAAAATAATTATATTTGAGGAAACATTTCACCTTGAAAATTACAACGTATCGTTGAATAAGCACGTGGGATTCACCAAATTTTTAATATACCATTTAAAAATCCCATGAAATTCACCAAATATGGATTGATATAAATACAATTGAAACTATCATTTATTCTTACACATTTTTTTTAGTTCTGAGGTTCTCGATTTGAAAGTCAGCGAAAGCCAAAAATGTAGACTTAAAGGTGAGTGATTATTTGAAGTGAGAGATCAATATGTCAAGCAGCAAGGGTAAGACTCCTTAGGGTGGTGAAGGGACTGGGAGGCCTTCAAAACGCCCAAAACGTAGAGGTACCATTATAGTTTTACTTTGGAATTGGAAATGCTTCTAATCCATTAGATCAAGATGGAGCTACATCATCAACTCTTCCACCAAATATTAATGAGGAAGGCATTCACAATACCTCACCACCACAAGAAGTTCAAGGTGAGATTTTCATTGAGTTAAATCAAAATGTATCAAATGAGGATGTCAATACCGCAAAAGATGTTCCAAGGGATACCTTGGTTAGCCAGAATGAGATAATTGACTTGGATCAGGATGATGTTAGTAGCAAGAAAAGAAAAGGAAAATAAAAAATGGGGCACGAGTGGGAAATGACAAGGAATTTTCAACTTTCTTGGTTGTCAAAGTACCCATTCATTATATCAGTGGGGAAAGAAAACGATGTTGAAGTGCAACATAATGCATGTGTATGATTTGTAGTTGGAAATGTAGAAGAGATAAGTTGTAGATAAAGCTTGACACTATAGAAAAGCATATTGGTAAAGTTTATGAAAAACAAATCATAGATGGAAACTAACAATTAGTCGTACAATGGAAATCAAAGGAAGAATGTCTACATGTTAGGTATGCCAAGGAATATGAAGAGCATAAGAAAATAATTTTGAAGCTTGTTGCATGTCAAGGTACACTTGAGGCTTAATTTGGAAAAGCAATAGAAGGATCAAATCTTTCAAAAATTGTTCAGATGAGTGTTGTTTTTCATATTTTGTCCAAAGGGTGTCCTATGATAGACTACCCATAATATTCTAGTTTATTATCTTTTTTGGGTGTTCCTCACTTTCCTTTCTCACATTAGTCAGTAAACACTAGATGGGAATGGGAAAATTGTCTTGTTGCAGTAGAAAAACAAGATTTAAAGGAGAAAGTAAAAGAGTCAAACTTCATTTCATTATCTTTAGATGAAGTTATTGTGGTAAAAAATACTTCTTGGGTCTGTATGCATTTGTATACTATAAAAAAACATGTTCACCAAGCTCATCTTCTCTATGTTCATAAAATGAAGGACAGTTCAACATCGCAAAATGTATTTGAACTAGTCAAGAAATCTTTGAATGAAATTGCAAGTATGCATGAGTTGACAATTGCCAAAAAGTTGGTGTGTGTAGGAGTTGATGGAGTTGTAGTGATACAAGGTCAAAGGAGTGGTGTTTGCACAAAGTTACAAACTACTTGTGCACCATACATGCTTGGCATTCACTACATGGCCCACAAAAATAATTTAGCATTCAAAATTCTAAGCAAGTTTCCTATAGTATCAAAAGTTGAAAATTTAGTCCACGAGCTCCACACATACTACTGTTGAAGTCCCAAACATTTCGCGGAATTTAAAATTTTTGCTGAGGTGATTAATAACAAGAAACAAGCTTCTCAAGGATTTTGATACTAGATGGATCTCCCTGCATGGACCAATGCAACAAGTTCTTTCAAAATATCAATCCTTGATTGGAGTAATGTATGAGCATCACAACACAATAGACAAAGCTCCTGACCTCTTATATAGGTTAAGCGATATAGAGACACTCTTGACTTTAGCTAGTCTTCTCCCCATGCTGAATCAAATGAAAAATCTTGTGAAGAAAGCCCAAGATAGAACTATGTATATTAATGAACATTCTAAACTACACAAAAATATGTGCTTGGCCCTCGATCATCTATATCTAGATCTAACACAAAATGTTGGATATTTCTGATATGTGGTTGTCATTGATTTCAACACTATTGGCATTAATGTCTTTAAGGTTGTATATGTCGAGGATATTGAGAAAATTGTAATAAAATAAGTAAAATAAGTTACAGGTTATCAATGATGCAGTGAAGTTCAACATGTTGGATAGCTCAGTATATTGACGATTAGAGGTTGTGGATTAAAGGGTTTGTTGTCGAGTAAATCTAGTTTATCCACGTGAATTTTTAGAGATCTGCATGAAGATTTGCTCGAGTTATGAGTATTTGTGTTTGACAGTTGTTTTGTTGCTTCAGTTGGTGATCCTGAAAGAAGATAATGTGATTCTAGTAATTTGAGTTGTTATGGATGCTTCTGTGGTAATTCATGATGCTTGTGGATGTTTCTAGATCATGCTCTATCTATTTTTTACATCCACATTGATCATTGTGCTCATGATTGGTGATTTTATTTTGTGAGTTCATTTTTTTCATGTTCATGGCCGACAGGGTGATTGTAGCATGTTGTGGATCTTTGAGGCATAATTTTTGAAGGTGGTTCATGTTCGAGGATGTTTTTTTGGGTCTTCACTATGTTGTGGCTGACATTGGTTGGTTCGAATTGTAAATTGTTTATTTATTTGGGCCAATAGTTTGTATTCATTTTATATTTTATTGAGGCTGACATGTAGATGATGTTATCCTTAGTTGTAGATATATATGTGTGATTTTTTATACCATTTGGAGGCATGTGTGTGTGAAATGTGCGATTCTTGTGTGCAAATAATGTTCTAATCTTTCAAAGGTAGAAGTAAAGTGTGAAGAAGAGTGAGCAATTGTTTATGAGCTTAATCGAAACTGTAATCAAGCATTAGGAGATGCTATTTTTCTCAGTTCAAAATCTTCTGGATGTAATATGAATGTTTCTGTAAGATAATGTGTCTTCCTTTGGGCAGTAATCCTTTTGTATTTAAGTAGTGAGCTTTAGGCAGTGTGCCTAAATGCATGTGCATTCCCATTTATAATTCTTTTATACTTTTAATAGAGTATAATATTCTGGACTAACCTCCACCGTGGTTTTTCCCCTAACAGGGTTTCCACATAAAAAAAAATATTGGTATTATGTGTGTTTCTGATGTGGTGATGGTTTATGCTTTCATGTTTATTTATTAGATCTGAGAATAAGTTTAATTTGTATAATTTATGTGACAATTGATTCACCCCCCTCTCAGTTGTCTGCCCTTGTGTTGCCAGCAATTGGTATAAGAGCAGGTTACTCGAAAGAAGTTTAATAGCTTGAGGTGATCCAGTATGGCGACATATAAGAAGGATAGTCTGAGATTTGATGGAACTAATTATTCTCTATGGAAGACTCAAATGGAGTGTCATCTAAGATGCATTGGTGAAACTTACTAGAAAATTACAAAGAATAGGTATATCATTCCACAAAATGGTCCTTCTATTGCAGATGAGATTAAGGAAGCCGAGTACAATATTAGGGCTAAGGAAGCATTGTTGAGTGCTCTAACTAATTTTGAGATGACAAATTTAATGGATATGAAGACTGCTTATGAGATCTAGAAAAAGTTGGAAACTTTGTATGAAGGTGATGCCCTTGTGAAGATTGCTAAGTTGCAAAGCCTGAAAGGGAAATATGAAATGTTGAGAATGGGTGAAGATGAGAACATAACTTCTTTTATGTAGAGAGTGCATGAACTTGTGTGCAATATCAGATGTGCTGGTGGAACATTAGAAGAATCATAGATTGTTGCTAAAGTGCTCAAATCCTTGCTTGCTGCATACAAAGCCAAAGCTTCTGCTATTGAGGAGATTTGGATTGTGACAAATACAACCAAAGACATGTTGATCAGTAAGCTTACTGCTTTTGAGTTAAGTGAGTTTGGTGATTCTCTTCCTAAGACAGAATCTACATTCAAGGCTACTATCTCCGGAAAGGATAAGCAAAGATATGATTTAGGAGAAAATTTTTCTAGAAAGGTGTTCAAGTATGAGGAGGAAATGAGAGATATTGAAGAAGAAGAGAGAAAACTAGATGAGCTTGAAGCACTTATTGTCAAGAGGGAATCCAAAGGAGAAGGTGAGTATAAATGGAAATTGCCTATTAAATGTTTTTCTTGCAATAAGATAGGCCATTTTTCCTCAAGGTGTCCGGAAAGAGTTCCTAAGTCAAGATCTAACAAGCCTAGATTCCAAAGAAATTGTTATTTTGCTGCTGATGAAGGTGTGACAAATGATGAATCTGATAAAGGGAATGTAAGTGAGATCGAATGGGTACTTTTTGCTATCAAGGAAAATGATCTTGTACCTATTGAATATGCTAGTTGCACAAATGTGGAGAAAGCTCTAGCTGCCCGAGTTGAAGAAAAAGATGAATGGGTGATTGATAGTGGATGCTCTCATCACATGAAAGGTGATAAAAGTAAATTTGTGAGCTTGGAAAAGTATGATGGTGGTGTTGTAATATTTGGTGATGACAAAGCTAGTGTAATCCATGGAAAAGGATCCATTTCTCTTGATGGTAAGCATAATATTGATGATGTTCTATATGTGGAAGGTTTGAAGCATAATCTCTTGATTGTTGGACAGCTGGTTGACAAGGATACAATCTTCAATTCAAGAATGGAAAGTGTAGAATATTGGGGAGTTCTGGAAATGTGATTGCATCTGGTATAAAAACAAAAGGTAATATATTTCACCTGAATGTTGCTAGTAAAAGTTGTTTGATTGCTCAAGTTGATGAAAGCTGGTTGTGGCATAGGAGAATGTGTCATGTAAACTTTGATAATATTATCAAGATAAGTTCTACCCAAGCAGTGAGAGATCTTCCTAAGTTGATAAAACCTACTAATACTATATGCAAGGAATGTCAATTAGGGAAGAAAAATAGAGTTTCATTTCAGAGAAAACAACATTGTTCAAATGAAGTGTTGGAGCTTGTGCATACTGACTTGTGTGGTCCTTCTAGAGTCAAAATATTACAAGGATATAGGTATTTCATGTTACTTATTGATGATTATTCAACAATGATGAGGGTTACTTTCTGAAGGGAAAAATTTGAAGCTCTAGAGAAATTCAAGATTTTTAAAGCTATGGTTGAGACAAAGACAGGTCTAAAGATTAAATGTATGAGATCAAATAGAGGTGGTGAATTCACTTCTGGTGAGTTTAATTCTTTTTGTGAAGAGCATGGGATAAAAAGAAAATTATCTGCCCCGCGGACCCCTCAACAAAATGGAGTTGTGGAAAGGAAGAATAGGACAATTCAAGAAGTTGCTAGGACTATGATGTTGGAAGGAAATGTTCCTCATATCTACTGGAGATAAGTTGTGAGTACTGTTGTTTACACTCTCAACCGGGTACAAGTCAAAGGTGATACCGGCAAGACTCCTTATGAGCTATGGTATGGTCATAAGCCTATTGTTAGATACTTCAAAATATTTGGGAGTAAATGCTATATCAAAAGAGATGAAGATATAGGAAAGTTTGATGCTAGAAGTGATGAAGGAATCTTTCTTGGTTATTCTACTAAAAGTAAATCCTACCGGTGCTATAATAAGAGATTGAGGAAAGTAATTGAAAGTGCTAATGTAAAGGTTGATGAAGACACAGTTAGATTATTGAGAATGACAACTCAGATAAAGGAAAGAAAGTTCAGATTCCAAATCAAGCTTAGATCATTTCGGTGAATCAAGAAAATCAAGAGGAAGGAACTAGTGAGAGTGCAGAAGTGAGATCACAAGAGCCCAAAGTTCAAGAACATCCTAAAACTACAAGGTATGTAAGACTAAATCATTCAAAAGATCAGATTATTGGTGATAAGAACAAAGGTTTTCAAACTAGGAGAAGAATTGTAGAAGAATATTGTTTGATCTCAAAGATTGAGCCTAATAGTGTCAATGAAGCATGCAAAGATGAACATTGGGTGGAAGCAATGAAAGAAGAACTACTGCAAATTGAGAAGAATGATACATGGATTCTTGTTCCTAGACCTAAGGAAAAAAATGAAATTGGAACTAAATGGGTCTTTAGAAACAAACTGAATGAGCAAGGTGAAGTTGTCAGAAACAAAGCAAGACTAGTGTGTAAAGGATATTCTCAGATGGAAGGAATTGACTTTGAAGAAAATTTTGCTCCTATTGCTAGGATTGAAGCTGTGAGACTATTTCTTGCTTATGTCGCTTACAAAAACTTCAAGGTTTATTAGATGGATGTCAAGTCAGCATTTCTAAATGGCGAACTGGAAGAAGAAGTGTATGTTGAGCAACCTGATGAATTTCAATTAACTAATCAAGGAGATATGGTTTGTCGGTTGAAGAAAGCATTGTATGGACTTAAGCAAGCCCCAAGAGCATGGTATGCCAGATTGGACAAGTATTTGTTAAAGCTTTGATTTAATAAAGGTATTGCTGATAGTAATTTGTATTTCAAGATTGATCATGATAAATATTTGATTGTTGAAGTCTTTGTTGATGATATCATTTTTGGAGGAGATGATAGTTTGTGCATGAAGTTTGTTGATGAGGTGCAAAATGAGTTTGAGATGTCTATGATTGGAGAAATGAAATTCTTTCTGGGATTGGAAATTACTTAGCTAGATGAAGGGATATTTATATCTCATTCCAAGTATGTGAAAGAATTGCTAAAGAAGTTTGGTATGGAAGATTCAAAGCCAGTTGGTACACCCATGGTGACCAAATGTAAGTTGACTCAAAATGATGATTCACCTAAAGTAAATCAGACTAGATATAGATCCATGATTGGTGGATTGCTTTATTTGACTCAAACTAGACCTGATATCATGAATGTCGTATGCATTGTTGCAAGATTTCAAGCTGATCCTAAGGAATCTCATGTAATAGTTGTGAAGAGGATTAGGTACTTGAAGGGGAAAGTTGATTTTGGCCTATGGTATCCTAAAGAATATGACCTTACTTTGAGTGATTTTACTAATGTTGATTGGGTAGGAGATGTGAATGACATAAAGAGTACTAGTGGTGGTGCATTTTTCTTGGGAAAGAAGCTGATTTCATGGTTAAGAATCAAAATGCTATTTCTTTATCTACTGCAAAGGCATAATACATTGTTGCTGCTAACAATTGTACTCAAGTACTGTGGATGAAGCAGATGTTGAAAGATATTAGAGTTGTGTATGATGAACCTATTGCTATATTCTGTGATAATTCAAGTGCAATTAGCATTTCTAAGAATTTGATGTTACATTCAAAAACAAAGCATATATCTATCAAGTTTCACTTTTTGAGAGAGGTGAGTGAAAAGTAAGTCAGATTGGAGTATGTGTCCACTAAGGAACAAATTGTAGATATCTTTACCAAGTCGTTTCCTAAGGATACTTTTGAGTATCTCAGAGGGAAGATAGGGGTGATTACCCCTCCTAATTGGAATTAAGATGCATTGACTTGCATCATTCTATGCATTTCAAAGTCATATATTGATCCAGATTGATGTTGTGGTGGTTGCTACTCAGGGGGAGTAGTCAGATGTTCAGAAATGTGGTTCAGAGCTTGTGTGGAGAAAGATAATGTGTATCTTTGTCATTGATGTCAAAGGGGGAGAAGAGTCATGTGAAAAACTATGAAAGAGTTAAGGATAAAAGAGTCAAAATCTAAGGGGAAGAAAGTGCTAAGAGAAAGTTGCGTTGATGGTGTTTTTCACATCATGTGTTGCCATCAATACCAAAGGGGGAGTTTGTTGGATATTGCTGATATGTGGTTTTCATTGATGTCAACACTATTGGCATTAATGTCTTTAAGGTTGTATATGCCAAGGATATTGAGAAAATTGTAATAAAATAAGTAAAATAAGTTGTAGGTTGTTAGTGATATAGTGAAGTTCAACATGTTGGATAGCTCAGTATATTGATTATTAGAGGTTGTGGATCAAAGGGTTTGTTGTTGAGTATATCTAGTTTATCCACGTGAAGTTTCAGAGATCCACATGAAGATTTACTCGAGTTATGAGTAGTTGTGTTTTGATAGTTGTTTTGTTGCTTCAGTTGGTGATCCTGAAAGAAGATAAAGTGATTCTAGTAATTTGAGTTGTTGCAGATGCTTCTATGGTGATTCATGATGCTTGTGGATGTTTCTAGATCATGCTCTATCTATGTTGTATGTCTGCATTGATCGTTGTGCTTGTGATTGGTGATTTTCTTTTGTGAGTTCATGTTTTTCATGTTCATGGTTGACAGGGTGATTGTAGCGTGTTGTGGATCTTTGAGGCATTTGAAGGTGGTTCATGGTCGAGGATGTTGTTTTGGGTCTTCACTATGTTGTGGCCGACATTGGTTGGTTCACACTGTAAATTGTTTATTGATTTGGGCCGACAATTTGTATTCATTTTATATTTTATTGAGGCTGACATGTAGATAATGTTGTCCTTAGTTGCGGATATATATGTGTGATTGTTTATACCATTTGGGGGCATGTGTGTGAGAGAGGTGTGCGAAATGTGTGAGTCTTGTGTGTGAATAATGTTCTAATCTTTTGAAGGCAGAAGAAAAGTGTGAAGAAGAGTGAGCAGATGTTTATGAGCTTAACTGGAACTGTAATCAAGCATTAGGAGATGCTATTTTCTTAGTTCAAAATCTTCTGGATGTAATCTGAATGTTTCTGTAAGACAGTGTCTTCCTTTGGGTAGTAAGCCTTTTGTATTTAAGCAGTGAGCTCTAAGAAGTGTGCCTGAATGCATGTGCATTCCCATTTAAAATTCTTTTATACTTTTAACAGAGTATAATCTTGTGGACTAACCTCCACCATGGTTTTTCCCCTAACAGGGTTTCCACATAAAAAAATCTTGGTGTTATGTGTGTTTCTTATGTGGTGATGGTTTATGCTTTCATGTTTATTTATCAGATCTGAGAATAAGTTTAATTTGTATAATTTTTGTGACAACTGATTCACCCCCCCTCTTAGTTGTCTGCCCTTGTGTTGCCAACAACAAAATAGACCAAATTATTTCATGTGGAAAAAAATTACTGATTTGAATAATCTTGATAATTATTTACAGTTTAATGCAAGTGGGCACTTATGTATCTATGTACGTGGATATGAGATACCAATGTACCATTGTAAGATAGGCAAGTGCTCTCGCAGAGAAGTACCTGTTAAAGAGGAATATTTTAATGACATTGTTAAATCTGTTAGTGATAATTTGAAGTAAATTGCAAAATTTATTTCCTTAGAGATTCGTGAAAGATTCCCTTGACATGAAATACTTGAAGCCATGGGTAATATTGTGTATCCTCAATTTTGGGTAAACCTAGATAGCAGACAATAGAAGGAATTTTAAATAAAGATAAGCTTAGACAAAAATGTAATAATTTTGTAGTAGCTATGAGGGACCAGTATAATTCCATGGGCATGGAGAAGGCCTTTGGACCAGGATCAATAATAAAGTTTTGGACAAATTTAGGTCAGAGTGAAATATTCCGTGATACGATATCAAAATATTTCAAACTTGTTGATTTATGTCAAACAATGATATTGGGGTCGGTGGAGGATGAGAGAGTTTTTAGTTCATTGGAATTTTTGAAATCAAATTTAAGAAACAAACTAGACAAGAATTTGGAAAATTTCTTGAGGATGAAAGGAACTGCATATAATGTCAAAAAAATCCTTTTGAAAGGGCACTCACAATCTAGATTTCCACATGTGAAAGAAGAGGAATCGAGTTATGCAACACTCCAATTCCAAACACTAGTATTGGTGGCACTAGTGGCACTGGTAGTGGCAGTGGGAAAAATGACAATGGCACAATGAATGTTGAATTTGAGATGTAGGCCAAAGAAAATGAAGAGTAGACTCAGAATCAAGATGACTCTTTTACTTTATCTTAAGTTGAACGTCAATTTCAGGACCCTAACTCCATTTGGGAAATGGAAGTGAATTAGTAGATTTTAGGTATTTATACTGAACTTCATGAATCAGTGTCCATTGTTCCAAATTGTAGTTGATGATATTTTATATTGTATTCCATGAAATTGTGATATTTTATAATTTATAATGTATTCCATGGTATTGAATTTGATATGTGATTCTGGATCATTTTTAAAGAACAACGCTTATCACATTGCTTATAAATTTATATTGCATTGTCATTCACACAATATTTGATAAATAACTGAATGGAATATTAATCCATTCCTTGAAAAGAAGCTAATAGTTCAACATCCATAACTTATAAATAACCATTGATTATTTTTCAAGTCAGATGATAGTGAATACAATACTACAGATCAAGATAGGTTGATATTATATTCAAAATTAAAGATATTATAGTGTTTTTTCCTTTTACCTACATTGTAATAATATAATTCAAAGTTGATCAGGTTTTACCCCTTCTCGGTCTCTTAAGTCATATCTTATGCCTTTGTGTTTGTTTACTCACTGACCCCTTGAGCCTAGTGTTCCTAGTTGCTACCTGTAGAATCCTCGTCTTATGTGGGTCATAAAATTCTTTAATTCTTGTTCTTTCCCTAAGTTTGGATTTTAATATTTGCTCAATATCATTCATGTTATAAACCTAGGTAGGTAACCCATTTTAAGTCATGTAATAAGTGCATGTGTTTATTAAAATCCTTTAGTATGATTGGCGGGTCCCATTGACCACTTTCTATTGGTTCCCCTCCATCCCGTAGGATTAAATTAATCAAATTAAGGAGCTAGAAGGATAGTGGGCAGGAAACACTTGGACACCCTTTTGGCGGGTCCTACCACTGCTCGAAGGCACCGATGACTATTTAAGGTGGGTGGGTGCAAAAAGATGGGTAGCCAATTTGTGGCCACCTTTTTTAAAAAGTTTTGAAAGCTCATAACGTGAGTGTACATTATAACGCGCTTGTGTTATGGCTTGGTGTGTTGAGCCCATAACATGAGCACATTATAACGTGAACACATTTTCTTTTTTTCCCATAGTTATAACACGAGCGTGTTATAATGCGCTCGAGTTATGACCTATTAAAAGCAAAAAAAAAAAATTGAATTCATTTTAACTTGTCACTATGTTTTTTTCTTGCCCATGGCCAAAACCCCAATTTTTTGTGCTCACGTTCTAGGAGGAGCTATTTTGCAAAAAAATTCATCAATGGTTGTTGTTTCATCATTAGGATGCCACCATGTTGACGAGGAGGTCTGAGAGGTAAGGATTGTTTGTTTTTTGTTTTGAATTTGTTAGTTTTAGGTTGTTTTTTATATCTATTTTTTTGAATTTTTAGGAGATGTTAATCAACCTACAAAACCTCCTCAAAATCCTCAAAAAGCACAACAACAAGAGGAACAAAATCCTCAACAAACACAAAAATAACAACAACAAAAAAATCCTCAAGTTAATCAACCACAACCTCAATCTACTCCACTAATCCCTCGACATCCTCTTGGCACTCAACAAAACTTAATGAGTGAAATTCAGAACAATAAAAAAAATTTGAGGATTTAATTAGGAGGTTGAACGATCCAAATGGTTCAACCACGGAAAGAATGACCCTAGAAAATTCATTGAAAGAAATGTTCAAACGTGTAGATTCAATCAACAAACAATTAACTGGTTGGCAGGTGGCTAGGGTTTATTACTAAGATAAATTATCATATAAAGATGTAAAAGATTTAAAAATTACAAAAGGTGATTTGTTCTCATTATTCACTAATCCACGGTCAAATTCAAATCTTACCCTCAATGCGAAGAGATTTCCTATTCATTGGTGCCACCACCAACATATTAAGAACTTTTTTTGGGATAGGTGGTACATGGTTTTTGATTACCCACCATGCAACAATTGTGAAGTCCCCCTGTATTTCCTTAGGAAATTATACTATGAGTTCATCTTGAAAAAAATCCCAAATTATTTTGTGTAACAAAGGATTTTGGCACTCAAATCCTCCGTGCACCTTCTAGGGTATTTCACCTAGAAGGTGACAGAAAATAAGGCCAAAATGGACACTTCGTTAGCACTCAAGACTAAAGAATGGAATGGAAAATAAGTATGAAGTGTGTGAATGTGTTTTAATGCTAGAAACTTGATGAAAATTAAGATTAAAGAATGTACACTAAACTAATCCAAAAGTGTTGAAAAACACAGTGTGTAATGAAAGCATGAACTAGAAACGTAAGAAGACAAAAACAAAAATGAATGAAACTGAACAAAAATTATTTGGAAGGTTGACGATGATTGGAAATGTATTCTAGAATGTTTCTAATGATGTTCCTCAAGCCTGACAAGACTCATTCGCCATCTATGGTGAATTGGTCCTTGTTCTGATGAATTTTTCCAAAAACAAGATTCTAATGATTGAGAACTTATTTCTAAGAAAAAAAAATTTGTCAGGCCCACAGATAGGACTAATTCACCATGCTTGGTGGATTAGTCCTCCTTTATGGATATGAAAAGTCAGAGGATGATTATGTAGCTTTAGATCTGCAATTTTTCCTCCTATAGGTCTCTGCTTTAGAAATTGTTAGAATCGGATCTAAAGATGACTTTTTCTTGATGATTTGACTTGAATGATGAAGATATGACTTTAATGACTTGGAAATGCAATATTCAATGATTCTTAAGCTTCCAATATTCCTAAATCTGCATACAAACAACACAAGAAGAGATATTGTTGATTGTTAGGGCATGGGGGGTTGCCTTGGTCAAACCCCGTTTAGGTAATTAAACTAAATTGATGAAATAAATGAATGGAGAATGAAAAATTGAATAAATTACCTTACAATGATGATTGATCTTGGATTTCTATAGCAATACATGAAGATTCAGCCCTTGAATTCTTTAGAATTCTAACTTGAAGACTTCTAATGGAGAAACTCTAAGTTGCTTGACTTCATGGGGGAGATAGATGAAAAATGAATGATGAGAGATGTGTGAATGAGATAATGGATGATGTTAGATGTAAAATGAGGATAAAAATACTTACTTATAGACAAGTGTTCCTTAGTACCTGATAATACTACATCATAGGCTGACATGTGAAAATAAACTTTAAATTTCATTTTTTCCTGCTTAAGGGTCAAAATGGGGGGCAGATAGGACTCATTCGCCACACATGGTGAATGTGTCCCACCTGGAGGGGACTGATTCGCCATGCATGGCAAATGGGTCCCATAGGGACCATTCTGACACCTAAGAAGCCAAGGAATCAAGAAATAAGGTTTAAATTACAATCTTGTTGGGTATTTGATCAATTAAAGCCTCGAGATGCACAATATGGGTTAATTAAGACTTATCAATGATGATGTTAATGTTGAATAGGGCTTGGGACACATAAATCAATGTGAAATTGTGATTAAATACACTTTACAACACTAAAATTAGGTTCACATAGCCTAGAAATGCTCAAGAATCAATGTGAATGTGCAACACATTACAACACTTGATTATCATTAAGTTTACATGAAGAACTTTCTAGATTGATGAAATAATGCATTTGAATACATTTTATAATGTTGAATTAGGAATAAATAGGTTAATTAGGTCTAGAAAAGCATGAAAGTCCTTTGCAAGATTCTACAACACCTTTACAAGATGTCATTAGAAGCATGTTATTTGATTTGCAAGGGTCCAAGACCTAGTGTGGATGCATAAAATACCTCACAACACTAGATTAGGGCCTCATTAAGTCCACTTAATCTCATGTCAAGAAAAGGGTCTAATTTTCTACGACACATTTAGCCCCCACTTTAGTGAGAGGACGAACTTGCTTCCTCACACTAAAGTAGCCACTCAAGAGAGAGATCTACATGTACACCTAGCCCTCAAGATACAAAATCATACAAAGGAAAGGCAGAAAGAAAGACAAGAATGTAAAAGATGTACTCACTCTGGGCCCACAAATTTTTAGGTCATCCACGGGGTGAGAAGGGCCAAAATATACTCACTCTGGGGCCATGGAACTTCAGCTTGTCCGCAGGGTGAGAAATCCCAAAAAGAGATACATACGCTAGTTGGCATGTACTCAAAAACAAATAGTGACTATCATGGGGAAAAGTCATGTTGCTAGTTGGGCTTCCCACTCAACCATGCCAAAGTTATACCTCCTGATAACTTTAACAAGGCGCCATAAAAAGGAAAATGATTGTTTTCTCTAACTTCATGAGATAAGTAAAACTCCATATGCTTAGAACTCATGAACAAAATAGGATGGCACCACATGCATGCAAGTTGTGTTATGCAAGGTGGTCGAATGAAATTGCAATAAATGTAAAATGTAAAAATGTAATATTAAATATGTTCAAGGGAGTCTTGTTAAGTTTATGTAAGGTCATTCACTTAGGGAACATTGTGTCTAATGTCTCCAAGAGAGGACCAATCAAAGAATAGTATATTCTCAACTTAGGGGATGCAGTGTGTCACATCAAACCACAAAGAGGAATGCAATATGCTGAGATAGATCACACTTATGAAGGACATCACACCCAATGTCATCCACAAAGTGACAAATGCATCACGTAAATGACAAGGATACACTAAGAAGCATGAATGCACAATGAAATAATGGTAATGTATTCCCCCCACTTTAAAGGAATTGCTACACATCATTATGTGAGCAATTACTTGAAAGTAGAGAAGAAAATCAAAAGCAAAAGAAAACAAGACACAAGATCTAACCTGGAAAGCTCTATGCCAAGTCATATGTTTCAAAGGTAGGGTGCATCATGTTAAGGAAAATGAAAGACAAAGAAAGAGAGTATATCACATGCAAGTCAATCTTAAGACATGTCATTCACATCTCAAGCTTGCTCTTATATGTTCATGAAAGGTTAACGACTAGGAAAAAGAGACAACGACAAGTGACATATAAGGAGAAGGCTTGCTAGCCCTTTGCCCCCCACTTAGTGCAGGACAAGGGTGAGCCTAAAGTGGATGATGGTATGCTTCCCCTTGCAATGGATGCAAGACATGTAATAGTGAGAATGTGCTTATCCTACAACTAGTAGATGGCAAGGAGTAGAAAGTAATGTTATTAATGTGAATAAGAAAGAGTTTTGGAAGAATATTGTGTGATAGTATGGATGTTATGTGAAGGCTTGTCAAGATCTCGATTAAACAACAATAACCAATACCATGAGTTGTGTGTTGTGTGTTAAGTTCTATAGGGTTGTGGATACCTTGTTGTTGAGCACCATAGCCTTTTCCATTATACCCAAGTTGTTTCATGAAGTCATATCCTTTTCCATAACGCTTTTTTAGTGTTGTGGAACTAGGTGGTTGTTCATTATTGTGTGCGTCAAGGGTTGTTGTAGAGTTGGTGGCGTTGTCTAAAGTGATTGAGGTGGATGCTTTTGAAGGGTTATCCAAACTCTGTGTTGTCATGATGGTTGGTTGTTCTTGTTGGGTGTTCTTTTGTGTGAGTATGTATTCACCCATAAAAGAGGGTGTGAAGTCTAAAGATCCCCAATCGTCATCAAATAATTTAGATTTTCCTTCCTGATCATCATGTGTAATTTCTATGTTGGAGGTGGGAATCAATGTGTTTAGAGGACTTGTAATTCCTTGTTCAAGATGTAAGCAACTTTCAAGCTCAGGATCAGCTTCAACTTGATAAATTCAATTCTTATAGACATATTTCATTATACGATGAAGGGTTGAAGGCACTACATTCATCTCATGAATCCATGATCTGCCTAAAAGAATATTGTATGAGAGATCATAAGGCATGACATGAATAGGAGTTTGCAAAGTAACCACTCCAACCGTAATAGGTAAAGTGATTACACCGAGTGGTTGCTTTGTTGTATTATCAAATCCTCGAATAGCGGTGGAATCAAGGATTATTTGTGATCTATCGACTTCTAAGTGATCAAGGAGACTCACACCACACAAATTAAGAGTAGAACCATTTTCGATAAGAGTCCTCTTTATGCCTATCTGTTTGTATTGAGAAATAATCATGAAAGCCTCACTTTTTTTTCGCAATTCCAAAGAAGGGAGCTCATGGTAGTGAAAAATAATGTCAAGATTAGTGTGATTCAGTTTTTGAAATAAAGCTGCCACATCATTCGGAGTTGTACCATGAGGAGCTGCAATTTGTTGTAAGGTTGTTTGAAGAATAGTGTTGTAACTTGGTGAGTTCTGAAGTAAATCCCAAAGGGAAATTTTGGCAAGAGTATTCTTTAATTGTTCAATAAGATCATACTCCTTTGTTTGTGGGGTGTAGCGAGGAGCACTAGGTGGATTAGGTAAAGGTAATGATGGTGGAATTGGTTGCGGCAGTTGCGGATTATTTTGTGTGTTATATGTGGGTGCTATCATAATAGTGGTTTACAATTCCTGAGAGGAACAAATTTTAGTTGAAATCACATATTTTAAGAAAATATAATGATTTAGACCTTAAAAAGTTCCATTTTAAGGATTCCAATTGAAGAGGGTTTGATCAAATCACCTTAGATCAAACCCCCTTGGATAGAACCTTGCTAGTTTTAAACCATACCTATAAATGCGTCTCCTTTACACCTATCAAAATGCTGATAAAAAATCACTTTTGATTTAGCTTTGGGGATCAAATGAATTCATTTAAAATTTATTTCAAATGATTATGGTATTCCCGAACAAAGTTATCCAATTAATATAATTTTAATATGTTTTGGTTTTGTTATGTATTTGTTTTAAGTTTTATTAAACATAGGGTTTTCATTGAAAATGAATTTATTTGTTCTTTCACATGTGGAAAAAAAAATAAAAGATTATCAAAAAAAAAAATTTGAAAAATATGAGTGCACCAGATATTGAAGTCCTTGATGCAACAAATAAAATAAAAATAAAATTTGACATATACAAAAAAGTTATGCATTATACAAATAAGGCGATTGTAATTCATTTGACTTTGAAACTTGATTAAGGAAAAAAAAAATATTCAATAAAACTATCTAACCAAGTGGAGCACTAGATTCGAGTTACAAATCTAATTTAAGAATTAAATTTTATCCTTCATGGAAAAAAAAGTTATGCTATCCTGCAGCATCCTTTTTAAAATGTTGTTTTCTGAAAAAATCAATTTTAAGTAGGAGATAGAAAAAGAAGTGCAATTTGATTCCAAAAATTTTGAAAAAAATATTTTTAGAATCTACAGACAAAATTTGATGAGACTCTAGTTTGCACCATCTTCAAATTCCTCACAGTTTAGCTGCTATAAGTGCTCGAATGTGAAGATTTAGTTAAAAATAATAATTTCAGTGTCCAGTTTGGCCAAAAATTGTAAACCACTATTATGGGATCACCCATGTATGAGCAACAATATCAGTTCTAGATTGTTGCGATACATTAGAGGGATGAAGGGGATGCGAAGGTGGGTAAAGGATAAGTTTAGGTTTATTGGAAGGATGAAGCGGATGCGAAGGTGGGTAAAGGGTAAGTTTATGTTTATTGGAAGGATGAAGTGGATGCGAAGGTGGGTAAATGGTAAGTTTAGGTTGAATATTGTTAACATCCCTTATCAAGTGAGATTCTTCATTGTCTTGGAAGGGTATGTTGTTTTTTTCGTGGCTCATAATATCTCGAGGAGAGTTGTTAGGAGAACAACAAACCACATGTGCATGACAAGTAAGATTTATTTCATCCAAAATAACTTCATCACAACTAAGGGAGGTATTGGAATGTGTTTGATCATTGATAGTGGGGAGATTAGGGGAAGATTTTATTTGATTGTTGGTTGTTTGTAAGGTCTCATTCTCTCGTTCCATAGTGTCTACCATACTAGGAAAGCTTGTAATATGTTTGTCTAAGGGTGAATTTTTCAAAGGAGCTTCATCACAAGTATGAGGAAGATCAATGATTGGATTGGTTTGCTCAATAAAGTTTTTTGTAGGTGAAAGGGGACAACTAAGATTCTCATGATTCTCATTACTTATGTTTTCTAACAAAGTATCTTCATCACAACTAGGAGAGATACTAGGAGAAGGACAAATGTGATTATCATGATCGCATATGACTTCATTACTTTGTTCCCTAATATCTTCCAAAATAGGAGAGGGAAGGGAAGGATTATAAGGATGGTTATCATTGTATGTTGTTATTCTATCTTTCCAAGGGGAATGAGGAGAGGACAAACAAGATCTTCATGATGCTCAACAAGTGTACCTTCGTTTGTCAAGATACCTTCATCACTAAAAGGAGAGATATCAAGGGAAGGACAGTTATGATCATCATTGTTATCTATGTTTGTATGTGCTTCTATCACATCATCCACACAAATAGGAAAGAGAGGAAAGGATGTAAGTTCAATTTCTTGGGTGTGTTTATGATCTAACTTTTTCTTTGTAAATTTTGAGAAGATTGAAACAAACATTGTGAAAGAACAATCTATGCTAACTAAAAATGCAATGTAAAAGTTTGAAATGAAATGCAAGTTTCAGATGACAATTGACTGATTATGACATGTAAGAATAAAAATGTAAAATGTAAACCATGCATGAAATGAGCTAATTAAAGCTAAATTTTATGAAATGCATGCTACAGAAATGCAACTAACTATTATAGGTATGAAATGCTACTAAACATAAGCCCAAAAACAATGTTCTGAACTCTGTAAAGTACTATTTCAGGGGTCAAAAGGGACTGATTTTCCCAAGGTGGCGAATGAGTCCCAGTATGGACTTTTTTTAGATTTTTCAAAAAAAATTGACTGATATTTATGTTTTCAGAATGCTATGATGTAGGTCTAACTGAAAAATGTAGAATTTTATAATTTTTCAATGAATGAAGATGCAAAAAGACAACCTATTATGTACTTTTTACACATGCAAAAATGAAACTCTAGAAGACAAGCTAACTAATGAAAAATGCAATGTAAGCTACTAAGATGAACTAATGTACTCCAAAATAAGAAAAGAAGGAATTCAAACAGTAGGTTCACCAAAATGTAACAAAGTATTTTAGCACTCAAATCCTCTGTGCACCTTCTAGGGTATTTCACCTAGAAGGTGAGAGAAAATAAGGCCAAAATGGACACTTCGTTAGCACTCAAGACTAAAGAATGGAATGGAAAATAAGTGTGAAGTGTGTGAATTTTTTTTAATGCTAGAAACTTGATGAAAATTCAAATTAAATAATGTAAACTAAACTAATGCAAAAGTGTTGGAAAACACAGTGTGTAATGAAAGCATGAACTAGAACCTTAAGAAGACGAAAACATAAATGAATGAAATTGAAAAAAACTTATCTGAAAGGTTGAAGATGACTGGAAATGTATTATGGAATGTTTCTAATGATGATCCTCAAGCCTTACAGGACTCATTCGCCATCTATGGTGAATTAGTCCCTGTTCTAATGAATTCTTCCGAAAACAAGATTCTGATGACTAAGAACTAATTTCTAAGAAAAACACTTTGTCAGACCCATAGATGGGAATAATTCGCCATGCTTGGTGAATCAGTCCTCCTTTAGGGATCTGAAAAGTTAGAGGATGATTCTGTAGCTTCAGATCTGCAATTCCGCCTCCTATAGGTCTTCGCTTCAAAAATTGTCAAAAACGGGTCTGCAGATGACTTTTTCTTGATCATTTGACTTGAATGTTGAAGATATGACTTGAATGACTTGGAAATGAAATCTTCAATGATTTTCAAGCTTCCAATAATCCTAAATCTGCATACAAACAACACAAGAAGAGAAATTGTTGATTGTTAGGGCATGGGGGTTTGCCTTGGTCAAACCTCGTTTAGGTAATTAAACCGGATTGATGAAATAAAGGAATGGAGCATGCAACAATGGAATAAATTACCTTGCAATGATGATTGATATTGGATGTCTAGAGCAATACATGAAGATTCAGCCCCTGAATGCTTTAGAATGCTAACTTGAAGACTTCTAATGGAGAAACTCTAAGTTGCTTGACTTGATGGATGAGATAGATGAAAAATGAATGATGAGATATGTGTGAATGAGATAATGGATGATGTTAGATGTAAAATGAGGATAAAAATACTTATTTTTAGATAAGTGTGCCTTAGTACCCAATAATACTACATCATAGGCCGACATGTATTGAAAATAAACTTTAAATTTCACTTTTTCCTGCTCAAGGGTCAAAATGGGGGCCAGATAGGACTCATTCACCACACATGGAAAATGGGTCCCACTTGGAGGGGACCGATTCACCATGCATGGAAAATGGGTCCCATAGGGGCCATTCTGACACCTAAGAAGCCAAGGAATTAGGAAATAAGGTTTAAGTTGCAATCTTGTCAGGTATTTGATCAATTAAAGCCTCGGGATGCATAATATGGGTTAATGAAGACTTATTAGTGATGATGTAAATGTTGAATAGGGCTTGGGACACATAAATCAATGTGAAAGTGTGATTAAATACACTTTACAACACTAAAACTAGCTCCACATAGCCTAGAAATGCTCAAGAACCAATGTGAATGTGCAAGACACATTACAACACTTGATTATCATTAAGTTTACAGTAAGAACTTTCTAGATTGATGAAACAATGCATTTGAATACATTTTATAATGTTGAATTAGGAATAAATAGGTTAATTAGGTCTAGAAAAGCGTGAAATTCCTTTCCAAGATTCTACAACACCTTTACAAGACGTCGTTAGAAGCATGTTATTTGATTTGCAAAGGTCTAAGACCTAGTGTGGATCCATAAAATACCTCACAACACTAGATTAGGGCCTCATTAAGTCCACTTAATCTCATGTCAAACAAAGGGTCCAATTTTCTATGACACATTTTGATATGAGAGACTTCTAGGGGAGAGGTGGGGGGTCGGCTCAAGATAGACCTGGTGTACAGCAGGATCCTACGTGGCAAGGGAGATGACTTCTCGCTAGGCCACCTCATGAGCACATCATTATCCCTTCCATTGCAAAGGAGAGTGTCGACGTAGAGACTTTTTAGGCCATTAGCTCTTTGACATAAAGTGTCATCCAGTATTCCAGCCCTATTCTACAGTGCCATCTAGGGGAGTCTTCGAGTGGTGGTCTTCAATCCCATTTGTGTCAATCTTGCGGGGTGACTTGTTCATATGACCCTACCAACACTTAGGAAGTTGCTACGTAGGATCCACCTGTAGCTATGGCAATGGAAAGGGCAACTAACATTTTGCATGAGGCCTATGGCATTGATACTCAAGTAAAATTTAGCATGTTCATTGAATTTAATTTATTAAATTTTGATTTTGAAATGCAAGATTAACTAATTTAGTTTTATGATTTTAATAAAATTGCAAGGTCACAGTGTTGATACTAGATACACTAGCCCTACACTGCTTATTTCTCCACTGCATCTACCGTTGAGGTATGTAACTAGTAAACAATTATAAATTTATTACATGTTAATAGCATTGTTTTATGAATGGTATTTTAATATGTGATTTTGGATGTTGAATAGGATAATATTGGAGGTTTCAAGGGAACACCTCCCAGTGTTAGTTGATTTAGTCAAACCTACATGGAGGTAATAGAATAAAGAGTTTATCCAATGAATTGTACTCAATAGATTTTTTTAGTTTATATTCATATCATTGATTACATTGCATTGTACATCTTTCAAACTCAAAGCATTACTTCACATTCCATAACTAATAACTAGATGTTGATAGATGAATTTTTTTTAACTACAATATAGTTGTTTAGAAAGTCAATATAAGTAGTGATGCAATTACTTCACATAGCAAAATTAATAAGTAGGAGCAGCTTCCAATTGCATTTGCTTGTCATGGCATTCCATGAGACCACTTTTTATTGAGGCACATTTTTAAACAATTCACTACCTTGTCTATGCTATGGATGCTTGGAAGGAATATATGAAAGAATAATAGTAAGCAATACCATAGAAAAGGCAATGAGTTGTTTGAAAAAAATGCCTCAAATGCATCACCATGAGACCCAATTTCTTTGAGGCACTTTTTCAAACAACTCACCGCTTTTTCTATGCTACCACATTTTCCATACATGTGTACCAAAGCATTTTATCAAACAGTTCATTTCCTCACTGCTATGGCTAAAAACTTAAAAAAGGTGTTTTCTAACAAACTATGGATGCTTGGAAAAAATCTATCAAAGCATAATAGTAAGCAATAGCATAGACAAGGAAGTTAGTAGTTTGAAAAAATGCGTTGAAGAAATGTGGTCTCATGGTGATGTAATGCCATTCTATCACCATGAGACCACATTTCTTTGAGGCATTTCTTTAAACAACTCACCACCTTTTCTATGATACCACATTTTCCATACATGTGTACCAAAGTATTTTATCAAACTACTCACTTCCTTGCTGCTATGGCTAAAAGCCTAAAATAGGTGCTTTCCAACAAACTATGGATGCTTGGAAAAATTTCTATCAAAGCATAATAGTAAGCAATAATATCATAGAGAAGGCAATGAACTGTTTGAAAAAATGTCTGAAAGAAATGTGGTCTTATGGTGATGGAATGCCATGACATTCATTTGTTTATAATGGTATTCCATCACCATGAGACCCCATTTCTTTGAGCCATTTTTTCAAACAGTCCACTACCTTCTCTATGCCACGACAGTTATCGTACATGTCTATGAAAGCATTTTATCAAACGGTTCACCAGTTTGCTGCTATGGTAAAAGATTAAAAACATGTGCTTTCAAACAAAATACGGATAGGGAAAATAGTAAGCATGATAGTCAAAAATATATAGTTTAATAAGTACTCAAAATTTTGTTCATTATCTCATACATTATAATTCATGATGCGGATTGCTATTGTAGTTTTTTTGATTGAATAATTTGTTATTTTATTTTTAGATGTTGCAAGCAGAAACACCTCCAAATGTTCATATGGTAATGGACATCGGTGTTTCATCTGCTATAGAATCCTTGATGGCTCTAACAAGGGCGGTATGAGGCAAATTACTAAATTTTAGTTTACATTTGTTGTTATAGAAGTTAGTTAGTGAAAAATTAAACCATTATGGATTCGTAGTTTAATTTATATTTGGATTGTTTATGTAGGGCTTCAGCATGCCTCAACATGGGAATTTGAATATTTCCCTCATGGAGAGTGATCATTAGATGGCGGTGAGTGATTATTTTGTTAAATATATCATTTTTTTAATGTTAATTTCTATATATTAATGTCTTTAATTATTATTGTAATGGATAAGACTTCACCAAGAAATAAACACTAGGAGGAGCACTGGGAGAACTCCTCGACCGTAGCATAAATGAGTGATAGATGTATCACCATCTGATTGACAAGCAAAGGGAAAGAGTTTATTTCAAGAGCATGGAGAGTGATGGCTTTTGATTCCAGAGCCCTTTGTTGTATGCCTATATGGCATTTTTGTACATATTTTGTATTGGATATATTTGACATTGTATTCCTATATGGAATTTTCGTAAGCCTATCTGGCTATTTTGTACCTATGTTTTATACTTATATCGACATATATTGATGTATGCCTACATCGATATTTGGTTAATACAATTTTTTTTATCGATGGTGTCCATATTTGCATTATAAATCCATGGTTTAATAGATATGAGTTGCATGTATTGAAGTGTATAATTTACAACTTACGTGTATACTTTGTGACTTACATGTATTCCAATGTATACTTTGTGACTTATGTGTTTTCAAAGTGTATACCTTGTATTCATGCATATACTTTGTATTAATTTTTGTATATTATGTATTCGTGTGTATACTTCAAGGCTTATGCGTTTTTGAATACTTGTGCTTCCCTTATTCACATGTACATGCTTTACTTATTCACATGTATACTTATTAATTGGTTAGCCCTAGCATTGATCATTGTTGTGCTTCATGGTTTGTCTTGAATATTAATTGATTGATGCTAAACAACTTCAATATTTTTAGGAATACTAGTAGAGTTAGAAATTCCAAAATTGCACAAATTGAAAAGAAAAGATTAATTGTAAATAAATGCACTGATTATTAACTTGATAATTGATTAAGAATGAGTATAAAATATATCAAAAGATGAGCCTTCTAGAATGGAAACTGCCAACTAGAAAATAGGAAAAACATTCTTAATACTTTGAAAATAATAATCCACCCAAAATTGTAACAAGAGAGAAATGATGCAGAGTAGGAGGCCTTCAATTACTAGTCACAAATTCAACTAGTTTCAACAAGCCTTCAATCTCCAAAACCCTAACTAGGGTGATTCCCTTCACAACTTCACTATTTTCCTTGTAGGTTTGCAAACTTAGTTTCCTGAACCTATCTCACAACTCCACTCTCAAACCCATTAACCAATTATATTTTTAGACACCCTTTAAGGCATACCGAAATATATCTCAAAAAATCATACAACTCTTTTGGAACAAATCCCTCAAACTGATGCTTTTACGTTGTCCCCTTAAGCCAAATAGGCCTAATTTACAAAGAAACTCTCCTTTAAAGAATATTCAAACCCCAAATACCTATGGAAATTCATTTACCAATCTATAAAACCACCAAATCTACAACTTTTAGCTAGTAAACCGCTCACTAAGTCCTCTTTATACAAAACCCTCATTTTTAACAAGTTACAAAGGGGTTTACTGGAAATCCCACTTCCCAAATTCTTTACACTTCACCAATGCATCAAAGATGCTTCAAATGGAATACACATGCTTAATATGTCACCAAATTTTGTTTCTCCAAGAGTTTTCCTCACCTACCCACCTTTAACCATCAAATTTCACTCAAAACATTCAAATTTGACAACTAAGGCATCGTGCCCAAACCCCCAAATGACCTCTCTTGATCCCAAAACCATTCAATCAACTAAATCATACCATATTGGACCCATTCCACTCAGCTACAGGAGTTACAATCAATGGAATGGGCCATAATCACATTTTTATGTCTTCAAAACCTTAAAATTGGAGTTTCAAACCCGCCTATAGGGAAAACTCAATAAGATTCTACAACCCCAATGAGAATGCCTCAAACTTAGTAAAAATGATAGATAGGACATTGAAACAACAATTCAAATCAATTTGGAGTCACCATCAGGTCGTATAGGCCGTGCAACTACTCTGCAACAACAATATTCAATACAAAAGATACAAATTTTCAATGAAAACATGAGATTTATTATTCAATCTTTCAGAAAACTTCCAAAAAACTTCATCCATTGAGTTTCCAACATATTTTAAACCTTAACCAACCTATTACAACTATTCTAATTTTCCTTTGAATTCCCATGACGATTGGGCTTCCTCAATTTTACATTTTTTTTGCACTTTTACAACTTTTCAATATTGCACTTTTGACAATTTTGCAAAAATGTGACAATATAAAATCAGTGACTCCTAATTACCTATTATATGGTCTATTAGAAACTTATTGAATTGAAAAAAACTCAAACACACCTAAAACTATCAAAAGACCTCATTTGACAACATTAACACAAAATGCATTTAGTGCCCCTGCACCAAGAAGGCTTATTTAAGATCCTTCAACAATGTATTTCCTAATGCTCCCTTGTTCTTACATATCTCAATTTATTTTAATCCAAAGAGCTCCATGAAATGAATTATCTATAAGAAAAAAACACGTTTTCAATTGGTATTCCATGAAATGATTCATAAAAAGATTCTAATATATTTAATCCTTTGATTGGAATAACTCAATTAAGCAAAGGATACATAATCTTTACAACACTTGCAAAACATAATATTCATAGTAGATGAAGTAGTGTTTCGGTGTAAAAGAGGACCATGCGTAGCGTAAAAATACCTATCAAGACGCGTTGGAGCAGTTTGTTTGGTCACACGAATTGTAAAATAAAATTTCTACCATTTTACAACTTTACATTGCTTGCATTTGACACTTTTCCTATCAAGTGAAAACTAGACACCACAGGAAATCGACTCTAAGATAAAAAAAAACCAAGATATTTTATTGTAGAGGGGCCCAACATGATCTCATAGGCTCAGACAGAGAGTTCGTAAGCATCACGTTTTTCAAGTAATAGTCCGTCAAAGATTGCTTCCCTTTTGCACTTTGGACCCTTAAGGGATCGAGTTGGTTGAACGTAGCTCAGAGTGATTCCATGCGTTTGGGTGTGAAAGAAAACCATTCCTAGCATAAATGTACCCATCTGAATGTGCTGGAATAGTCTGTTTGGTCACATGAGTTGCAGAATGAAAGTTGCACCATTTTGCAACTTTCAACTACTTCCATTTGACAACTTTTTCACCAAATGAAAATTCACCACCACGAGAAAATGCCTCTGAGATAACAAAAACTGAAAGAGGTTATTGTAAAGGGGTACAATGTGATCCCATAGGATCAAATGATAATTTTCTAAGTGTCACAATATCCGAGTAACAACATGCTAAATTTTCAACCATTTTGCACTTTGGACTCTTAAGGGATCGATCTGGTTGAACGTAGCTCAAAGCAATTATGTGTGTTTGGGTGTGAAAGAGGACCATGCCTAGCATAAACATACCTATTCAAACACATCAGAATAGTTTGTTTGGTCACACGAGTTACAGAATGAAAGTTGCACCACTTTGCAACTTTCAACTACTTGCATTTGACAACTTTTTCTCCAAGTGAAAATTCGCCACCATGGGAAAATTTCTCTGAGATAGTGAAAATTGAGAGAGGTTATTGTAGAGGGGCCCAACATGATTCCATAAAATTATAAAAGAAGTTTCTAAGCATCACGATTTCCAAGTAACAACATGCTGAAGTTTGTAGCCATTTTTCACTTTGGACTCTAAGGGATCGATCCGGTTGAACATAGCTCAGAGTGATTCTGCTTGTTTGGGTACAAAAGAGGACCATTCCTAGCTTAAACATACATATTCAAATGTGTTGGAATAGTTCGTTTGGTCACACAAGTTGTAGAATGAAATTTGCATCACTTTGCAACTTTCAACTACTTGCATTTCATAGCATTTTCTCTAAGTGAAAATTTGCCACCATGGGAAAATGCCTTCGAAATAGCAAAAACTGAGAGAATTTATTGTAGAGGGGCCCAATGCAATCTCATAAGATCAAATGAGAAATTTCTAAGTGTCGTGGTATCCGAGTAACAACATGCTGAAGTTTGCAGCCATTTTGCATTTTGGACTCTTAAGGGATCGATCCGATTGAACATAGCTCAGAGTGATTCCGCGTGTTTGAGTGTGAAAGAGGACCATGCCTAGTACAAAAATACCTATTCAGACGCATTGGAATAGTCTATTTGGTCACCCAAGTTGCAAAACGAAAGTTGTACCACTTTGCAACTTTCAACTACTTGCATTTGACAACTTTTTCCCCAAGTGAAAATTCGCCACCACAAAAAAATGCCTCTGAGATAGAAAAAATCAAGAGATTTTATTGTAGAGGGGCCCAACATGATCCCATAGTTTCAGACGATAAGTTTCTAAGCATCACGGTATCTGAATAACAATATGCTAAAGTTTGTAGTCATTTTGTACTTTGGATTCTTAAGGGATCAATCCAGTTGAATGTAGGTCAGAGTGATTTCGCGTGTTTGGGTGTGAAAGAGGACCATTTCTAGCGTAAAAATACCTATCTAGATGTATTGAAATAGTCCATTTGGTCACATGAGTTGTAGAACGAAAGTTGCACCACTTTGCAACTTTCAACTACTTACATTTGACAACTTTTTCTTAGAGTGAAAATTTTCCACCATGGGAAAATGCCTCCAAGATAGCGAAAACAAAGAGAGGTTTTGTAGAGGGGCCCAACGTTATCCCATAGGATCCTACAAGAATTTTCTAAGTGTCACAGTATCCGAGTAACAACATGTTGAAGTTTGCAGCCATTTTGCACTTTAGACTCTTAAGAGATCGATCCAGTTGAATGTAGCTTAGAAAAATTCCGCATGTTTGGGTGTGAAAGAGAACTATTCCTAGCATAAAAATACCTATTTGGACTTGTTGGAATAGTCTGTTTGGTCACATGAGTTGCAAAATGAAATTTGCACCACTTTGCAACTTTCAACTACTTGCATTTAAGTTTTTCCCCAAATGAAAATTTGCTACCACAGGAAAATGCCTTCGAGATAGAAAAATTTGAGAGAGGTTATTGTAGAGGGGCCCAATGTAATCCAATAGGATCAGACGAGAATTTTCTAAGAATCACAGTATCCAAGTAACAACATACTGAAGTTTGCAGCCATTTTGCACTTTACACTCTTAAGGGTTCGCTCCAGTTGAACGTAGCTCGAAGTGATTTTGCATGTTTGGGTGTGAAAGAGGACCATACCTACTGTAAACATACATATTCAAACCTGTTGGAATAGTCTATTTGGTCACACAAGTTGTAGAATGAAAATTGCACTACTTTGCCACTTTACATTACTTACAATTGACACTTTTTTCAAGTCAAAATTGGACACGACGAAAAAATGACTCTAAAATAACAAAAGTTGAGAGAGGTTATTGTAGAGGTGCCCTACGTGATCATGATGCCATAGAAGAAATGTCCGTAACCAACACGATATCTGGGTAATAGGTCGTCAAATATTGTTGCCCTTTTATAATTTGGATTGTTAGGGAATTACGTTGTTTGAATTACAAATGTTTAAGGGAAGCAATAAATTTTGATG